>KZ309249.1:56069-143276 GCA_000376725.2 Ladona fulva | reverse complement strand
GCCTTCCTTTGTACGCCTTCGAGTTTCTTACTTAGGCCCGTTTCGTGCGGGTCCCAAACACTCGTCGCATATTCAACAATCGGCCTAACTAAGGATTTATACGCCCTTTCCCTGACTCCCTTTCCACTCCGTCCTAAGTTCCTCATTACAAAGTGTAGATTTCTATACGCCTTTGTTGTAATGTCTTCAATGTGACTCTCCCATTTAAGATTTTCAGATAGTTTAATACCAAGATATTTGCAGTCGGGAACGGTAAGAATGGTTTCATTGTTCAGTTTATAATGATTCATTTCGGATGATTTTCTTCTAGAAAACTTTACATGTTTACATTTACCGACGTTGATCACCATACTATTTGCTTTAGTCCATTCGGCTAACTGTTTAAGATCGATTTGTAAGATTTCTCGGCCATGTCTTTCCCTTGTGGGTCTATACAAAATGCAATCATCAGCAAAAAGTCTAATTTCGGATTTAATATTTTTAGGAAGATCGTTTATGTAAATTAAGAATAGCAATGGTCTTATTTTTTATTATATTTCCCAAGTTATTCCCATATTATTACTATTTCCCAAGTTATTTACTCTTAATTACATGCAATTAGTTTTCAATTAAATGCATAAAAAAACCTTCCCTATTAATGTAATAATTTCATTTGCTTATTATTTCCTTTCAGTGGCTTTCAAAACACATTTATTATATTGTCTACTTTCATTTCTTCCCCTCGATCGTCACCTACTTACCCCTTGCCTTCCTGCAAGGTGAAACTCCAAACTTTTCTTCCCCAACCCCTTCCCCTTCCGCTCCCCCATAATTTATCTCCAGAACTCCGCCTGCGATTATCGAGTCCGCCATCAAGCTATCTCAAAAGAAACTAAAGAGAATAAGGCGAATGCCAAGAGACAAATTTCCTCGGAGCGTGCCTTCTTCAGGAAACGAAATGACTCGTGCGCTGAGGCAGGAAATAACGATGATGAACTCGGAGGGAGTGAGGGACCATAGGAATATTGGTTCTCGGAGCGGGAACTGGAATGGGTGGCATTCTTTTAATGTTTGAACGAATAAAACGGTGGAAGGGGTCGAGTGACTTCGCAAAAGACAGAGACGTCCCGCTCCTGGCAAATTCGGATGATTACATCTCTTTTTGTTTTGATTTGTGCCACATGTCCCCGATGTTTGCGCGAGGAGGACAAAAAGGAGGAAGATATAATTTTTAAAAGGGAATACAAGGGGTTGGTTCGAGCCGAGGGAGGAGCTGGGCTTGGCTTTTGTCACGCGACAGCGGCCCAATTAAATTGCTCCGTCGCGGAGTCATCTTTAGTCCATCTTCATTCTTGTGTCTCCTGTCTTACGTGGCATATCTCAGATGTGGTGTTGTCTACCGCATTGTGGAAGTGAACCTTTGGATAATCATCCTAACCCGGTTGCAAAATGGATAACGATGAGCTCACCAAGGTAAGTTAAATGAAAATATACATCGTAACATTTATGGGAGGGTCTCCTCGGCACTATCAATTCATATTTATGTTAGATGACCATATAATTAAGAAAGCTTCAGTAAAAAGCATTAGTTTTTTTTTAATCCATTTAGAATACAAATTTCCGACAGGACGATTTCCATTCCATGAGAAATGCTTACTATGTGAAATATGTCTTTTTAAAATATCACATTTGAAAAGATACATAAAGTTTATTACATACATTCATTTACATAAAGTTTCCAAGTATTTGGAAGATGAGGAAGATTTCACAAAGTTAGCAAACAAAATTTTTGAAAATAACAATTTCAAAACTGGTAATACAACTGAACATCGAATTATCCTGTTTTTTTTCAAGCGAAGCAAAGAAAGATATATTCCAACATAAATTTATTTAGTTGCCATAAATGATCCTCATATCCATATCGCAATATGTTTTGTAATAATGTTTTAATTTTATCATCCCGCAGATAATTAAGATTGAATAAATTATTATTAAAGAACGGTAAGAAGCTAAACGTACCTTGGGATGAATCACATTTTTTAAAGTGAAAGGAATGACAGACTTTTATTAGTTATTAGAAGATTGTCCCCATCATCGCCTCGGAAGTTAAAGGATGTAAAGAGCGTAATATCAAGTTGGTGCAAAGATTTGGAGTTTGATTTAAATGCGAAGAAGTGCGTTTCTATGTCTTTCACGCGTCCCACTAACGTTATTAGCGAACAATACCAAATTTCAGAATATCCTTTAGAGTTCGTGCGTTACAATAAATACCTAGGAGTTACACTCAGCAGTAGTATATCGTTCAAGGAATATATTCGATATTCTATAGGAAAGGAGAATAGAATGCACAGATTAAAAAGTAGAACCCTGAGAGAATGCCCATCTACAGCTAAAGAAATTGCGCACTTTTCCCTCATTCGACCAAGTATTGAATACTGCTGCGCAATCTGGAATCCACACGAAGTAGGGTTAGTCTCACATCAGATGGTTCAACGCAGAGCAGTCCGTTTTGTCAGTGGTGATTTCAGGTTCGACAGTAGCGTTACGGCCGTCATAAAATCACTCGGGTGGAACTCACTGCAGGAGAGAAGATCTGATTACCGACGAAAGCTTTTTCAAAAATTCATCGGTCCAGAATTTTTAGGCGAAGTTAAGGATGTTGTCATTCCGGTGAACAGCGAGCGTGATCTTCGAGAGGCGACGACCAAGCGTTACGAGGAAATAATCGCTAAAACAGATAGTTACTTCTGGTCGTTCTTTCCGAATAGCATCATAGAATCTAATAGGGTAGATGGTAGGGTGTTACACACCCTACCATACGCCACTGGCGGCTTGCAGAGTACAAATCTAAATCTAAATCTAGTAGATGTGAAAGCCTATTTTACACATACATGGCTGCATTCGAGAATAGCATGCCACTGGGGGAGTGACATACTGTTAGTCGTCGACCTATACGTTCGGCTCCGACTGATCGGTCATAATTCGATTTGGACCCGAGTCGGATATTCTCAATTATTTGGTAGATTTCGTTATAAATATTTTTTATGTACGCCATCTTATTCCAAAAAGGAAGCAGTTGAAGTATTCGTAATGAATATATCAATGTAGTCGCAACCGCTACTGATGACATAGTAACAATTGTAAACTTCCTAGCGTTACCTAGTTGAGCGGTACCGTTCACGCTGCTGCCAATCGCTCAATCGTAAGTCGAATCGTAAGTTGTGGAGGTCAAGGATTGTATTATGTAGGAAGATTTCTCGGGTTTCCAACCGGGTAATGTTTGCGGATAAGTCCGACGTTTCGGCCACTCTCTCTGTGGCCATCTTCAGGGCGAACTTCGAGCGTGAATTCTTTCTACATCAGATACGCCTGGAAACAACGAGATCTTTTCTCAGGATTGTATTACTTTAGATCTACTTTAGATGTATTACTTTAGATTAACGAGATCCTTTGTCAGGATTGTATTGCTTGTCAATGGCGTCAGTTGAGAGTTTCAGAGCAAACGAATCTCTGAATATAACTGATGAGAATGGAGACACATACTGTTTAAAAAAACGTAATTATATTGGGTATCAAGATGTATGATTTTCTCGAAAGGAGCTTGAGTTGAGAAGACTGTGAAGCACTGAAGGTCCCAGTGTTCAGAAGCTGAAAAACTAAAAATAATAATGGTGTTCAGGCGCACGGTTTCCGACTGTTTAAGGATTATTTACATCTATATTTTGATAACGGCCGCGAGAAATTTCCTCTCTTACAGGTGCTGCAACTACTATCTGCGTAGAAAAGCTGAAATGGCTTGATCTGAAGAACTTAAAATACGTCAAAAATATTTTAGTTAGAACGTCAAAAATATTTTAAAGAGCAAGTCATCAAAATGAAAAATGAAACACAATAAACTCAAGAAAATATAGTCAATAGTAACTCATTCTCGAGAAGTAGTTAAAAGTGCTTCGACGGTCGAGATAATTTCTTACATGTGGGTTCCCATCTGGACCTGATACCTTTCACCAAAGGCGAACGCACTATCCACTTGGCTATGCAAGAGTCCTCTCATTCTCGAATTGCCTCCCTTAAATACTAAAAATCCCTCCATTGAGCTCGTGTCCTATGCTGCGAGCCACTGATCTAGATATTGAACTCTTAACTTCAGTGAGTTAGCGGTTATCGGTAAATACCACTATTGTATCACATTTTTAGAGATGAATCCGTGCATTAGAGTTTCAGAGAGTTCAATTTCCAGCTGCCTTCATTAACCTAAACGCAGCCTTCTCTAGACCTGGACCTAGAATCCTTACCAGGAGGGCCCATTTATCATAGTGATAATACACTATTATCGAGACGAATCTAGAGAAGTTGTCCCAGTTCAATATCAAGAAGAGGCATTGATATTTGAATGTTTTAAAAGTTCCAAATTCACGAATTAACTGTATCAAAGAGCTTCTATACCAGGGATCTGCAACAAAAAATGATAAATCGCGCAAACTTTAAACTGTATAAATACAAATATTTTTATCAACTTCGAAGTATATTAACAGCAATCATATTGGAGGAAAATAAGAGCCTGGTTAAATTTGGTAAGAAAAAGTTTCAAGCAGATACTTGATCGGTTTATTTACACGGCTATAAAAATTACAAAGCTGATTACAAACACTGAGTTAGAAGAAATGAGGTTGTATTTCCTATAAACATTGAGCAGGAGCTTGAATATAGAAATTCAGGAAAAAGTACGGAAAATTATCTGGGTAGATACGAGTACGTTAGATTATAGGACATCTAGTAGTATAAAATTTGGAAATTGAAGGCACAGAATTGTGGACTACCTTTGAACGCTGTTAAAAGATTATTGAAAAGTAAAAGTAATTTGATTTCTTGCAATTTTCATAGTCGTCATTAATTTAAAGCTTTTATATCTTTTACATCTTCTTTGATTACAACTGTATTGTAAGAATTAATATTCTGTTTCCTGAATTACCTCAAATGTTGAACCCAGTTCATACGTTCTTTACCTATCTGTATCCTAACTTCAGTCTTTCTGTTTAAATTGAACCTAAGTCCTTTTAAATTGAACTAAAGTTCAAGTCATACTTAGTACTAATGCTTATATAATAAGAAAAAAATTTATTATAATTACTATTGAAAACTGTATACAATTCTGTTGATTGATATCAAACAAATTTTACAGAGGCTTTGAAACTTTTTATCAGGGGATATGCATATACTGCAAATATGAAGCATCATAATCCGTTAAATCGAGCAGCATAGTCTGTTAAATACTTTGCTCGTCTAAAAGTGATTAAAATATTCAGTCGTGAGAGTAAAGGCGAGTACACCAGTCACGAGAATCTTAGGAGAAGTTATGAGGACTAAATTTGAGAAATGCTTAAGATTCCTTTTCTGTGATCGCTAGTGCAAAAGAGTCATTTAAATTCCCCAGACCAAAATCCACCGTTATATAAAAGTTTACAAAGTGCTATATAATAGTGCTATATAATTTGCTATATAATTTATATTGTGAACCGGTAGTTAATTGGTTCAAAGAAAACACAATCTGACTCCGTCCACAGAAAACTTTTCTGTAGACGGAGTCAGATAGTGTTTTCTTTGAACTAATCATGGAGAAGTTCCACCAGATATCGCCAGAATCGATTAATTATAGGTACTTAATGTTTAACAATGGGGATATGGGGACCCAAGAGCGAAAAGGAACTCGATTTCGTCGACTCGAGAAATGTTAATATAATAGATCTTCAGAAGAAATTATTTAAGAAAGGAAGAGCTCCATCATGTAAATGATTATGCCTTTCTCAGAGTATGAAATATTCCTTTTTATCTGTAATTTTGATGTTATGAAATTACGGGCTCCAAGCCATCTATCTTTCTTATTAAAATAGATTCGCCAATTAGGTGTTTTATGAATGTGTAGCATTTATCTTTAATAAGATGATACTTGGGGTTAAATTATAATTTTGCAAAACATTTGAGGTGATACAGAGAATAAAGAAAATTACATCAAGCAGTTGCGTTGTGATTGCAACGATTACATAAGTGTTCTACCTTTCGGTAGGTCCATGTGCCCTATTCATAGCCCTTTCCTTCCTTCCTAACTCACCCTAACCTTTATGTCATTTAACATTTTTTGCCTTTGCCTTCCCCTCTGTTTTTTCCCTTGCATTCTACCCTCTACTACATTCTTCATCAATTCAATATCTTAGCCACCCATTTCTTTTGTCAGCACTTAATTACTTTAATTAAAACCCTTTCCTCCCCAACCATTTCTAGCACCTCTATGTTTGTTTTTCTATCTACCCAGCTCACCTTCTCCATTCTACGCCANATGTTAATAATAAGAGGGAAATTCCATAATGATTCACATTCTTATTGTTGATTATAGATTTCAGCCTCGAACTTTGATTAGAAAAAATATTTTTCAATAACCTGTCCCGTTGGACTAAACTACGAGATGATGCGAGATGTTATTTTCTCTTATGTACAAATAGGTATACTACATTTAATCCGACATCTATTTTCCCCGTTGAGAATTAACCGGCACTTCAGCTAGTATTTTATATAAATTTAAGTCTTTCGCATCGCGATGAAAATTACACTCGTAAGTAATGTGATGATGAAAATTTACTGTATTCGCATACGGAATATGCATAGTAACTGATGATAGTAATGGTTGAAATAACTATTTTCAACCATTATTATTGTATAGTTTAACTTAGTAACGGCTTCTTCCATCAATTCTACCATAATAACTGATGTTTTGTACTCAATTTAAGCTAGGAAACGAAGTCTTAAAGCACTAGTATTTCAAAGTCTTACAAAAGAATTATTACCCGCAAATCACGAAATGTATGGTTTTGGTATGTAATTCTTGGATACGGCATATTATTTGCACCAGGGCGACAGATGGGCTAGGCGCGGTACTGATTAAAGATGCCATTCAAATTTCAATTACTAGTATTTCAAACTCCGAAGCTTCAGAGGAATTAGAAACCCATGGGTATCAAATGTCGATGGAGAAACAATCATTATAGGCTACCCTTTCTCGCTTCTGATGAATTTGATAAAAATTATGATAATAACAGAATCCAGTTGTCAGAAACAATTCTGTAATTCTGTAAACAAAAGGTCATTGAGAAAAATTTTTAAAGGTCAAACATACTTTTTTAAGAGAAATAATCATCTTTAAATTGTTCCCTTTTACTTAACGCGATTGAAGGTGAGCAACTTTAATCTTTTGCTGTACGTAAAAAGGATACAAAAGGTTAAAATTAAATAAAAACTGAGTAAATCAAAAGAATTCAAATATGGGGTACCACAAGGTTCAATTTTGGGATCAATATTATTCCTTATATACATAAATGACTCGTGTGAAGTTTGCATTGAAAATGCTAAACTACAAACTTATGCCGATGACACTGCAATAATTGTCTGGGGGAAAAATACAAAAGAAGTAGTGGATAGAGCAAACACACTTTTCATCAACACAATAAAGACATGGTGTGATACTCTTATGTTAACATTTATAAAAGTATATATCTGTAATTTGCAAAATTCTTAATTCTATTCAACTATTAAGAATGATCTTCTGTACATATATTTTATTTCCTTCTTTTGCTTCTTTATTTGTTAATTTGATGGAATAAATTTTTAACTCATGCCTCTGTGATATTTAGCAAATGTAATGTCTATCTTTTTATGAAGTTCACGATTGTAAAGTTAAAATATAAATAGCCAGACAGGATCATGTAATCTTTCGGCTATTTCAGTCACTTTTTTGTGCACATTTTTCAGTGCATTAATTTTCGATTTTGTAATTACGTTGTATCTTCAGTCTTACCTTACCTAAATTACTTACAATACCTAAATTCCATAACCTTTGCTGATATCAAATTTTTCACTTTGATTTACATATTTTTGAAGATTTGAAAGCTTTTTTCAACAATATTTTTTCCTGATTATAATAAAATTTTCTTTTTTAAATTGGGTCATAGAAACCCCCAGGTTGGGGCTACTTGGACCCAAGGTCCTTTTTCCATTGACTAAACAATGTAAATATGCAGTGGGCCTAAGTAGGACATAGGTTCTGGATATATATCTTTGGAGACATTCTGAGGCCATGAAATGATCATTTAATTGCAAAATCTCAATGAATAAATCACAAACACTATATGGAATCATATGTAAAATAATGAAGTCTTGCAATTCATATAATTTTTGTCAAACAAATTGCGAGAAGTATCTACAAAATGACAAAAAAACCCCCTTTTAATGAGTCTCAGTGGAACGATTTTCCTGTCTTTATGACACCACTTGTACTGCAAAATGTCTTTCTTTTGGCCATTTCCAGCCTTTTTCTGCTTTCGGTCCAAGTAACCTCGGTTTACTCGGTGTACTCTGAATACTGTGAATGGATTGATCTCTCTAATCAGTGGAAAACTGCATTTGTGAAGTTGCTCTGAATGCAATGCCCAGACATTGGAGCAGTTACATCAACGCTTTTTGCAATCCAACTTATGTCAATTTTAACCAATAATGCCAATGTTTGGTGACATANCCAAGCTTCATTCACCATTTCCTCTGCATATATATTAAAAAGCGATGGTGATAATGGGCATCCTTGTCTTACCCCTCTCCCTAACTCTGCCCATTCCGACTCTCCCTCAGTTATTCTAACTCGCGCTGTTTGATTTAAGTATAAATTTTGCACCAAACGCCTATCTTTCCAGTCCAACCCAATTTTCTTTAAAATTCCCATTAATTTTGGCCATTGAACTCTATCGAAAGCCTTTTCAAAATCGACAAAACATGCACATATATCCTTTTTAAATTCCAGGCTTCGTTCTACTAGTACCCTCATTACCCCGATTGCATCCCTCGTTCCTTCCCCTTTCTGAAATCAGAACTGGTCTTCTCCGATTTGCCCCTTAATTTTTCCTTCGATTCTTCTATTCAAAACCCTAAGAATAACATTTGCCACGTGAGATATTAAACTGATTGTACGATAATCCTGACACTGCAGCATTTTTCTTTTTCGGTAATGAAATCAGGATTATCTTAGTAAAATCCTCTGGCCACTTCCCATCATTATAAATTTTCCTACATAAATTATATAATTCTCTCTTACCCACATCCCCCAAGTTTTTAAGGAACTCAACTGGTATCTCCTCTATACCCGTTGCTTTATTTCTTTTCACATCATGCAAGCCCTTATCGATTTCACTCTCTAATATCCCAGATCCAACATCATCATCCTCCACTTCTTGTTCACTTTCTAACATTATGTTTGGTGGCTTCATGTCCTTCGCATATAGTATTAGAAGCATTATTCTTTTTCTGTAAAGGAATCAGGTTTGTCTTAGTGAAATCCTCTGGCCACTCCCCATCATCATAATTACAACGATATAACAGAAAATTTTTGCAAAAATCTAGTTGGAATACAAAGGAATCTTATCTGCAAGCAATCATGCTTATGCAAACTAGCTTGCTTTCATTGTTTGTATGATCTGATTTGAGATTATTATTAATTTTATTTACTGCATTGAAATAAAGGAAAAAACTTTTTTTGATGAGCTGTGAGTAAAAGATTTTACTTATGAAGATAAAGTATAAAGAAAGAAAGAAAGAAAGAAAATTTTTATTGTTCTTGGACTATAACTGTCCACTAAGAACATACAAAAACTAAACAAATAACAGCTCATATATACAAAGTGAGTAGATATAAAATTAGAGAGAGGATACATTCTTAACAAAATTAATCTAAAGCAAGAAGATAGTGAAGATATCTTTTTTTTTAAATAAATAAGGAGCTAGGATTTTTTATATCCTTTGGTATTCCATTCCAAAGCTTTGCCCCAGGAACACGGAAGGATTTTTGAAAAGTAGTTGTTCGGTGCTGGGGTGTAATTATGTATTCAGCAGACAGTCTGGTTTGTACATTAGACTTTTTCTCCTTAATAGAGAAGTGCTGCCTTAAATAGCCAGGTTACGTTAGCCAGGCCAGGATAGCCAGGTTGTAGTATATAAGACCAATAGAATTGTGGTAACACACAAGGAAAAGAGTTTTAGGTACTTGGCACGATAAGGCGTGCACCTAGGAAAATTCACAAGGAGAAACGGACATGAAAAAAGTTTCCGTCAGACTGTTTTAATATCCGTTTCTCCTGGGAAAGAATTGTGGTAGTTTGTTAATACTGCTACCGTCGTATCGAAAACCGTCAAAAAACTTGAATTTCCTAATAATATTTTACGTGTAAGAACGTTGAATAGAAGATCACTAGGAGAGGAAATTTAACTAATTTGAGGAATAATGTATGATGTAAAGGAAGGCGTTACAGGGGTGGAAGTGTCTTATCGAATATATGTTTTAATTTTCGGGATGGAAATCAAATCAAGGATAATACTATCTATAAAAGCGACTCAATCGGTGCCACCCAGTTTGGTTGTAAATGGCTTTGATCTGAAGGAAATGATTAGCGTAAGTAAGTATAATGACTAGTATCCATGGAAGCGCTTTTCTTGGTGGATCAATCGAGGAATTGGTTTATTTTATATGACATCGTTTCGCAACTTGTCCTTTCCGATCCATCAGTGATAACTGTGAAAAGAATAAGACCCTTTGTACATTTTGTCTTATTTTATTGTATTTATCTAAGGTCAAATAAAAAAGATAGAGATAAGGACGTTAAGGATGAAATATATGGTAATTATCTGTGACTCAATCGGAAGAATAAGGGACCATATACATATTTCTAATTTTTGAACGAAAAAGAAGAGATGCCTTTGGAATCAGAGCTTCGACTACGCACATACTTTCGAAATCAGATCTAGAGGTAGTTAGTGATTATCTAAGAACCTCAAAGAAAATTTCGACAAATATCTCTCTCTAAAATAATTAGAAGAATTAAATCATCCCTTTATCCCTTCTGATTCAAAATAACTGGTCTCCACGCGAATAAAACAAAACTTGCTAAAGTAGAATGTGATTTCACGATAAAATTGATATTCTGCGATAAAATTATCACAGCGCCCAAAATATTTGCAGAATTTTCTCTCGAAAAGTATGTGGAACCATATCTTTTAGGATATAAAATATAATTGCAAACGGTCATTAAAAATATTCCAGATCGTGAATAAGCTAATATTGCATATTTATGTATACGTAGCTAGCACAAGGTAACCTGTTCGTTGAGTAATACACACAACCACAATGAATAACGATCCACTAAGTTGAAAAAGGCTACTTTAAGGAACGTGAACTGATAATCTCGTGAAGAAGATCCGGTTAGCCAATACGAATCTGGGATTGATAATTCAGGCCTCACATGCCACCTCTACGCTACTCAACCGAGCTAGTAAGATATATGAATTTGATATACGCTGTTGCTTGCGTTGAATATTTTGCTATTTTTAGAGGGAAGGCTAAAATAAACCCCGAAAACGGAACTGGGTTTAGTCTTTTTCTTATCGATTACATGAGATATTTCGGATTCGATCTCCGAAAATTTCTTCTCGTTTCCATCAGATAAAAGCACTGAAACTCTCTGCAATTGCTACAAATTTCGTCATCGCTTCATTGGCTTTTCAAATTTTCTTCAACTCTGAGAGGTATTTCAAACTCTGGACTGAGGTTGACTGACAGACTGGTTAACGCAATTCAATGTCTCTTTTTCCTCTTAACAACTATCAGCATAGTACTATTAAATTTGCTTCCATTATTTAACTATTCAATATAATTTTAAAAACTGAAGGGAGCTCAACACGATGTTTTTGGTGATTTTAAAGCTGGTTTAGAAATTGGGTAATAACTTTAATATCTAGCATAGGAACTTTTTCTTGCTAATTTAAGAAAATTTTATATAGTATGGATGCTAGAACCGTTAAATTTATATTATAACGAATTAAAATAAAGAACTAAAAAGGTTTTAATAAGGAACTGACTTTTTAAAGCATTTCCTTGCTAACTCGATAAGAAATATCTCTCCCTACCACGATCCAATTTAACAGGGACTTGCTCCATATCGTGTTACAACCATTCTTAAGAAATTCGTTAAGGACCTCTAATACTTTTGGAGTCTAAGGTATTTCATATTATTTTTCTAACAAATTCACTCTTCAATAAATAAAGGTAATATTTTATATAAACTTGATAAGAATCGTCCCAATGATGTGAAAATGTTCTCAGGATTTCTGCGTCTTGTTATTCTAACAAAATGAAAAGTTTTTTCTATATTAAATACTATATAATCAAAGTCGTTACTGATTGAATTAATAGCATTAATTCCACCCACCATTCAATCTTCAAATCCTCTCCAATTTGTCAAGAGGATGTATAAGCTAGATTTGTAGGTAAAAAAAGAATAAGCATACGAATTTTAATCGTTACTTTGTGGTGGATTTATTCCTCTCTCTCTCGTGATGGAGAGCTACCACAAAGTTGAGGTTGAAACAGAGGATCTGACCAGTTATAGAGTTATGATCTGTATTTCAACCGATGCCGAAACCGGTTAATTCATATTGATTGATAAGTAAGAGGATTTAAGAATGTGGTTGATCTTCAAATCATAGTTCATTAGTTTTCAATAATTTGCCTACAAACAAAGTTAGCATCCATACCTCGCTCTTTATCTCTGAATCTTTTGCTTTTTTGTGAAAACTCTTTATCCTGTTAACTCAGCAATGACTTTTCTTACTTCAGTACATCCAAAAGCAGTTGGAAAATTATAGCATATTAAAGAAGAAAAACACACAGCACTTTCCACACAATATAATATATTTCATGCAACTAGTTTCGTCTACAAGTAGATATATTCAGGCTTGAAGATGTCTGCTTTTAGACGAAACTAATCGTCTGAAATATATTTATTTATTTAAGAATTACCCGTCGCGATTAGGTCGTGGGACCCGGTAGCAACGGTTGAGGGGGTGCAAAAACAATGTACTAACTGTCCGGCATTCGCCCAAAAATATTATATGGGAAGTACAGTGCGATCTCGGTAATCCGACACATATGAACCGTGACATAGCCGGATTACTGGAAATGCACAAATACAATGCACCCAAAAACCTTTTAAACTATTAATTTATCAATTAAATGTTGTGACCCTATCTCTCTCCTTTTGACTGCCTTGGGTATGATTTTATTTCATCACTTCTTACTATCACACTGAATGGCCCTACACGCAGGATTACTGGACGTGTCGGATTACCGCAAGGTCGGATTGCAGAGATTGTACTGTACTAAGTGTTTTCCTTCTTTAGTGTGGCTCCTTTCCAGATTGAAAGTCCAATGTTGAGCGTTGACACATTAAACTTGTAACAACTTAATTTGGCAGGGTTTTATAAGAATTTCTGCGTTTTTCTAAATATTTTAGTTAAACTTCTATGATTAAACTACAATTCTTATTCTCCTTACTTCTCGTCTTCTACTTTTCAATTTCATCAGCAGTTTTCTTAAATCCCTTCATATGATCTAAGAGCTAATTCCAATTTATGTTCTACGTAAGTATACATGCTACAGGGAAAGCATGTTTTACCGATGTATTCCATGTAATATTTCCGTTGGTAGTTAAACTGATGTTTTTAACACTGCTAAGGAATTGTGATGATATTATCAGCATTATCTGCACTTTCACCGTAGACACAGAATGGCGTTTCAGCGCACGGCCCTCCTTAGCATCGATTATCATCGGGGGGCTGTTGAAGAAGTGTACCTCCCGTTCCTGGCACAGACCTATTCCGTTTCAGCCTTACACTTTTGACATCGATCCCTTTCCTGATGACGTTTCAAAGGTCAACAAAATAACGTAAACGATGCAAAAAATAAAACGATCCAGGATGATAATGAATGCAATGCGATCGGAAAATCGGATAAGTGAAACGATAACCAGCATATATCACGGAAAGAAGTTCTGGAAAAATGCAGAAGTTTGAAAACGCACTTTCGGAACCAAAATCACGCATAAAATAGAGCAGACAGAGTTGATGGGGGGTCAAGACGACGCCTGTGGCAACTGTTGCTAGGGACGCGCCTGAGAAAATCGTCCGAATATTCACGTGTCCTGCCGGTGTTTTGCGATCAACAAGGTGGGAAGATGGGAGCGCGGAGTGAATATCGCAAGAGAATCCTCCGATATGCACTCTTTAGGAGAGGGCTGCGGCCGAAAAAGACTTCTGCTGAGGTGAGTCACGTTATTTACATGAAGAATTCTGAAGAATGGAATTTTGACGTACAAATTTAGTAAGATGCCTCTGAAAAAAATGTAATAGATCCAAGAGAACGTTGACTGTCATTAACGCTTATTAATATGTCTTTGTTATCGTTTTTATTTTTACTTATCTAATTTATGTTGTTCATTGGAGAGTTAGTGATGGTAAAAATATTTGCACATGTTACTAAAAACTCCCTCGTACTGTAGTTTTAAAATTTGCGAAGCTCATATAATTACATAATTAGAGATAGATGTCGATGAAAGGACAAAGCCTTAACATAGTTTCGAGCATGAATGGAATTAGTGACCTGTTGGATCACTTACCATTTTTTAAACGATCCGAAGCGCCTCTATCTAATGAAAATAAAATATAATTGGCCAAAGAGATGTTGTATCGGAATCTCCGATTCCGATACAACATCAAGCGATTCAATCGAAATTTGAATTAAAAATTTTGAATATTTTCTTCCGCTATAAAGCCTTAGAGCATTTTTTCATGCAAATAATAGGTATTCTTCACTATAAATTTATGATCGTTATGAAATTTTCTCCAGAAATCCTTTGAAGTGCATTATATTTATACTTGTTTGCTAATAAATTAATTTTGAAATTTTTGATAGCGCGGATCTATTTATATCATGTTTTACATCTCTTAAATATTACCGGAAAGTAAAAGCCTCTGCTATTGATTGTGATTTGTTTACATTTTCCATCCTCATATTTCCAGATAATCTTGATGAAAATTGAAAGCCTAAATTAATTTTTTGATTTGACCATTCTTTAGTTAAGTCTCTACCGATATCCTAGAATTAAGGCGATCATGCTTGATAAATGGCCTTTTAATTTAGTAATACTACTCTTTTATGCTCTTAAAGCATAACTCTCTCACCTAGAAAAAGTGAATTCTACTTAATATGTAAGAATTTAACGAGGTGATTGTTCTTGTAGCGTAAATGGTCATGATTCACCGCAGCCGTAGACAATTAAAATAAAAATGATTTCAAGCTGTAACTTGGATCCTATCCCGATCTATTCATGATAAAATTCACATATTAAAGGCAGTTTGATAAATTAGTTTTCCTTCAAGGAGTGTATTATATTACACAAATTATTAACCGCTGTTATTTAAAATGAAGTTGAGGCGTTGCACCACTTCAAATCGTCCACCGCAGAGGTGTTACAAAAATCGCGCGAAGATGAAAATCAATGCAGTGGAGCTCGTCACTTCCTTCTCGCGATTGGTCAGGTCTTACACTTCATTTCAGTGCTGTAATATATTGCCTAACATTGGTGTCTGAGCTGAATCAAGAAATTTACCAGTTTATTTAAGGTAAGATATCTTCATATCCAAAAAATAATGAAAAATTTGGTACATCAAGGGATTTATTTTTACGCAATCCAAAAATATAGGGCATGTGCACGTGAATAATTCAGAAATTTCTTGATAGGCTTGCTCGTTGGTATTATGAATTCCTATAAAGGAAGAGGTTTGCGTCAAGCGTTTCACCGCATGTTAGGAAGCGATTTTCTAAGGCATTCAGCTGCTTCTATGTAAAATTTTATCACGCAATACATAGTTTACATTTTCAAACAAGTATTCTAAAGTAATATTTCTGCAGTAACTTTAATGTACAAAATTTATTTTAATCCTTATTGAAATTATGACAATGTATAATTATCAACATTCTTGGCTGCCTGTATTATTTGTGGATAAAGTTATAACGATATTTTTTAGGTTTCCAAAAACTATCAATAAAGAGTTATGTGCAACAACTAACGTTATTCATTCTATTGTACAAATGTTTTAGTATAGCGCTTATTTAATTTCATCGTAAAATAATGTTAATATTATCACCTAATGCCCAAAAATTGTATCCCTTTACTTGATAAATGATCTCTGAAAGTGTTTAGGTATATTTAAATATTATTCTAATACGCACAGAACTGAGACAAATTTTTTGTGGAGAAAAATAATTTAGACTAGCATAGTTGTATTTGGATGTTTTTCCAGAGAAATTCACAGCTTCCTTTTTTCATTCTCATTATTTCAAAATGTAATGTCGTACACCTATCAGTTGAATAACGGAAGTGATTTTGTAAATATTTAGGTGCTTGAATCAATGCAGGTCAAAATAATGGAGGCATGGAAAAGCATGAAAATATGTGTTTAACAATGTATTTTTCAGGTAAAATATTAGCGGGAAAGGCAGAAAGTACCAGGAATGGCCGAATTTCTATCAGGAGCCTGTCTTAAATTTTTTACTATACTAACACTAAGAAATACTCGTTCATTACGTGGATATTTTACATTTATCTAAATTAATCTGATAATTTTTATAAATGAGATTGCGCCACTCACCCATCTATTAATTGTTATCGCATATATTCGTATGGCTTTAGTGACATGCATATGCTAGGTTTATTTTTGAAAGAGTGATGACTTCATGGAATTTTAGTTTGTTTCATTTAAAATGCTTAAGGGTGATATTTAACTCTCAATACATTTTTCAGGAATATTATGCTTTGTACATAAGAAATTTTTTTGAAGTTTTAAAGGTCACATTTGTATAAATGAGTAATGAATGATTATTACAATGATTGCCCTATTCAAAGGTATTTCGATTATGTAAATAAATCATTGTTTACAGGACTTCTTCTTTCTAACCGTAATTAATCCTTCTGGAAATTATTGCGATTGCGATCATTAACTTATATTCAGTTACAAATAGTGAAGACAATAATTGAATAGAAGTCCACGAATCATTACTTATTCAAAAATTATTTTCCAAACATGTTCTGTAAAATTTTCTCATAGGCAGTACTGTAAGTAAATTATGAAATAGAAATAGATATAATTGGTCTTACAATGTTTATCTGTATGAAAGCGTTGAGTGCATAGGAATTGATGTTGAATGTATTTTTATGCATTAATATTAAGGAAGTAACCATACTGTAAGTATTGCGAAAGATGACAAACATGAAAAGATGTTCAATAAGAGTCCAGACCTTTACTCAATCTTTTGCAATTACAATTCCATAGTAAGTTTTATATCTAAGTCACCACGGTACTGGTTCTGCAGGAAGAGAAGAAAATACCCAAAAAACTAATTTAACAGAATCACGCTTTGGATATTGGTTAATAGATAGTTTTTTTTTCAATCTCACATTTGGAAGATTTTTAGAATTTAGTAGAAACTATTTTCTCGAAAAGCTAGCTGTTAAAAAAAGCTAACCTTTTTACTGTAAATATATCATAAATAGTCAGAATACAGATTCTGTGTGTAAAACATATTAAAATTTAGAAATGTTTTCTCGGTATATGAATTATTTTCTCCTTAGTCGTTGGGGTACAAATTTTTCCACTAAATTTAGTGTTGTCACCATTCAATTTTATCAAGATTTTACGACAAATAATATTCTCCTGCAACTCAATGTTCATCTACATCTACATAAATACCCTGCAAGCCGCCTTACGGCGTGTGGCAGGAGGTGAAAACACCGGGTGTTTCGACTATTTTTTAGCCTATTATTATCATGTATAGTTCGCGGAAAGAATGAATTCTTAAAACGACTCTATTTCTCTTATTTTGCGCTCATTGTCGGATCGTCCAAGGTAGCAGGGGGGTCTCATAATATCTACTATATCTTCCGCAAATGTACTTTCCCTAAATTTATCGAGCAATCGCAATCTAGCTTCTAGTCTCCTATCTTTTAAGGATTCCCAACCTGCATCTGACAGCATTTTGGTAACGCTTGCTTTTTTATCGTAGCACTTCTTAACAAAACGTATCGCTTTCCGTTGTACTTTCTCGAGTTCACGGATGCATGTATCGTCTGCCGGATCCCATATACTTGATGCATATTCAAGATGAGGCCTAACCAACGCAAAATAACATCGTTCTCTAGCTTTTTCGTCACATTTACCGACAATACGCCTAATGAAACCGAGTTTTCTAGTTGCTTTAGCACAAATGTTACGGATGTGCGTGCTCCAGTTCATGTTATTCGTAAGAGTGATTCCGAGATATTTTACCGAGTCCACTACTTTAATTACTGTTCCGCTAATACTGTACGATTTATTCTGCCGCAACTGTTTTCTTTCGAAAAAATTTACTACGGAGCATTTGCTTGTGTTTAGGTCGAGTTGCCATTTTTCGCACCACCGTTGAATACGAACTAAGTCGTTTGCTAGGGATTCCTGGTCTTCCACGCTTGATATTTTCCTATATATAACTGTATCGTCCGCGAATATCCTCACTTTACTATCGATTTCGTGGCTCAAGTCGTTTATGTATATCAAGAAAAGAAGGGGCCCAATCACGCTGCCCTGGGGTACGCCTGAGGTAACTTTGACTCTGTTTGAAGTAACACCATCGAGTACTACTTGTTGTTCCCTATCGCAGAGAAAATCTTTGACCCAGTCAATTACTTCCTTATTAATTCCAGCCAATTTTAATTTGTAAATTAATCTGTTGTGAGGAACTCTATCGAAAGCATTCTTAAAATCGAGGAAAACAGCATCCACTTGCTTACTACTCTCGGCAGATTTTAAAATATCGTGGACGAATAGCGCAAGTTGCGTTTCGCATGACCGGGACTTTCTAAAGCCGTGTTGGTTCTTATTGAAATAACTAGCGCTATCTAAAAACTTCATTAGTGAGCTAACAACGATGTGCTCCATTACTTTGCCTGTCAGTGAAGTTAACGAGATGGGCCTATAATTACCTGGGTCGTCCTTTAATCCTTTTTTGTAAACGGGCGTAACATTCGCTAATTTCCAATCCATTGGGACGCTGGCTTCATTAATTGATTTGGAGAACACGATTTGGAGGTATGGAGCGACGCTATCCGCTAGTTCTTTCAATACTCTAGCCGGAATACCTATGTTGTATGAAATATATGGATGAATTTATGTCCAGTTATTTTAAATATCTTTACAATTTTAAATGGTAAAAATATTTTATCTTCTCTTCTCTGAGGTTCTCCTCTACGGTCTCTTCTTTACAGTCAATCCGTTCTCACCTCTTTCTTGAGAAATGATCTGGCAAAATTATGTTATACCTTTTACGATAAGCAAAGACTTCTGTAAGAATTTTTTAATATTTCATTGAATTCTATTAAAAATTTTTTTATATATTTACAAACTCTAATAAATTGGTAATACTTTGCATGATGAATAGGAAAACTCATGCAGGAATCACCTGTCTTTTCCGCCTTATTAATTACATTATGCCTTGATAAAGTCTAAGTCAATAAATTGGCTGATAATAAAGTTATCATGCATTGTCACAAAATGTATCGCAAGAAATCCTTTGGATATTTTAGTGGATAACTGCAATGCACATTTTCCTACTTTTGAAAGCAAGTACGCTATCTATGTCTATCTATCTAACTATCCGCTATGAAGAGTACATGCTTCAATAATATGACTGAATATTCATGTACGATATAATTGGCGAGATCAAATACAATATTAAATTTCGGTAGATTCTTATACATCCATACATAAGCTAACTTGGCCTCCAAATGTAATCGATCACATCTCTTAATAAATTAAGTAATAATATGGGCGTCGCACAAAATGGAAATTTCATTGAAGCTTGAATCGAAAACTTTCTTTCATTTAGTTACAGTTTTGGATCTGTTTATGGAGGTTTTAATTTTTTTGATCCGTAATCAACATACTTCTTCTTGTAATATTACTAATTATATCCAATTATTCTTCATTCTCTTTCACTTTATCACCTCATGATTGCACAAATCAAAGAAACAACACCCTGTATTATTTGTGCTGATTTGTAAAATATAATTTTTACAGAGATGTCAAAATAAAATATTGTTAAAATAGTACATACATGGTGATTAAATTTAAAAAGAGATTTTTACTATGAACATTGAAGAGGAGACATTGCACTTTTTCCACATTAAGTTTTGATAAAACACGATGAGGTTCCAGTGGGTTTTCGCCATCGTCTAGATTATCAAAACTAATACACTCCTTAAAACTAGTTGACTTTTTTCATTGTGAATTGTAGTGAAAAAAGAAAGAGGTCTCTTCTCCACTTCATATGATGCTATTTAACAAAACATCGTCTATTTTGATGAATGATAAAACGTGCATCGCCAAAGTAAATATCGTCTTGTTATATTTCCGTGCATCAGTATCTTTCATTGTATCAGTAATATTATTCCTCTTTCTCCGAATTTTATGCTGACGTGGAGATTTTAAAATTTTAACTGAGCTAAAACGGCTAATTTAGAATTGACATCGATACGATCTAACTCAACCCGTGTTCAAGTTCTTCGGAGGGAATTAATCATATTGAAATTCATAGAACTCAAAATAAGACTACGAATGAACCATTAACACAAAAATATCCTTTAAACGAGTTGAAATTCATAAATCTTGTATCTTGTATATTTAAGCTGCAGAGCATTTGCTGAACTATGATAATAAACTTAGTTATAGACTTGATGATCATGCTTTTCCGATTTTCTATTTGCCCTAAGATATCCTATTCAGCTAATTCAATATATATCATTTTGTTGAAGAATTAACTACTAACATGTTACTACGAATATAAAATGGAATTTGATCCTTCCTATGACCAAAATAATATTGGATCAGATACGCTGAATAAAAAGTAATAATTTATTATATAATTATAGCACATAAACGACTGTATTAATTTTTTCAAATAACTATATTTAACGCTTTGAGATATTTTTTCCCATACAAACAATAATGACACAGATAAAAACATAATCATCGACCTGACTATTATAATGGGTATTTTTATTGTGCTTTAAAGCACAAGTTTTTGAAGATTTAGGACACGTTCGTTGACGATTATATAAAACAGATAAGAATTCCTTTTTCGTATTCAAATTCAGTCTTTCTCGTTTAACTCAGTATGTACTTTAACTCTCCGTTACCAAGAGAGAAAAATACAAGGGTTTAATTTTCTATGCTCAAAAATAAACTGAATTACTTTTCAAGGCCGCAACAAAGGACAACGACTTTTTAAGCTAATTTAAAATTATGTCTACATTTCCGATTTTCAATTCTTTGAATAAAATTTCACGCTTATCATTAAAAAATATTTCGTAAATCAAATGAAAAGTAACCTCTTCTTCAAACATTCTCTTTCCTAATAAGACATTTAAGAATATCTGCTATATTTTAACCACTGAGCTTCCACCTAAATTAGCCTATAGAAGGATAAAGCTCTAAAATACTTTAGATAAAAATGTGAGATTATATCCCAACATCATAATTGCTTTAACGAAATAAAGAATTGCAAAATTTCCGTAAAATTATCAAATTAAGAATACGCTCTTAAAATAGTTTATTGGGCCTTTTCATTCTATGAAAGGTTATAAGGAAGAATTTACGAGAAGAAAATTGAATTGAATTAATTTTTTCCCAAATTTATTGAAGAGAAATTTTTTATTACCTATTCGTTTATTGCTCGTTATAAAAAATGACAGCAATTTATTTCCCAGGAATCAAATTTTACAACCCATCTTTCATTCCGAACCTCTTTTGGACCCATTAATTCTTTTTATATTCCTAAACGATCCTAAGATATACTTTAACTGGCAGAAATCCCTTGTAGATATATTATCCTTTCAGTACTATCGAATGTTACCAGGATGACATTACACAGAGCTTTCAAAAAGTAAACGCAAAAGAATCGTGATCTACTAAAGAAGCAAAATATTCCATTCGTGGGTTGGATGACCATGGGAACCAAAAGCTGAGTCATGCATTGGAAAAGAAATATCTTCCGCATAAATCGCGTTCGAAAGGAAAAAGGCCTTTTAAATTCATTTATTTACATTTTTCTCCAATATATACGAAGGAGGTCCGAGACATTTCATTTTTTCGTGACTTCGAAGTCAGAAAATAGGCAGATTTGCTCCGAATTCAATTTTCCGTGGGATCCAGTGGAATCTCCAAGACACGTGAAAGGAATTCAGGATTTATTTGGATAAAAAGGGGAAATAAGAAAGTCCATATAGTCTTGGAGATACCCTGGGCTAGGGTAAGGTGTGGGAAGATTCACCTCGCGTGGTTCGAGAGGCGAGAGTTCTATCTTTGGGAGGAAGTTGGAGGGAGGAGGAGAGGGGAATAATGCGTGGTATGGAAGCGTGCGGTAGGAACAACGCAGTGTCCAGGAGATACTCAAACCTACCTCATCGGTGTCGGGTATTCCTTAGGATGGAATCCTAGAAGTGTTCCACTTCATCAACTTGCGAGGAAGGCACTCAGAGTGCAGGACGTGATGATGGGATTTTTGTAAAAAATTAATCGAAAGTTTCCAGATTTTATCAAAAGTGAATTCTGTGGATTGTTAGGTTGAAAGCTGGCGTTCACTAGCGTAAATTGGGACGAGTGTGAAGGTGTGAGTGCGAATAATGTTCGTACAGCCCGTTACCCTCTTACCGAGGGATTTTGAGGAAGAGGATGAAAGTTATAGTTTGGACGCGAGCGACGATGAGGGAGATAAAATACAGGTCAGAAAATCTCACACAGCACCCATTCACCCTATATATATACACATATATACATATACTATACGGATGTTATCCCTTGTACGTTTACATATATTACCTTATACGTATTGCAACAGTGGACTTCAAGGGTTCTTAT
This sequence comes from Ladona fulva, assembly GCA_000376725.2. Classification (NCBI taxonomy): domain Eukaryota; kingdom Metazoa; phylum Arthropoda; class Insecta; order Odonata; family Libellulidae; genus Ladona; species Ladona fulva. The sequence continues at coordinate 120,425 of KZ309249.1, read as the reverse complement.
AATATTAAGTTTGTAACAGACGGACCATCGAAAGTGACATGAGAGAAAATGATCTAATTCTAAATTCCCAATTCGATTTCTTAATGTACTAACAGATTTTCTATGACATAAATTTATCATATCATTATGTTAAAATTACGAAATTATTACTGTTATATGATTAATAGTAAAGGCTTATGTGCAATTAGAGAGTAAATGCTGATTAAAGCCTCGTTAACGAATGTAACGGCAGTGCCTTTGTTTTCTTTTAAAGGGAAAATATTTATTGAGGTATTCCTTGACGACATTCAATATGAATATTCGGAATAATTTTTTACATAAAAACTTTTCCTGTTAAGTTTTATTAAATTCGCCTAGCTTTACAATCAATTTCTAAGTCGATATATTGCCTTAGATTTCTTTGAAATTTTTCTGAAATCGGTATTGCTCTAAGGACTAGTTGCAAATGAACGTCGATTTATTTGAGTTATCAATCTATTTGCAACACAATTTGTCCATCTGCACATGTGTTATCAAATCTTCCGGTTTATGGCAAATAAAGGCTGACACATCTACTGAGATGCACACCACTATTCTTATACCATTGCAGTAGACATTTTCATGAAAGAGAATTCCATAAAAATGTTCTAAAATTTTCTTGAATATCCTGGGGAGTTTGAAAAGGAAAATGTTACAGCCACTTACCAGGAAATTATCATTCGCAAACTTTCACGTGAAAATTACAATTTCGTTTTTTCCGCAGTAAATTTCAAAGTTCCTTCCCTTCTACATTGAAATACACTAATTCGACGTGTATGTCGTCGTTTAAGTAATAACATCTCTGTACTAATATACATGATGGAAATGCGTTAAAGTGCTTTGATCTTTGCTAAGATATATGGTAACCTACAGTTAAACTTATCTAAGAAGGTCGAACTTTTTCAGACTGGATAGCGTGACCGAATCTTTCCCATTCTTAAAAAATAAGGGATTCCCATTGAGGAAATCGTATTTTTTTTTAACCCCTTATGGGTCTTAAAGATTACGGATATTGATCTGATGCAGCTGTTAACTTAGAAGCCCACATTCTTTTATAACATTGACTAGTGATAACGGGATAATTATACTGTATACGATATTAATTACATCTTGAAACATTTTTTAGTTTAATTTCCATGTGCAGCTACACAGGTTACATACAACATGATATTTTAAAAGGCGAATCTCGGACAATCCAACATACTGAATACAGTGCTTGAAGAGGGTTAGATTGAAATGGGATAAAATTTAAAATCGGGAAAAAGAATCCCTTTACTTTGTTACCAAAACAATCATCATCCTGGATATATTTTCTATAATGCGGTTTTTCTACTAAAACACATTCTTGCTGTTTTAGTAAATAAAGTAAAGAGAAATTTTTATTTCACTTATTCCTTTTAGAAGGTTCCTGAGTTTCACTAAAAACCTGTATCCTTCCTTCATAGCATTAAATTATTATATGATGTAATATGCAGCTGATAATGCACTAACGTCGAATTTTTGTTGTCACCAATGGAAAACAACTCCAAAACCGCTTTAATCGAGGGTTTTTTGTCACTTGTGTAGTGAAATTTATTTCAAAATTCTTAATAATTCGTAAACAGTTCGTAATATGATTGGATATGGTAATTATAACTGTTTATCCTTGATCCTAAAAAGAAACGTAATAATAACTGTAATTATTATGATGGGTCTTTATTTCTTGATCTTTGAGAAAAGCACAGCAAGTAATCTCCAAATTCAACAGCAAACTGCTTAAACGGTGAAGCAGAGATGACTAACATAATGACCAGAAAATTAGGGTTTCATCAACGAAGAACCCTGGTGTAATTTCAGCAGAGATTTATTTCAGCACGCAAGTCATTTGGAATGACTTAAAATTTTTGGACAAAGCACATGGTTAAGACAAAATTATACCATAAAACTTAAATACTGTGCTCCAGATTATCTCTTATAGCGGAATAAAATTTCACACATCCTATTATTTCTGAAAATAAGTACAAGAATACCTTGTCAGGATGCTTTCACTCGTAAAAGGCTCTAAGAAAATTATATTCATGGGGGATACGAAAGACTTACATTACAACTCTTCATCTTTCGTTACATTTCATTAAATCGTTAAGAAACTCGCATTCGTGAAGAGAATAGTCGGTAGGAGCGAAGAAAAAGTGAATGAGCTATGATATGTTGCGTTGGTTAGGCCTCACCTTGAGTATGCGTGTAGTTTACGGGATCCTGCCGAAAATTGCTGTACTCGAGAATTTGAAAAAGTGCAGCGAAAGGCGATGCGTTTCGTATAAAAATTGTAACGATAAATCAATGAGTGTTACTCAAATTCTTCAGAACGCAGGATGCAAATCTCAAGAAGATTTAAACAAAGATATAATTTACTTAATGACGAGGTGCATACTTAGAAGATGTAGCCGATATTATACGTCTTCCCTGCTACATAGACCGTTCTGATTCTGAGAGAAAAATCAGAGAAATAGATACTAGAGGAAGTCGTTTCGAAAACTCATTTTTTTCGCGAACGATATGCGAAAATAATCGATTACGGAAGTAAAGTTATCGTGCGTGCACCCCCAGCCACACGCCGAAAGGCGGCTTGCAGGGTATGTATGTAGACGTAGAAGTTCGCTGCAACTTTTCGTTACAAAAATGTTTGCTACAATAATGTTCCGCTTGATACAGTTGTGCTATAGTAGATTCGATACGAATAGTAGATTCGCTAAAGCCATCCGCTACTTCAATGTCATCATTATCCTTAAATTTTCTTTACATATCTTGCTTCCATAAAATTATGTTTTTTTCATATATTATTAGTTCATGTTTCACTACATTGTAACACTTCGAAGTTTATGATGCAGTAACTTTTAATCGTTAAATATTCTTTTGGTGTCTTTCTCTAACTTCTAATGTAGATCATTTACAGACTACCTAATTAATGAAAGAAAATCATGGCGATAGATCGTATATTAGAAGATCCCTAAATAATCTAGTAAACTGACTTTTGAGTCTCAGTAAATTTGTTTCATAAAAACCCCGAATTATTGTAGTTTGAGTTTCGTATAAGAAAATTTTCAGTAAAATCAAAATATGAAGGATAAATTAATTTTCTTCGTCCAGTGCATAAATTTTATCACTAAATTGATCAATCGATAGCCAAAGAGAGAGGTAATATACACTGTATGCAATCCGTAATCAACCTCCTCTAGAGGTAATATACACTGTATACAATCCGTTCTGAATCCCCTCCTCAGGGGCAACTCCTACCCTTGACGAACCAGCAAAAGATACTGCGTCGGTACAACCGTTCGATGGCGTAGTGGGTCGAGGCACCTAGGTTCGACGCTACTGTCTCCGGTTCGAATCCGGTCGCGAGCGCTTCCGGGAACCCCACCGGGAACTTTTCCTTCATCCTAACTTCGAAATAAACGGATTCGAGCCCGTACTTTAGTGCTGCGGGTGCAAAAGACCCGCACCCCAGCCCTCGAACCCGCTTGGCGGGCGGCCAAATCATTTCCTTGTGACATTTCCTCAGATTACTTTTCGAAATATATTTTTAATTTCAAGAACTTCCAGTTTACCACTTTCAAAAAATTCCACTGCTGAGCTCAGAGTAAAGCGAAAAAGGATCATAATCAAGGCAACCTGTTTACATTAAAGCCTTTTAATTGGATGTGGGTTGTCTGAATTTTAAAAACCATGATCACAGCTTTAGCCCAGCAATGCGATGTTCTTAAAAAAATCGCAAAAATAAATTATCCGGACATCTGTCAAATCTGAGTAACTGAATTGTAACTGAACCTTTTACAATCTCCGCATGATCAAGAAAGACAAATTGCTGGTCTTTGTGTGTGATTCTTGTCTGTTGACTGTTACGTTCGAGTGGCCTCTCAGTCTTTCTTACATTAGTTTGTTCCTTAATCTGGAACAACATTACATTTTATTTGTAACATTTCAATCCTAGCCCTTAACAACTACCATATAAGTATGCAAGGCGTCGAATTTCTGATTCCAAAAATTGTTTCACATACTTCCGTTATCTACAAGAGAAGTTGTTGCCATTCGAAGTTCATTGGGAACCAGTCTACTTCTCACCGCTAGACACGAAAACCAGTATAACTAGTGTAGTGAGTTACATATTCGAAAAAATTATAGCAGACTATTTAAAACACTTTTGTGAGACAGAGGGGTGGGTAGCTTAAGGACAACCAACATGGGTTTAAGAAAGGTTCTCTTGCTAGTCACAAATGTTAGGAGTAGGTACAGTATATCAAAATTTAAGCAAAAGACAGAGGGGATCCGACAGACACCATAAAGATGGATTTACTAAAGGCATTCGGCTAGTGGATCACAGTTTGTTGTTACATAATTGAACACGATGGCGATAGATCCAAGATAGTGAAATGTGTGGAATACTTTATTCGATATAGAACACACAGGATAAAAATAAGAAATAAACTATCAAACCCTAATTAAGTAACTTCTGGGGTAGTGTACTAGGGCCGTTATTCTTTTTATATTTATTAACGATTTACCGAAAGTAATAAAATCTAAAGTATGCTTATTTTCAGAAGACTGTAATTTTTCAAATCTATAAAAGGTAATGGCGATTGCAGCGATTCATAAAGCGATATTTATGGTTTAAATAATTCGATACAATCAAACACACTAGATATCAACACAGGTAAATGTAAAGTCATCAGCTTTAATTAAAGCAAATTTCAGTAATCCTACATTAAAATCTACGGAGGAGGTTCTCTGAACCTGACGATGGCTATGTAGCCTAAACCGGTAGTTCCATAATAAATTGCTGTGGAAAAAGTAAATTTCTGTGTAATATATATTCCTACATTATTGGCGGTAATGTTTTAGCGAAGGATAATAAAGTGAAATACTTGTGCGTCACTTTCAGCAGAGATTTAAAATGGAATACATAAAAAATAACATAGGAAAAGCCGATAAAATGTTAAATTTTGTAATGCGTTCTCACAAATAATCAATTAAGAAACTAAAAGAAATTGCGTACATTTCGCTGATTAGGACCACTAGAATACGATGAATGTTAATGAGACCCTTTTCAAGTAGGAATTAATTAGGAATTAGAAAAGGTGCAAAGAAGGGCGGTTATGTTTTGTGTTAGATATGAAAAACATAGCGTTACTCAGATGCTAAAAGAATTGGGTTTAAAACACTTTTGGGAGACAGAGGGGTGGGTAGCTTAAGGACAACCAACATGGGTTTAAGAAAGGTTCTCTTGCTAGTCACAAATGTTAGGAGTAGGTACAGTATATCAAAATTTAAGCAAAAGTCGGAGGGGATCCGACAGACACCATAAAGATGGATTTACTAAAGGCATTCGGCTAGTGGATCACAGTTTGTTGTTACATAAGGTCTTTAAGGAGAAACAAGATAAAATTAAGGAGGCAGATTACTTGGGTAGTCACGATCACAAATACAGAGCGAGATATGTAAAGCAGAAAACTTATAATCGTAAATACTCTTTTTTAAATAGAGTAATTGAGGAATGGAACCGTGTACCTGCAGAAGTCTTCGAGCATTTTCCAAAATATGTTTAAGTATCGTTAACAGAGTTATTTGGAATCACTTTCCCATTTTCTAATTTTTCTGCCTATCCTTAAGTTTGTGATTATAAGATGTGATTTTTTTATAAGATCCGTTTGACGCAGTGGTAAAGGTTCCCTTGTTAGACGAGTGAGCCTGCCGATAACGAAGTGTGAGACGAATAGGAAATTGCCTGGTAGAGTGATGCACGGTGAGGTGCGTCGGCACCGAGACCACTACGGTAGCCGTGAAAGTCTACCGGGAACCCAGAAAAATCTTACTTGATTGACGAGTAGTGTTAATACTATTTCTATTCATTTACAAATTATTTGAGTTGATTGTAAAATGTACATACTCGTACGTGATGTTGGTAGCGGTTGTAGATTAATCTGTTAATTATAGCTGTTTAAATAGTAAATTAGTTTAGTTTGTAATCTGTTCTACTTCACGGACAGGATTTTTTATGTGCTATTGTTTTGTAATTATATACGCAGAACTTAGTATTTTTGTACCTTAGAGTTAGTTGTTGACATTAATGTAAGTAAACGTCGCCACCTGGCGTTTTACTGCGACGAAATTGTATGACAAATAAATAAGACAGACCACACAAGATTATGAAGAATAATCAGCTATATTTGAAAGAAATTTGAAGATTTTCTCAAAATATTGTATATGTAGACAAATAATCTCATGGGTTATTTTTTCTCAGAAAGAATTCTCTTTCTGGTTCAGGGTTGACTAAAATGCCTTTTAATATCCTGGATGTTTTTAAGACTAGTAACAATGAGTCAAACTAATTCGAAAACATTCGACTCTCGGCAGGGGAAATTCAGTATAATTTTACTTACAAATAAACCACGAACATAATAAATTTTAGAAATAAATTGATTTTATATCAATCAAAATACATGCAATGACAGGAAAAACTGTTGACGATTTCCTATTTAAAGGCCACTAGACTCTTTCCAAGCCATAAACATAAAATTAATTAATTGATCTAATTTGCGGATTTGAAGGAGAAAATTTATTTCACTCAAATGTAAAAGTAAATGAACGAACGTTTCCTTTCAGCGCCGACGGGAGGAGTGCGAGCGAAAAGCTCGCCGAGGTGAAATGGACCCGCGTTTGGAGTTCACCTTCCAAATGCTTATCGATGCTACAGGGCTTCCCAGGGCCGATATTATGGACTACGTGTTCGAAGGAGATATGGTGAGTTATTTATGCTTAGGCAGAGACTAGACGCTAAATATGACGTCTGAAAAATAACCCTCTTAATGATCTTCATAGCTCTAGAGCTGCACTAATTTAAGGCAGAGGCTGGGACAGCCAGTATCCGAGAACAACACTCCTGAAAGTAACTTTTCGCGCTGTCGTATTTTCTGTTCTTAAAAGCCTGCTTAGGTAAATGCGCTTGGAAAACCAAGTGTGAAATGTAGCCAACGCCTGAGGCAATAACTTTACGCCGAAGCGAGAATTTTAAATTAAAGATTCCTTAGAAAACACTGGAAATTAAAAATAATTTCAGGAATTCATACAATAATATTTTCAAATATTCAAGATGCATTAAAGGCTGAACAAATTCGGAGGACAATGGTTGAGCGCCTGGGAATTCTTTATTCTCCACCCCTGACGATTGATTGTTTTTAGCTTCGCACCATACCAAAATAAAGGGTGCCAATGAGTCGAGTAATTTTTCCAACCAGTACTTATGATACGCTACATTTCACGCAATGGTGTATACAAGAAATCATTAATTAATTTTACTATTATCATTTCTATAATGGAAACAGGAAGATCCCATTTACTTCCATTCTAATAATTATTTACCAACACAAACAACCGTCTCCTAACCAGAAAAATACGAGCGACGGGACTCGCATCCGGGACCTTGTTGTTGCAGTGCTAGCAAGCTAACCACTGCGCCACCGCGTCCGTCCTATGAAAAATTATGAAACAAAGTATAACGACAAATCGAATTTAAGGAGATATTCATAGCTTATTGTATATGAACTATTTTAAGTAATAACCTATAGAAAAGTAATCTTTTAGTTACCTATCATCTTATCCTCCCATTGAAGTTGTTATTATTGAAATGCGAACCAACATTTTTTTAAAGTAAAGGAAATAAAATATTCTGTGATTAAATGTTTCCCAAATTATTTTGCGTGAAAAAAATTTTCCGCAAAAAGTTAACAAGTGTTCCGCAAAAAATTATTAAAATTTATGTATCGTGTTATATTCAATTATAATTGAGGTTGAAACACGTTTGAAAGTCAGGGGCTCCTCTCTTAGCGAATAGATTGCGATTTCACTTAACTCTTGGTTTTTACTTGCATTGACTATTTATTATCAATGTCCTCCGACGCAATAAAATAACCCAGGTGTTCCGTTGAAATCTCACAATTGGGGAAGCGTCCCGTAAAAAGAAAAGTTTGGGAAACACTACTCTGCGGTACATTGAAACTCAAGGCAAAAGTGTAGTCGGGGAGACCAAAAGAGTCTGATAATATGAAGAGATATTGGATTCATGGTGGAAGTAGATATAAAATATAATAAAATAATATAGTAAACTACTGTGAGAAGGGGAAAGAAACGTAGGAACAAAAGACAAATCCCATAAAGATGGATTTACTAAAGGCATTCGGCTAGTGGATCACAGTTTGTTGTTACATAAGGTCTTTAAGGAGAAACAAGATAAAATTAAGGAGGCAGATTACTTGGGTAGTCACGATCACAAATACAGAGCGAGATATGTAAAGCAGAAAACTTATAATCGTAAATACTCTTTTTTAAATAGAGTAATTGAGGAATGGAACNAAAACACTTCATGATACATCTCTACATTTGTCTAACCTCTCCCCAGAGTCGCTTGCACAAACCAAGTAAATAGTCATACAAATGTCAGTTTTCTTTTATTCTTATGTGCGGTATAAATAATAAATATGTATACGGTTATTTTATTCTTAGTTGGACGAAATAAATCAACTATTCCAGCCACATATGCGTAACAAATTGCTATGGTTTTACCAAGATGCAGAAGAGCCCGAACCGCCTCCTCAAGTTGAACAGGTAAGATCTTCAGATTTAGCTCAATTTCATTACTTGTGAATGGCTGATAAATTATGACGCTTATGTGACTCCTTTCTTTGTTGTTGGTTTTCATTGCAAGAAGTTCAATATTAATTTAACAAATTTCAGGATCTTTCTAGGACAGTTGACAGTTTTTCCACATCTGTTATTATCGGAAGCTAAGTTAATGAATTCCGAAACTATGAAAATTTCTTATCTCTTATCGAGTTCACAGTTTATATTTAAAACCGGTTGTTGAAATTTACCCGGCTTTATTTTTCGTCCTCCGAAAACGGACATAATCAATAAAATATGACTATAATAAAATAATAAATGCTATTGTAAATTCCACATAAATATACCACCACCAGTATATGATTAGTGATGAGAGGTCAGAACATATAAGCATTAGCTTCTTGAAGAACAAAGACTGCAGCTGGACCAGGGCCTTTAGTGAAAATACCATCGAGGAAGACGGAGAGGGATTGTTGCAACATGCTACAAGATAACTTGCTGTCATACGTAAACGAAATCGTACAGAATTGAAGGGAGTGTTTATTTTGTTTCCCAGTGGATACAGCACCCATTTCTAAAGATTTTCTCCATGATCACTCGAATACACAAGTTCTCTGGCCTCCACGTTTTCAATCAAATTAATAATTTATGGAGTATTAATATACAATATCGGCAGATAGCCAGCGAACTCCTGCATCTATGGAGCAGAGCGTCATAGATATCTTGACCATTGCACGGCGTCCCGGATTATTCGATAACTTCGTGGCTTCCCTGGGAGCGTGCAATTGAGGTTAAAGGAGGTATCACTCGTTATTAAATTACTTAAACATTCTCGGCGCTTCATTCATTTCGATATTTATCAGAAAAGATAGATCCCTTTCCTTAAGTTTTTGCATTTGTATCCGTAGAAGGTGTAGTAATTGGGAGGGAGATTTGCCATTCACAACGCTGAATTCTTAAATCAATCCAGTATAGTCCCTACAAACCATTTATAAAATTAGTTATTTATGTAGTTATGTAGTTAAACAATTCCATGGAAATTAATGTTAATGATGGAATTTTGGATGAATTCTACTATGCAATTAGTATAACCAAAAGATAAATCTCTCGAAGTTTACCGGTACAGGTAACGATAAAAATAGAGTAGGAAATGACAGAATAGTTTGCAATAGTGTGAAATTTCTATTTCCCAACTCACTGTGATGGTATCGACAATAAATTGAATTATTATCTTCAATCCCCTGAGTGAAGGAAATGACAGAATAGTTTTCGTTAGTGTGATATTTCTATACTGTATGTTAGAGTGATATAATAAAAAACATTTATCTGATGAAATAATAGAGCTGAAAGTCAAGGTAACACAAGAATATTATTTGGTTAAATTTTAGGTGAATATTCATCATGAAAGCAGCTTAAAAAGCGAAAATATTAGCATAAACGCTCTCATTCATATCTTAACATAGTCAATGGTTGAAGTCCCTTGAAATCGGCTCAACGTCGCCAGGCTGCTCGTCTAGCTGAAACGGAAAAGATTTTTCGTTCGGCGAACTATCTCAGTAGATAGTGGAAGACCAGTATCAGTAACCTTCAAACCATTCCAATAAGGGGAGATACCGTCTCTGTTCGATTCCGGTTTCCTGAAATTCCACAGCGATTCCTTCTTTCCCCTCACACTCCTCAAGTTCCAAAACATATACCCCCACCATTGTTTCCCTCCTTACCCGCAAATCACGAAGTATAAATAGAAATTTTAAGTTCAAGTTTTGTTTCGAAATTGAAAACCCTTGATAAAGAAATCATATTTAATTCCTCATCTCAAAATATGATTTCTCAGTATAGTGATACAGAAAACGAGAATTTTTTCGAAGACTCACTAAGAATATTCAATAGGAGAAAAGTGTGGAAAATGGAAGCGCGTTAAGATAAGACCAATTTTCGTATTCAGCAAATGGAATTAGAAATTACCTTGCGTTAGGAAAGAGAATAATACGGATAAATCATTCAACTACGTTACCTCCTCAGTTCTAGAGAGACCTTTTAACAATACGAGTAAAGTTGTTTCCCATTTGGACTTCTATCTTCTATCTATTTCATTCTATCTGTTGGGCCGAAATGAAGCATAAGAAGGTTTATTTCCGTTCAGCAGATGTTATTCGAAATCTTCGGGGCTCCTACCTTTGCGCCATCGTCCTTGATACTCACTAATATCCTAAGAGGGTCTCGAGAGGACCTAAAAAGTGGAGAGCCACCTCTGTAAAAACGGATTCGGACGTTACTTTAAGGGTATGGTCCTTGCCCAAAAAAATTGGATACGTGTCCGAATTTTGACACAACTAGGCATTTTTAACGCAAAATTAGCAAGTGAAAATAGTAGTTAGGCAACCGCGCCATACATACTCGCGCATCACCATGAGGATCGCGAAGCATACCCAGTAGGGAAATATTTTCTCCCGTTTATTTTTCAAATAACTTATTTTTTCGCAATTTAATGTTATCTCCCTACCTTCCAAACATTCTTACCTTTTCCGTCAACATCTATTCAAATATGTTAAGTAGAAACTCGAGCATGTATTGTTATGCTACATATAGGGTACGAATTCTCTGCCTGATAAGTATCACTGACTGGGCCCTTTATGCAATACGAACTTCAACAGGAAACCAGGAACAAAGAAATATCCATCTTAGCTATCATAAGTTCGATCCCACAAGGTCCCAAATTCCCGATTTTTCCCTAAAGAATGCATTTTGTTGTTGTTTTGGTTGTTTGGTTGTTTTGAAATTTATTTTGGGTACCTCCCGGGATGATAGAGGATTGAAAATCGAGTTGTTATTAGAAGATGTGCTTCTGTAATGTAAACAGCAAAGATATTTCCCAAATTGCCTTGGGTTCGACACAAAGCTAATATTAAATTCTTCCGGAATGAATGCGTGCGCATACGAGCTGGTTTCAAATTGGAATGCAAATCACCGTTTGCCTGAAACACCCCTTATTTTTCCAAATACATCATTTAAAAATTCATCAAAAATAATTATAGACATTAAAATAAAGGTAACGGATTTAAGTTATTCATAATCCAAAGGTATCATGAAAAATCAATTTCAGCCGATATAAAAGATAATCAAATAGTTCCATATGTTAAACCACTGTTTAGCAATGATTGCAATTCTGTATACGAGAATATGGGCCAAACTGGTAGAGACTTCATAGTAAGGGCGAGAGAACACAAAAATTTTTTGTAACTGGTTCTCATCAGTCCCACTTTGCAAAAAATCTCCTATTTCTAACCATTCTTCTACTTTTAAACCAAACATTTTACATGTTGTCGAAAGGGTACAAGGATGAATATTTTAGAAAAAATGGAAATTATTCGGAAAATAATGACCATGACTCTCTTTTCACAAACGAGATAGTTTTTCCTTCCTCCTCCCCTTTACTCGCTGCTGCTCTTCCTTGTCTTCCCCCCTTCCTAGCTTTCAAATTTCCACCTAACTTTTTCCGCGAATCTTACCCTTTCACCTTTCCCTGATCTTTCTGTTTCCTATCTTCCTTAGCTCCTTGGGTTACTCTGTTGCCTCCTCACACTTGCAGATGAGGCTTACGCGTCGAAAAATGTCGTGGTTTTAAAATTGCTAATTCTTTTGTACGGTATTGTGCAAAACAATCTTTCACTAAAATAGTTTCTAGTTTCCTTCTGAAAAATGGTTCTTTATTATTTACCATTTAAAATTTTTCAATAGGGGAAAAAATATACGTCCAATGCTGACAAAATTATGTTAACTTTGGCGGAATATTGAAGTGCATATTATGAACATTTACTACCAAAAACACTTCATGATACATCTCTACATTTGTCTAACCTCAAAAAGAGTGTATTTTTACCAAAAATTTATTTCTCTCTTGGCATTCTTAAAGAACATTTTTTTTTAATCCTTATAAAGTTCCGATGTTAGCTTTCCAGATTTGAGAAAGTACCAAACACATTACCGAACGAATCACTTAGCTTTTTAACCTCATCTTTGACTCTCGGACCGAATTCACCACCGCTTTCTTGCAACCACAGAAATACTTTCTAAAGTATAATATAATATACTACCTGCTCGGGTTTCTACCTAGCATACATTTGACTAATGCTGACGGAAATTGTGAGAATGTTTGGAAGGTAGAGAGAGAAAATTAAATTGCGAAAAAATAAGCTATTTGCAGATGAAGTCCTCTCGGGTTCTCCACTAGGTTAGTACCCGAGAGGACTTCATCTGAAGCATACGCCAGGAAAGCCTGAAATCTTTCATAACTTATTTGTAAAAAAAATGGTAGAATGTTTTTCCCTACAGGGTAAGTTCATGATATTCATGGCGATGCGCGTGCATGGCGTGGTTGCCTATCTCCGCTATAGCGAACTATTGTATTGTCCCTTCGCCAATTATTACCTCCTTCATAACGAAATTCTCGCCGTGTCCGTCACCTAACCGCCCCTTCCCGCATCTCATGGCTGGACATCACTTACGCCTCTCTATGAGCGACTACGCGCAATGCAGCAGCAGCAAATTCTGCCCTTGAGGTGCTTGAAGCAAAGGAAAACTCTTCATTGAGAACATCTGAATGCTTCGTTAAATATTTGACCAATTTTAAAATACACAATAGTGTTACTTTATTAACAAAGTTGACGAAAATCAACGCAAAAACACAAAATTAAGATCCACAACTCAGGAATAGACTATTAACGACAGAAAAGCCTGTGATCCTACTAAGTGCACGGCATAAAAATCTGTTGTTTGAAAGTAACCAAATCCTGTTTATAACGAAATAAAAGGCATGTCCTATAAATTAGTTTTAAAAAAGTTTTTCTGTATGTGGAAAAATACCGCTTATAAAGGAAACCTTTTTCATATCTAGATGCACTGAACCCCGCTTCAGGTGATCGGCCCACTTACTTGCTAGACCAAAAATTGTTTGCGTAATCTGTAATTCCACATTTGTGGCCTTACGTTTGTTAATTTTGCTCATTTTGTAGAGAGAAGAAAGGAAATTCGTAAATATTTCTGAATAAACGAGAATCTTTGTTTCATTAAAGGAAATAAAAAAAAGATCTCCTTTGATTCTAAAGGCTTTAGTACTTAAGACACAGGAGACCCAAAAGACATTTCTACATCGCTTCCCAATATGTAAGAAATGAAGTGTTGCCATACCCCAACTGTCCCGCTTATACAGCTTTTTCCAGTTGGCTCTTGAAAAGCGTCTTAATCGGGTTTTACTGCACTTGTCATGCCAGTAAATATATTTATCTGTTAATTTTTTGACAATTAAGATTAATGAAATAATCAGATAACTTTTTCTTTTAGGTAAAAAGCGTAAGTAGGGTGGGCGTTGCTCCTGGTGCAATACCAGGAAAAGCCCCAGTAAGTGGAGCTGCAGGAACATCAGGGGCTGGTGTAGCATCATCATCAGGCAATATTCTTGGAATGTCAACACACGCTCCTCCTCGTAAAAAACGGCTGTTCCTTACAGACGGGTGGAATGAGCCACTGACTGGGCTCTGCATTTATATGTTCCGTCTAAATACATCAAAGCAGTTACCGGAAGAAGGTTTTCACAAAGTTAGCATTATTTCTTTGGGAGTTTTGTGGGATGAAAAATTTTCAAATACAAAATTAAAAAACCTACGTCACTAAATTACGTTATTGTCATTCAAGGATCTATACTGTGGTGTCATAGATGCAGAAAACATTGGTCTTGTCACCTCAATTGAAAGAATAATGGAGCACGTGTTTATGGAAGCTTTGGCCCATCCAGGAGGAGAGGGCGACGCCGAAGAAGAGACATGCTCCTCAATTGTACAAAATCAGTTGCTGCCAGGACTGAGATCATTTTGCAGCGCGCTTAGAGGTAAGAGTCAATTGCTAATACAAATGCAACAAATATTTTGAGAAATCGCTACAATTTTCTTTTCTCTTCGTGAAGTATGTGAAGAAGTGTGTGAACAGAAAAACCTGTTTGAAGAGGAACTAAAAGTCACAGACAATAGACCACTGCCGTCTAATATTGAGGAAGTCAGGGAAATGTGTAAAATTCCTGAAGATGTGGCGCGGTTTGAGGAGAAAGTGAAGATATGGATTAAACGCGTTCACGAGGTTTGATTTTTTCTTTTCGATAATGTAGAAAAGCAGCTATTTCTGAATTAATTCACTTTCTTCCTTGATTACTAGGGATACGCAGAAATGGCCGAAGATAAATAAAAGCATATATTCGAACACTTACACCCATTTGGCACATATGAGAAAATAGTTTTCTATTAGGAAAATTGTTTGTTGAAATTAAAAATGACGCATTAATTCATAAAAATTCCCTAAAACGTATGTCCGTGAACATGGAGTCTGCATGTACTTCGAAAGGCGATTCTTTAAACATTGCTA
Source organism: Ladona fulva (assembly GCA_000376725.2). Classification (NCBI taxonomy): domain Eukaryota; kingdom Metazoa; phylum Arthropoda; class Insecta; order Odonata; family Libellulidae; genus Ladona; species Ladona fulva. The sequence continues at coordinate 105,344 of KZ309249.1, read as the reverse complement.
CTAGAAACAAAAATTAGCAAAGGATTCAAATGATCGTGTAAAATAAATTCAAAGTGCTCTTCGTTCACTTTCATTTACTTGAAACACTTACTTTATTTGCAATGAAACGTAATGTAAATTTCTTGAAAATTACTCAGTAGATTCGAATATCGTCTGATAATTTCCTTTTCTTCAATAATTAACGTATTTTCATAATCAGTCTTTAGTTTATAATTAATGCCGTATTAAACACGATAGATCAGCACTGGTATTTGGAGTCGAAGAAAAAGCATTAGCAAGACCGGGATAAGACTGGATGTGAAGGGAAGGGATAAAAGGAACCCGAAGTTTAAAGAGATTAAAGCAGCATGGAGAATTACATGTAGGAGGATATGATTCAAACTAGAGATAGCTCGTACAGGGCAGCATGGAGGATTATTGCGAAGAGAAGGGTTTGCTTGCCTCAAATGGAAATAGCGTGAAGGAAGAAAGGAGTTGTCGCCAGAGATTTGAAGGACTTAGTGAACGCTCTCGGTCTTAGGGAATTGTTCAAGTCGAAACCTTTCCTATTGGGCGGAGGCGCTACTACTCGATTGTCTCCTATTTCTCCATTCGATGCAAGTAATTTGTCAATTCAACAGGCATCCTGAAATGCCTTTCCTTACTCTCTGTAGAGGTCACGCAATTTGTACCTCAAATTACTGTTTGTATTCGATCTAAACGAATAAGTCAGCCTACGATTTTAGAGAAAGACTATATCGACCTTCATATTCATCGAAATTGTTATTCAAATTTATGATGTTTAATGGTCCATCATTTCGTTGAATTTGGTAACATACTTTAGAGAAGAACCAATTAAAAAAGAAATTCGGTAGAAAAGTATCATATCAAAAAATGTCCGTATCCGAAATTTTAATAGCAATATTTATAATAGTATGATAGCAAGAAAAAATAAGAAGAGGAGGAAATAGTATCTTTATGTCTCAAATATAAAGTAAACAATACTTTAAGCTTTAATATTATAAGGAAATAAAATTGGAATACGAATTTTTGTTAATGAATTAGAGGTCTAAAAATATTCCGGAAGCCTTTAGTCGGCAGATAGAACTCATGTTTGGAGTCAAACGGGAAGGTAATGCCTGGAAATCGGTAATCCCGTTCCCTCCCCCTTCCCGTTTGTCTCAAAACGCGAGTTCAATCTGCTGACTTGCATTCAGCTTACGGAGTATTTTTAAACCTCTAATAATAATGAGCTTGTTTGTATCGCCGATAACCAGGAGAGCTACGCGTTCGCTTTTGGTGAAATAGGTCCCTGATTTGATTCCCTGTGCAGTATTGAAAGTAGTAGTATTTAAAAAGATGCCACTAGCATCTAGGTGCATTAGCACCCCACGAATGGAGGGAAATCCTACAAGCCTTTCCAGGAGACAATGTAAGTGACGTGCAGGCTGATTCTATACCCAATGTAATTGTAAATGAGCAAACAAGCCTAAACTTAGCTAATCCTTGCAGTAGTAGTGCTAAACGTGTAATAGACGAGGACGGCTTTACGCTAGTTAACAATCCAAAAAAAAGACCTCATCCATTACCCACTGCTCCTCTCCCAACTCAAACACCAATCCTAAATAGATTCGATCCTATCCGTAATACCTACCTTCCAGAACCCAATTCTTCTCAGTCCAACCCAACTCCTAAAAAACTAACCGGTATTCCATCGATAAAAATTAAAACAAACAAAGAATGGCCGAGAATTTTAAACTCTCTCACCAAAAATCTCGCTCTTCCGCCCGTGTGTCAAATGGCGGGGCCTGAACTACTACTAATAAAGACGCAAAAAGTGGACGATTATTTTAAAGCTAGAGAGTATTTAAAAAACGAAAATATTGAATTCTACATATATCAAGTACCTTCCTTACGTAAATTAGACTTTGTCGTTCGTTATCTACCCGCGTCCACCCCGGTTGAAGTGATAAAAGAAGCCCTTATTAATGAAGAAATCCCGGTTATAGATGTAGAACAAATTTTCACTACCCGACCAACCGCCAAAGATATAATTTCAAGCAACCCCGGCCCTTTCAAAAAACGACCTTGTCCGCTCTTCAAAATTACCTTAGATCACTCCGTAAATAAAGAAAAACTAACTAATCTCACCCATCTTATAGGACTAAAAATAAGAATCACTGATTACGTAAAACCTAAACTACCGGTTCAATGCTTCAGATGTCAACAGCTCGGGCACACGAAAAATTACTGCAATTTCCAACCCAATTGCGTGAAATGCGGCGGCCCCCATTTATCTCGCGAATGTAAAAAAATTCCCACAGACCCACCCAATTGTTATTTATGTAAAGAAAAACATACGGCGAACTATAAGGGATGTAAAATATTCCTAAAAGCAAAAGAAGCCATTAAAAACAGAAATAAACCGAGAAACCCCAATACAAATTCCCCCTCACAATTCCCCTCTCTAACTCTAAATAACAACCCTAACACTCCCACCCCCCCCTACTTCGTGGCCCAAACCTAACCCAATAAATGACTCAAACCCAAACTCCATGCAAGATGACCTCCAGACATGGTTTCTGGCCATTCTAAACCAAGTGAATTCAGCTCCCACTATAACAGAGAAAAAAACTATTATCTTAGGTGAATTACTAAAGCTTTATTCATAATGGCGGGAGTCAACTTAAATAAATTAAATATCATTACATGGAACTGCAATGGAATCTCAAACAAAACCCCATTATTAACTCACTTCCTCTCAACAAACGACATCCATTTAATCGCCCTCCAAGAAACTAAACTCTCTCCTTCTAAAAGCCTCTTCTTACCCAACTTTAAAATAATAAGAAAAGATAGAGACAAAGCAGGTGGAGGAGTAGCCATCGCAATTCGGAAAAATATCCCCTTCCATATCATCTCACTTCCCATTTTCAAGTCTCTTGAGATAATTGGCATTTCTCTAAAGATAAATAACTCACCATACATTGTTTATAGCACATACATCCCTTGTCAGTCAAATACTGCATTAAACGAACTTCATCTTTTCATCCAAAATCAAAGTAACTTTCTAATAATTGGTGACTTAAATAGCAAAAACCCATACTGGGGTTCAAACACAACTAACCAAAACGGACGCAGACTATACAGAATCATTACGCAGAATCATCTCACAATTCATTCACCTTTCGCGCCAACCCATCACAATAAAAACAATAGCTTTGACCTTCTGGATTTTGGTCTGTCTAAAAACCCACATAATATTTCTCATCCTCTGGTCCTCAATTCTCTTGGCTCCGACCATTTCCCCGTTCTATTCTCCATTTATAGCAACATTTCGCTATTCCGCCCCAATCCTGCTTATCATATCAACTGGAACAAATATGCAGAATTTCTATGCAATAAACCAAACCTCCTAACACCTACAGCCCCAAATCCTAAAGATATAAATAGCCAAATCTCAAAACTTAATCAACTTATATTTGAAGCCAAGCAGTTTTCCCAAACCCCCGTCCGAATTACTCACCAACAAACTCCTCTCCCATTAAAAATTCGACAGCTGATTACCCTTCGTAACCAAAAAATTCGCGCCTTTCATAGTTACAGAAACCTACTGGACAAAGCAGAATGGAAAAGACTGAATAAGGAAATCCTCTTAGAAATCAGAGCTTACAAAAATCAAAACTGGTTAAAAAAAATTAATGAGCTAGAATTCGCAGATAACAGCTTGTGGAGAATGGCCAAGGCTCTGAAATCCGCTACTATTAACCCCTCTCCTCTCCTCTCAGACAACCTCTTGCATTTCGACCCCAATGTCAAAGCTCAAATTTTTTCAAATGAACTCACTTCAGAACCGGCCCCAATCACTTCTTCGCCTTCCACTCTCAAAACCGTAACAGATTCATGCAAAGCTCTCACCTTCTCCTCCCTCACAGCCATGCACCCCAAACGAAATCATCTCAATAATTAAAAAATTCAAAAATAATAAAGCCCCCGGACCTGACAATATAACAAATAAAGAGTTAAAGATATGGACCCATTTACCTCATCTCATAAATTTCCTCACTGATCTCATTAATTCCTGCCTTCTTTCTGGCTACTTCCCCAACAATTGGAAAATCGGTCACACAGTTATGATTCCCAAACCACATAAAGACCCAACCTCCCCCACCAATTGCCGTCCAATCACTCTGCTATCCTCGATATCGAAAATCTTAGAAATGATCATCCTCTCCAGAATCAATAGACATATACATACCAACCACATTCTTGCAGACGAACAAATGGGTTTCAGGAAAAATCACTCAACAATTCATCAAATCATCAGGCTCACTGAATTCATCACAGCAGGGTACCTATTCGGACGCAAACCTACGCAAACAGTCTTCCTGGACTGTTTGCGTAGAAAACTGAAGATAGAAGACTGAAGCCCCACGCTGTTTAATATCTATCTTTATGATTTTCCCAAGACTCCTTCAACTCAGACATATATCTATGCTGATGATGTCACCATAACCGCTCAAAGCCGGTCACCGAATGCCGCAATGAGTAAGATCAATAGACATTTAAAATTAATTTACGCATGGATGAAAGAATGGAACTTGCAGATTAATCCAAACAAATGCGCTCACATAAACTTCAACAAACTCCCTTCGAAACAACTCACCCTCTCCCCAAAATACCTTAACTCCATAATTCCCACTGTCAAAAATCACAAATTCCTTGGAGTCCACCTAGACAAACACCTAAATTGGAAAAATCACGCCCGACTTACATTACAGTCAGCTAACCGTGCCCGCGCCTTTCTTTTCCCCCTCCTATCACCCAAATGCAATCTCCCCACCGAGCATAAACTCCGACTTTTTCACTCTACCGTCTGCCCCATTATATTGTATGCCGCTCCAGTAACCTTTAACACACCCAAAGTAACCCTCCGTAAATACGAAATCTTCTACAAAAAATCAATACGCCTAATCACAAATACGAACAGGCTAACCCCATTTAAAGAAATAGCCGCCGCCCATAAACTGTCATCGCTAATAATGCAAAGCAAGAAAGCAGTCAACGCGCTTAAGCTCAGCATAACCCAATCAAACAATATCCTGATTAAAAATCTTTGGAGGCCCCTCAAACGAAAAAGAAAAAAGAAAAAGTGCACCCAAATAAAAGAACCAAATGAAATATTAAATATACTAAACATATCATAAGATTACTTCGAATTGGAGTATTCATTTCAAAATATTATAGGGACAAAATAATTAAAAAAAACGGACCGGTTAAATTAACAAATAACGAAGATTAGTTAGTAAGACTTAGCTTATTTATTAATTTTGTTATTATTTTTATACTGCTGTGAACAAATAGATGTTTTACTGTTCACCACTGTTATTCCTTTTAGCCTTAAGATGATTTATAATAGGAAAAAAAGTGAGAAATAAATTAAAGGGAAAATAAATACAAAGGAAAGAAAAGAAAAAGAAGCAACAATAACAATAATAATAAAAAACAAATAAATAAATAAAAATCTTTACGAAAACAAACATTTTTAAATATCTATGAAAAAGGTATGTGCATACAAAAAAAGGGAAAAAATAAATAAATAAGAAACGCAAAAAAATGCATTAAATATAAAATAGTAATATAACTATAAAAAGGATAAAGAAAAAAAATCATTAAAAAAACAAGAGTAATGAAAGAAATAAAAATGGGGAAAAAAAATTTGAACCTGACTTGTTTGCTCATATGGGTCACCTAATATACCAAAATGTCAATCAGCCTGTCACGTCACTTATTCAACAGTGCAAGACAGGCCATAAGGTCTAAGGGTCATCATCGAAGCCGAAGCCGAAGCAAGCTTCCCCTTGAGATGTAGACAGTATTCAATACTTTCTTGAATAAAAATACTTGTATTTCCATCTATCGCTCAATGGCTAACCGAATGTCGTTTTTGTACATCGAAAATGAGCACAACTTAAAAGTTTTTTTCGAAATGAAACCTTTTTCTTTCATTTTAATAAAATATTTTAGGTTTGAAATTATTCAATCTTTAGAAGTATGTTTGAGTACTTTCCTTGGAATTCAACTTTAGAAGATAAAGAAATTTGCATTCCTCTTAAGACGAAGTTTCTTCTGCGAAGTCGCAGGAATGTGGCCTGTTTTCTTATTTCTTCCAAAATATAGGCAGTTTCTCTTCACTGCTGCTTGAGTTTTCAACCGTCAGCTCGACATAGCGCATTACCAAAATCCGTGTTTTATTGTTAATCCGTATTTAGTTGTTCATACAGACTCCCTATGTAAAGGTGTTGATTTTTGGCTCAGTTCTTAGGGTAAACATTTATTTCTAAGTATTTGTGCTCCATCGGTCTCTTTTTATTTACCCGTCTTATTAAGTTTCTTTACCAACTTCTACTAAATCGACAGTTCTGTAAGGAATGAACGATAGGCATCCAAAAAGAAAGTAATATAATAACCGAGGGTTAATTTCGTTCTTCGAAATTAGAAAGGATGATATATAGATTAATTAAAACAATAGTCAATTGAAATTACAATTGCACTGAAAGTCAATTTTCTTTCTATCATTGTCATTTTTTATTTCTTTACAACTTGGTATTTGGTTAGATGGTACTTAGCGAATCATAAATACAGATTCTGCGTTGCTTTTGGTAATTATATGCAAATGATTAACGCTTGTTCTAATGCAGGTACTGATGGAAAGCGAGCAACTAAGAAGAGAGAACGATTCAAGCGGGCCTCAAGACGAACTGGAATATTGGAAGCGCCGAGGGGCGCAATTTTCTCAAATTGTAGCTCATCTTCAAGCACAAGAAGTAAGATCGCAGATCTATGGAAGTCTTATTTCCATCAAACTATATTACATTTTTTTACAAATAAATTTTGAACTTCAGAAACTCCATCTGAATTCCTCTAATGTTGCTATTACAAAAATAAATATAAAATGTAATTGGTTATTTCTTTATCATAGGTTCAACTGGTGTTGATGACTCTCCAATTGTCTCACTCAAGAGTGTTCAAGGTGTGGCAAGAGACGGATCGAAAAATTACATTTTGCTTCAATGAGGCTCGAGACAATGCAAAATTTATCCAAGCTATGGAGAAGTGTTGCCATTGCCTGTATCTTCATGATCCAGTGGGTTATCCTCTTTATCTGTAAAAGATATTTCACTGTTTATTGTAATTAATAGTTTTCAAATGTTTTAATACTTGCTTCTAACTGTATAATGCATCCTATTTTGAAATGCGTAAACTTCTTTGAATTTGCTATACAAGTGTCATTAACTTTGAGATCTTCATATCACGATCATTATAGGTTAAAATGAGGGACTCACTTTTAAGCTTGCTGAAAACAGTGCGGCTTATTCACAGCGTATCGCAGTTCTACAATACTTCTGAAAGAACGTCCTCTCTCATGATAAAGGTAAATAAAAAATAAATCCCAAAACCGCTACCAAAAATATTTATAAATATTAACGGTGCTTCTTGTTTTTCATCATGTTTAAACAAAGGTTTATACTTCTTGATTTTTCATTGTGTAGTTTCCTTTCTATTATCAGTTTTTTCTTAAAAATTATATAAATAGTCCCATCTCGAGTTTTATTGAAACAATTAATAAAGATTGTTTACTTATACAACGCCAATATTGAACCACAGTTAAAAACATCATGCCTAGCGTCAGCGATGATGATAGTACCCTGTTGTAGTTCTTATTTTTATGAAATTATATTTCCAGGATCCCCAAATTCGTGTAGGTTGTGCACGCATTTTGGTAGTAAGCGCCAACATTCATTTGGCAGAAAGCGAATCCTGATACTCCAATAGGTCACCGCGATATATACTTGAAATTCCTTATTCCTACGATCTAAAATAAATAAATGTTAACAAGTGCAGTATATATCAATCTCTACAACAATTGCCGTTTTCTCAAATGTCTCTTAATGTGATGTTTTAAAAGAATTTTATATTTTATTTGTTTCTGTTTTGAAGGATCCGGATTGTGATCTCGCAAAAGGCGATTTTTACCTACAGAGCGGCTTTACAAACTTTAGTTGATCGTTTTGATTATTGAAACAGAGTCCCAATTAAAGCATTTCACAAACGGTCTTTTGACGATCATATATCAACTCTCTTCTCCATGCAGATAAGTTAGTTAATTATAAAGTTCACCTTAAGTAAACTTATATTTACCCAATACTAATACAGAATACAGAATGACAGTGAAAATAAATAATTTAAGAACAATCCAGTTATTTAATTTGGAAATTCAACGGTAGTTTATTTTGAGAGGACAGAAAGTAAACGTTGATTGCATTAATACTTCTTCAAGAGTTACGGAATTGTTTATCTGCATATATTTGAATTTTATATTAATAAAATATTCTAAGCCTATAATAAAGCATTGAGAGGTAGACAGTAGTTTTCACCTTACATATTTTTCAATGATGGTTATTTAATTTTATTACAGATTACAAATCAAATGATAGAAACTTGCAAAAATTATATAACATGTAGAGGTAAAGAAACGATTTGGACCCAAGGAAGAGAGGAGGTGAGAGAGCGATTGAAGAACTGTGTTCAACTAAACCGCATGTACCGAGAAACTTATTTAACAGTCAAGGAACAAGATTTTTTACCCGGCCGCACCCCATTTGGTTTCTCTGAGAATTACGTTTTCGGGAAATTTGATTCTTTCTGTGATAGACTAAATAAAATAATCGCACTATTTGATTTGATCGATGATTATAATTCTCTCTTTGAAAGAAGAATGGAAGGTAAGTTTTGTTTTTTACTTCCTTATATAATATTTAATAACCGTTATGAAGATGGAATGGAAATTCAATGGACTTGAGATCTGAAATTTGTTAAATTATATAATTTGGCCATTATCATTTATACATATGATATAGTATATATAGATGTGAAAGATATTTTTGTATAATTATAAAATATTCCAAAGTTACTATTACTCTAAATGGACTAGCAATCCTCCGTGACTAACTATTCTCTCATTAAAATATTTCCTAAATATCAGTTGAAATTTCGGTAAAGGTTTTCAACAATGATTTTCATTTTTGACGTGTAACGAGTTAGTGTAACCATGCAAAAATATCCTTCCGTTTGACGGAGACGTCTTTTTAATGTGCGTTTTCCTTCAATTTCTGTTAAATTTGTCTGAAAACATCATACTATGTTCTTAAATTATGTCACACTTAAAATGGGGCTGGGAAAATGTGATACTTTATTACGTAAATTATGGAGCTCCATCTGGTTCTTTGTGACAGAGGGGAGTATTCAGAAATCTAAAATATGCCAGGAAATTATTTAAGGGTGGTCCCTAAGAAGTTTTAAAGAAGTATCTCCATCAGTGTCTCAGCTTGAGAGAGAATGAGTGAATCAGAACACGGTCGATTTATCGCGTAGGGTTCTATTGGAGAATCCCTCCTCGAGCTCACTTTTGTCTAAATCGACCCTATTTGACCCGACCAATCTGTGATGGAGTGCTATAAATTAAAATAATTTTTCGTCCTTATTGAATTGTTTTATTTATTTAAATAATCATCTTTGAGCGAAGATAGAAAATTTTTATATCGTCCAAGCCATGGCAGTATTTAAAAATAGAATAAAATACAAGCGTATCGAACAAATGTGTACCGAATAAAGGCAGGTATTGTAACCAGATATGTATCATATACGAAAACATATGCGATGGGAGAATATAATGAATACTCGCTTGACGCTTGAACTAGAGCGGACGCAGATTCTGATCCTCACACGGTAGAGCAACTTACATTCCGCTAAGATGACCAGATGACCAATGGGCTTGTAAACCATGAATGCACCGTAGAGGCCAGATTTTATGTATTTTCTTTAATGTATGATGTGAACCCTATGAGATCCGATCTCGACCAATGGTCATGCGGGACCCGATAGCGTGGCTCGAGCCAGAGCAGATCTAATTCGAATATCTAAGGATTCTAAAAACATTTCGAATACAGGATCTTATTCTTTATTAAGATCGCCCAGATTTTATCTCTTTCTGGTTACACTGACGCACTGCGCTCTATGAATGTACTTATGTAAAGTACTTTACTGTGTTTTCATATAACAGCTTATCTGAAGTGTTTAGTTTATTTTTTTAGCAATGAAATTAAAAAAGAGAGTAGTGTTTTTCGTTTCTGGTAGATTGCTATAAAAATTCTTTCGCTCTACTTACATATATATATATATATATATATATAATTCCCATATTGATAATATAAGTTAACCATCAGTTCTTATTATTTTCCAGGTCTGCTCTTAGGCGAAGGTAAATTTCATGAAATTTTTCCATTAAAAAAATTCTCAAGGGTTATAATTTTACTGACTCAATTTTAAGCTCACAGTTGTCTTGATTGCATATTTTACGGCATCTAATTAAAGTTTTGGGAGTGAATATTGTAAATATGACATTCTTCAGACAGAAACAGCTCACTTCTACTTGATTTTCATTATCCTTTCTGATTATACTTTCAATTTAGTATTGATGTTTACTTTTGTAAAGCGTTATACTAAAAATCGATTTGTACATAATTAATATGAATTTGAAATACATTTATAGAATTTATAGAATTTTGTTAGGCATTACTTTACATCTTATCTAACAAAAGAATTTTCCTTATTATTTAGCCTTAGAAGAAGCGATGAAAACTTTTGATGATGCAAAAGCTGGAGTAACTACTAAAAATTATGATTACTTGGACCATCGTAACAAGGAATTTGATGCTGATTTGAAAGAATTTTTGAAAGAAACAGATCAATTAAAGGAAAGCATTAGTGAACTTATTGAAGCTAACTTTGCTAATGTCTGGGAAACTCCTCAAGGGATTCGATTTCTTTTAAGATTTGAAAAGGTATCAATAAAATTCTTCACATGTTTATACTATGAGTATGGTAATGAACATTTGACAGTTTCTACCTAGTATGATGATATCTTACTCAATTTCAGGTAAGTGAAAAGATACCTTTGTCCAGGATGGATGAAAAGTATGACAGAGTCCTAAAGTATTGTGAAAAAGAAGTCGATCGCATTCTTAAGATGTTTCGTAGACAAAGGGATGACCCTCCCCTACCAAGATATTTTCCTCCAATCGCAGGTATTTGTATTTTTTCTAAATTTTCCAGAAAGTAAACGTTGATTGCATTAATACTTCTTCAAGAGTTACGGAATTGTTTATCTGCATATATTTGAATTTTATATTAATAAAATATTCTAAGCCTATAATAAAGCATTGAGAGGTAGACAGTAGTTTTCACCTTACATATTTTTCAATGATGGTTATTTAATTTTATTACAGATTACAAATCAAATGATAGAAACTTGCAAAAATTATATAACATGTAGAGGTAAAGAAACGATTTGGACCCAAGGAAGAGAGGAGGTGAGAGAGCGATTGAAGAACTGTGTTCAACTAAACCGCATGTACCGAGAAACTTATTTAACAGTCAAGGAACAAGATTTTTTACCCGGCCGCACCCCATTTGGTTTCTCTGAGAATTACGTTTTCGGGAAATTTGATTCTTTCTGTGATAGACTAAATAAAATAATCGCACTATTTGATTTGATCGATGATTATAATTCTCTCTTTGAAAGAAGAATGGAAGGTAAGTTTTGTTTTTTACTTCCTTATATAATATTTAATAACCGTTATGAAGATGGAATGGAAATTCAATGGACTTGAGATCTGAAATTTGTTAAATTATATAATTTGGCCATTATCATTTATACATATGATATAGTATATATAGATGTGAAAGATATTTTTGTATAATTATAAAATATTCCAAAGTTACTATTACTCTAAATGGACTAGCAATCCTCCGTGACTAACTATTCTCTCATTAAAATATTTCCTAAATATCAGTTGAAATTTCGGTAAAGGTTTTCAACAATGATTTTCATTTTTGACGTGTAACGAGTTAGTGTAACCATGCAAAAATATCCTTCCGTTTGACGGAGACGTCTTTTTAATGTGCGTTTTCCTTCAATTTCTGTTAAATTTGTCTGAAAACATCATACTATGTTCTTAAATTATGTCACACTTAAAATGGGGCTGGGAAAATGTGATACTTTATTACGTAAATTATGGAGCTCCATCTGGTTCTTTGTGACAGAGGGGAGTATTCAGAAATCTAAAATATGCCAGGAAATTATTTAAGGGTGGTCCCTAAGAAGTTTTAAAGAAGTATCTCCATCAGTGTCTCAGCTTGAGAGAGAATGAGTGAATCAGAACACGGTCGATTTATCGCGTAGGGTTCTATTGGAGAATCCCTCCTCGAGCTCACTTTTGTCTAAATCGACCCTATTTGACCCGACCAATCTGTGATGGAGTGCTATAAATTAAAATAATTTTTCGTCCTTATTGAATTGTTTTATTTATTTAAATAATCATCTTTGAGCGAAGATAGAAAATTTTTATATCGTCCAAGCCATGGCAGTATTTAAAAATAGAATAAAATACAAGCGTATCGAACAAATGTGTACCGAATAAAGGCAGGTATTGTAACCAGATATGTATCATATACGAAAACATATGCGATGGGAGAATATAATGAATACTCGCTTGACGCTTGAACTAGAGCGGACGCAGATTCTGATCCTCACACGGTAGAGCAACTTACATTCCGCTAAGATGACCAGATGACCAATGGGCTTGTAAACCATGAATGCACCGTAGAGGCCAGATTTTATGTATTTTCTTTAATGTATGATGTGAACCCTATGAGATCCGATCTCGACCAATGGTCATGCGGGACCCGATAGCGTGGCTCGAGCCAGAGCAGATCTAATTCGAATATCTAAGGATTCTAAAAACATTTCGAATACAGGATCTTATTCTTTATTAAGATCGCCCAGATTTTATCTCTTTCTGGTTACACTGACGCACTGCGCTCTATGAATGTACTTATGTAAAGTACTTTACTGTGTTTTCATATAACAGCTTATCTGAAGTGTTTAGTTTATTTTTTTAGCAATGAAATTAAAAAAGAGAGTAGTGTTTTTCGTTTCTGGTAGATTGCTATAAAAATTCTTTCGCTCTACTTACATATATATATATATATATATATATAATTCCCATATTGATAATATAAGTTAACCATCAGTTCTTATTATTTTCCAGGTCTGCTCTTAGGCGAAGGTAAATTTCATGAAATTTTTCCATTAAAAAAATTCTCAAGGGTTATAATTTTACTGACTCAATTTTAAGCTCACAGTTGTCTTGATTGCATATTTTACGGCATCTAATTAAAGTTTTGGGAGTGAATATTGTAAATATGACATTCTTCAGACAGAAACAGCTCACTTCTACTTGATTTTCATTATCCTTTCTGATTATACTTTCAATTTAGTATTGATGTTTACTTTTGTAAAGCGTTATACTAAAAATCGATTTGTACATAATTAATATGAATTTGAAATACATTTATAGAATTTATAGAATTTTGTTAGGCATTACTTTACATCTTATCTAACAAAAGAATTTTCCTTATTATTTAGCCTTAGAAGAAGCGATGAAAACTTTTGATGATGCAAAAGCTGGAGTAACTACTAAAAATTATGATTACTTGGACCATCGTAACAAGGAATTTGATGCTGATTTGAAAGAATTTTTGAAAGAAACAGATCAATTAAAGGAAAGCATTAGTGAACTTATTGAAGCTAACTTTGCTAATGTCTGGGAAACTCCTCAAGGGATTCGATTTCTTTTAAGATTTGAAAAGGTATCAATAAAATTCTTCACATGTTTATACTATGAGTATGGTAATGAACATTTGACAGTTTCTACCTAGTATGATGATATCTTACTCAATTTCAGGTAAGTGAAAAGATACCTTTGTCCAGGATGGATGAAAAGTATGACAGAGTCCTAAAGTATTGTGAAAAAGAAGTCGATCGCATTCTTAAGATGTTTCGTAGACAAAGGGATGACCCTCCCCTACCAAGATATTTTCCTCCAATCGCAGGTATTTGTATTTTTTCTAAATTTTCCTATTTCTTAAATCAATCTAAATTATAAGAATTTTCAGCAAAGCATTTTTACCTTTATCTTTCCTCTTAATTCTCTTCTTAGATTCTTAATCTTGAGCTTTCTTGTGTTATTTCCTTCCAATGTTTGACCATCCATGAGAGCTATCAGCTTCTTTCCAATTTTTAGGTAGAATAAAATGGGTTAGGTCCTTGAAAAGTCACTTAGAGGACATGGTAGAGAGTATATCATCTCATCCTGTTCTTCGAATACTTCCTGCAACATCTGACCTTCTTAGGAAACATTTAGCAGTATGTGTCACATTGAACAGCTATGAAAGTGAAATAACCAATATTTGGATGAATCATAATGTAAGTTCTGCATAATTCTATAAAGTGAATATCTTCAAATATTTTTGAATTAATATTAACTCAGTTAATCATTGCATATTTTGTTATCATAGTATCCAGTCTAATATTTATTGCTAATTCCATTTCATTTGGTATGTCATTGAACTGCTTGAATTTAATGGAGAGGAAGAATTGATATTTATACATAACCAGCTATCTTAATTTTCAGTTATTGCATACAAGGAGTGAAAAAGTAAAACATTTTATACATTTCTGAGTGACCATTCTTTAATATTACAATATTTTCTTCATAAAGGTTTGGGTTGTCGATGATTGTCTCAGCCAAAATATTCTCTGCCTCTGCCCTGACACTGGAAGATTGAAAGTTAACTTGGACCAACGCATTCGGCTTCTTATTCGAGAAGCTGGATGCTTAGCAAAAATGTCAATTCCTATACCGATTGTTACTCTAACTCTGTTATCAAAGCAAGACTACTTTACAACAGTCAATGACTCCATGCAAGTAAGTCAATGTTGAAATCTCTTTCTTATATCATAATTGTATAAAAACAAAAACATAAAGTAAAAAGATCTATTCGACCTCCATATTTAGAAAAAATATTATTAGGATGATCAGATTCTTTACATCTAGCAATACACTAAATAATAAATATGAAATTATGCTTTTTGTAAGGTGATATTCACCAGTGCTTTTATTTAATACATAAATTAAAAGGTCACATATCGTTATTACAAAACAATTAATTTAGATACAACTAATGAGCTCAGGCTTAACTTTGAGATAGTGAGAGATACAAAAAATCAAAAGATCAATTTTAATTAACCACTAAATAAGATCATGATTACCTGGGTTTCCCAGCAGTGCTGCATCCTCAGGTCTTATCAGAGGTCTGCACCTGATGATGCAGCATTTCTGTGAAACACAAGTCATCACTATCTTATTTATTGGTTAAGTAAAGCTATCATTAAGGGAGTTTTGTAGTTAATTCTGAATTCAACTTAGCCAATGATGTACTTGATTTTTTGGGGAAACAATTGAAAAATATTGAACAGTATTGTAAAAAAATAGTGTTAACAAAGTTTGAGTTGAATACTATAATTGATACATTGGTGCACATTCACTGAAATATCAAATGAAATAAAATAATCCATAATGAATTTCTGAACTAAACTTACTACCTCTTGACTTTCTAGCTCCTATTAAATCAATTCCTATCTACAGTCAGTAGAGTAAAGTTAGAGGTTCGGCCTCTCTTTCTGCCACAGCTAGTACGTTTAACAGCTCTATTAACACCAGGACTAAATATCATTAAATGGACTGATTCTGGCTGGAAATATTTCTACACAGCAACTCTTGAGGCAGTGAAGCAGTTTGATGTTTTAGTTACAAGGTACGCTGTATATTTTTGTTATTCATATGATTTAAAAATGGGACAGAAAATGTGAAACTTTTTACAATAAAAAATTAATTTCAGAGTACATGATGTCTACACAAATAGAATTCTACAGGTCCTTTCAAGTATGCAAAAGGTTACTCTTCACATTCTTCCAGAGGATGAACCATCCTCTGTGGAGGAGTTTGTAGAACGCACTGAAACAAATTGTATTCAAGCTGCTCTGGTAATATTAAAAAGATTAAGTATTGCTTATACCCACTTAGAATAATTCTTATCACTGACAACAGATATATTGATAATTCCATAGGAATTAAATCGAAAAAGTTTAATGGTTGAAGAAGCTGTTGAAGAAATATTAGAGCTTGTAAGACGAGCTGCCTTGGCTTTTAAAGGAAATTCTGATCAAGATATTTTTGATTTCTTAACAGGTGCTGAAAATGAATTTTAAAACTTTCTTTAGAGTTCTAGGTCTGTTAAATGCTGAATTTAAACTATACCTCAGTTTTCATTGTCTATGTAATGTTCTATGCTAGGAACGAGTGAAGAAGTTGAAGCTGGAGGTGAGAATGCAGGAAGTGGTAGTGTGGCAGCTGATGGTAACATTGCAGGAACTACCCCAGCAACAGATCCAGAAGCTAAGACTAAGAAGCAAGCTAGTCAAGGAGAGGGAGGAGAACAACAGCAGGATTGGACTGCTGTTTGGGCCTGCTTTGATGAGCCTCACACCTTGCTACAGCAAGCAGGGGGTATTGGACTCTCTAAGGTAACCTGATATCCAATTAACTAAATCTAATTAAGGAAGACAAAGTACTAATAATGGTATTTATTTTAAGTTCCTTTCAATTACTTAGGATACACTAAATATATTATTACTGAACTTGTCTTGGCATATCATAAACTTTACCTAAGATATAAATACCATGTGATTAAAAGAAAATTTTAATTGTGATATGCATATAAGAAAGGTTATTCCGATCCTTTCTTTATTAACAACATTGATGTAATTTTTAGCTCAAATAATAAGTTCTTACATTTTTTGTTTTGAAGCTAAAATGAATAGAAAAATTATTATTTCAAACCAATAATTGCTCATTATTCAAATTTAATGATTAGCAGATTATACAAATGCAGTTCAGCAGAAAAGGTGGAATTTTATGCATACAGTGAGTTTAAGTTGCTATCCATTTGTCTGCAAATCAAAATATTACAACTGATAATAATAATAATAATAGTTAAAAGTGTCATTTTAAAATCAGCATTAATATATCAATGTGACAAACAAACACATATTATCTTATCAAGTGAAATGCAAATGAAAAATAACAAAAATTCTTCAAATAGATATTTAAATACATAAGAAACTCATAAAAACTGTTCATTTTCTTCTCCAGGGTATGCAGCAAATGGTAAGGAATGCTGTCTCAGAGATGAGGCGTTACTACTCACGCAAAGTTGTAGACGTTCTTACTCGAGCCACAAGACAATCTTTGGATGCAGTTCGCAGAAGATTTACAGTGATAACATCATCCCTAAGCGATTCTGGTGAATTATATATAATCATCTTTAAATTACTCTCTTCTACTAAAAATTTTAATTGCTATGTAGATACCATTCGCCTATTTCAATCAATGTGTATGAGAGGTCAAATTTCTTTTGAAGGTGCTACTAGTGGAAATGGACCCTTTAGTCCAGTTTTCCTTCTACATGGTACTTTGATGATACCTAATGTTGTTGTCCGACCAAATCTTGAAGAAGTACAGGAATCTCTAATCACTGTGGGGAAATGTATTGCAGGAGTTTCAAGAGGAGTATCTCAATGGACAGGTGGCAAAGCTCAACAGGTATTTTATGAAAACAAAAACTGTTAGATTAAAATTTGAGATAAAAATCATTATAAATATGTGTTAACTATCATGAATAATCAATAATAAAAAGAGATAAGACTTGTGATTCACTTTTCACCATGTTCAATCTAAATGGCTGACAGTATTTAGAATAGTGTTTTTCACTTATAAATATATATTGTAAATAAAGATAATTTAAAGCCATATCACCTTTACTGCTTCTTTTATATGCTTTTTGTTAATACAGACAATATTCTTTCATGAAATGTTTTAAGTATGCTTTTTGTAAGGTGATATTCACCAGTGCTTTTATTTAATACATAAATTAAAAGGTCACATATCGTTATTACAAAACAATTAATTTAGATACAACTAATGAGCTCAGGCTTAACTTTGAGATAGTGAGAGATACAAAAAATCAAAAGATCAATTTTAATTAACCACTAAATAAGATCATGATTACCTGGGTTTCCCAGCAGTGCTGCATCCTCAGGTCTTATCAGAGGTCTGCACCTGATGATGCAGCATTTCTGTGAAACACAAGTCATCACTATCTTATTTATTGGTTAAGTAAAGCTATCATTAAGGGAGTTTTNGTGTACTGTAAGTGTAGTATTAAGTATTTTTTAGTTTAAGTAATTAAGTTATTAAATTAAATACTAATAAGTGCATTGGTTTTCTGCTAAAAAAGCAACAGAACATACTCAAAATTTTCCTATTCTAGTTGGTAGGGAAGCAATTGTGTTTCATAATAATTTTTTTAACTAAAATAAGTCAAAGAATGAGAAGCATGAAACTTTTAAACCGCATTTAATGATTCACCTCCATTTTTCTGAGAACTCCCTTCTTGAGTGATCCTTAACATTAAAAACTACATTTTAACCCTAACATAATAGAATACTGTATAACTTCAAAATTAATGCATTAAAATATAAGGTGCAAGTGTAGAAATTTAGCAAGATATAATTTCTTAAATCACAAACATAGACTGCTTATTTCACAGACAGAAAAATGGAAAACTCATTTTCTGCAGAACTAGCAAAAATTAATCCTTATTAAACATTAATAACAAGGCTAACTTAAATAATAAACTTAATAAAAACAACAAACTAAAATTAAATAATAATCTGAACTGAAATAATAAATGTTCTAATAATTATTTTATGTGTGTTAAGTAATGGTATACCAGATAACCTTTATTAAAAGCAATGCAACTTTTAAGCTCTAACTTAAAGAATGTACATACATAATACTTAAGAATGCCTTCCATAACATATTAATTTAATTTGAATGGTATTATAACCTTAAAATTTAGATTTTTTGTTGATATTGATTGATTCATCCTATCATTCCTAAATACTTCAGTGTAGAATTCTTTTACATTCCAATTTAATATTGTCAATTTCATTTCCCTTTCTTTCTTGGGAGAAGATAGGCCATCTGTTTTGGTTAGTTGAATATCTTACAAACTTAATCATGTTCTTCAACATAGAAAGAGTCTCTTAAGTTAATCACGGATCTTGAGATAACAATTTTAAAATTTTAAACATTTAATAAGTATTATTTGCTTAATTCTGAATAAAAATATCCTATTTTAGTTAACAGTAACTCAGTGCTATATTCTGTTCCTTTTAAAACTCCTATAATCATTCATTTAGTTGTATAATAAGTATTCATTAAAAGGGCTCTTTCATTAACTAAAATTATCTAAAAATTGCAGAAGCATTTCCTAGGAGGCAATAGAATGATATTTTGTTTCTATATTATTCCAAAGAGTATACATCATTCATTGCACCCAGGTAGCTATAATACAACACAGAAAGAAGTTATTCTTGTACCAATAGTTTACAGCAGTTTCTTCACCAAATAAAATTCAACCCTATTCAAGCTATTAAGATTCATTTCAAAAATTTTAATTTACAAAATTGAGCCACTTTAACTAAAAGGGCTGCATTGGAACCAAATCTCAATCTTTTCTTTAATTGAATTTCTTTCTCTGTTGCCCTACCTTTTAACTCTTCCTACTAGTTCTCTATATTTTTGTGATTATTATATTTCTTGTTATCTTATAACTCTTGTTATTTACTTGTTGTTCAATGCATCCCCTTGTATGCAGTACCATAAGTATTTTTGCATCTTTGGCTTTAAACTTCTTATACCTCCTTTCTGAAATTCTTCTTCTTGGACCCTTCCTTATATCCCTAAATTCTGCATCCAAATTATCAAATTCATCTTGGGCAAGCATAGGGTGTTGGCTGGAAGAGGCTTGCACTTAGGAGGCAGGCCATCAAAATGGCTGACCTAGTAGTTTCAAAAATTGACCCCCAGGGGGGTTCAGGACAGACTGGAGGTAATGGAGGGCGTACTGCAGAGGATGCAAAGAAGCGTCGACGGCGTCGTCTATACCGAGCAGCCTCTGAAGATAGACCTGTTTTCCCAGTTCAGCAGAAGAATTTTCATGCTCATGTTATGGAAAATAAGGAAGTTCTCAAAACACTCTCTTTACTATCAACTTGTATGAATGAACTTCGTCCAGTAAGTGTTTCTCATTATTATGTATTTTTAGCCAGAATATGGCACAGGGGTATGAATTATTTTATATTAAATGATAATTTTGAAAGCATCTAGCTACATGTGAAAGCCCAAGACAAGTAACATAATATGCTAATAGTAAGATATCAAAATTACATTTGGAGAAATGGAAATAAGGGGTGAAGTGTGATGAATTAAATGAATAATATTTACAAATTTATTTTAAGAAAGAGAAATGGAATAATGTCTGTTTGAGCCATACATAGTACATACAGTCACTTGCAAAAATCAGTGAGCATGTTCTGTTCCTACCCTAGTGGCTCTAGTTTGGCATGGCTGAACTGCTATACCCCATATACCATTGTTGCATAGGAAGGCTTATAGAATTTTCCTATAAAGTAACTCTCAAAAGTATGTTCATAGCATGATATACAATGCATGTACAGTCACTTGCAAAAGTCTGTGGGTATGTTCTATTGCTTTTTAGCGGCCAAACAGTACACTTACTAGTACATACTACTAAACTACTGTAGTTTGAATGACCCACTCTCTACTGTATCAAATGAAAATTATAGACTAAGGTACAAAACTGAAAATTACAAAATTATTATTCCCCTAAATTGCAAAAATATTAGCATCAATGCATTACATCACTATATTAGCATCACAATCATATCTTTATAATGATCTTCATATAAGGTTGAAGTCCTTCGAAATCGGCCCAACACTGCCTGGTTGCTCATTTAGCTGAAACAGAAAAACCTTTCCATTCAGTGAACTATCTCACTGCCAGTCTCAGAACAAAGTAAACTTCAAACAATTCTGATGGTGCAAGGCACTTTCTCTATTTGATTTCAGCACACCGAAGTTCCACTGTAATTCTTTCTTTCCCCTCACTCACCTTATGTTCCAAAACAAATCCCTGCCACTGTTTTCCTCCTCACCTGCAAATCGTTTAGTACCAACAGAAAGTACTAGTAAGTGTACTGTAAGTGTAGTATTAAGTATTTTTTAGTTTAAGTAATTAAGTTATTAAATTAAATACTAATAAGTGCATTGGTTTTCTGCTAAAAAAGCAACAGAACATACTCAAAATTTTTTGCAAGTGAGTGTACATCATTATATAGCCTGCTATGAACATACATTTAAGAGTTACTCAATAGGAAAGCTCTATAAGCCTTCCTTCTGCCATAATGGTCTGTGGGGTATAGCAGTTAAGCCATGGCAAAACGTTTAAGACAGTGAAAAGGTCCTTATGATGACAGTTTTTCCATGTTAGATCTACAATAATTACTTATTTAAAATTCTAGTATTAGAAAGTTTAATTTAAAAAATTATTTTCTTTCTGTAACTACACAATGGATGTTGAAATTAATTCTATTATTCTTATTTTTACATCATCATTTGATGGAAGTCTGTGAATTTTTATGTAAATTTCAGATTTAAATACATTTTTGTTTTTTAGTATTATTACCATTTTAAGTATTCAATGACTCACATTATATAATTTATGTTTAAAATAAGTTTCATGAAATATCAGTTGCTATTGTCATACTTAACAATTTTTTGAATCATCCAAAGTTTCTGTGGCTTATCATTTATAAAGTAAATGTTTGTAACAAAATATATCACCAAAAATCAGAATTCCATATTTTAGCAGATGAATTTCACTTATGTGTAGCCTTTGAGTAATCTCTTCTCCTATACCTTTGAGCTATAATATGTGTCATAGAAAGATCAAAAATATAATTTGAAACTAAACTTGTGAACAGTGATCTCCAAAATTAAAGCAACACTTAGTGGCATGATATAGGGGCGAGAAATCGAAATATTTGGAAGAACACACTTACAGCTACTCCAGCAATATTGGCAAGCAGAGGAAGGGTTGTTGGGTCTTAGGTGCTGAAGGAGATCCTTTGCAGCAGGGCTCATAAGAAATTACCATATTCATTGGCGCACACCATGCACCATATTTTCAAGAAGTAAATTTTGGTAAAAGAATTAAATTCAATGAAAAAAGCTTTGAGCTTTTTCATATAACTAAATGAGCAAAAATCATAAATTGGTTGAGATTGTCCAAAAACAACAGGGACACAATAGGAGGAGGTCTCCTATTCTAACTTGGATCTGCATCTACCAGAGGAAGGATTTTACCCAAAATATTTTCATCTAGAGAGTATAAATCACTGCTTGGGCCTCATTGAAGAATTTGAGATAGGGATGCTTGGGAATCCCAACATTTCAAATGGCAGCTATCACCCTTTCTTAATTAGACTTACTGTGCAGTCTAAGGGGTAACAACCATTCCCAGATAATCCAAACACAAAAGGAATGGCAATAACAGATCTGGCCTGGATGTATTCTTTCATAGCCCAAAAGCTTTCTGGTCTTTTAAAAGTTAAAGTAAAAGGCTATTTAGAGTGTGGTCACCCATGCAGGGAAATATCGTGACACATTAAAATCTGCACCAGCTCTTTTGCCCAACTTTACTGAGCCTCCACTATAAATTGAAAATTTCATAGCCAATTTCAAATTTTCAACAATGCATCATGGTTTTGCATACAAAGATATCATAAGTTGTGTTGGGGAATTACATGGTTGACTTTGTCACTTAAATAAAGCAAATCAGGAAAACAGAATTCTGTAATCCATTTTATGTATGCGAAGGACCTTCTTCAGCATAAAAGAAAATTCTTTCTTGGAACTCCTTTGCTATTCTGCCACATGCCAAGGAGGCACAATTCTTTCAAGATGCCCTTACCACTTTCCCCAACCCTAAACATATACACCCTCTTCATTTGCTTGCCAACGTCTTGCATTCCTCCAAATAGTTTTATTTCTCATCACTATATCATGCCACTAAGTGTTGCTTAAATTCTGCATATCATCATTTTCTGAGTACCATTTCAAACGCCCATCTCATGCATACCTATAATAAATATATATCTGACATATGACTATGTAATATTACCCAAATAATTTCAATCGTTAACAGTGTGATTTACAGAGTGCCCTTGAAACTAAGAAGTTATTGTTAATATTTAGGAGTACATAGAGATGCTTCACTCAAATTCTAGCTGTCCAGGGTGGTCTTAATGATCAATACTCAAATCTCCTCTCAATACACTCCAAACTTAAATGTAGACAGTGGATGTCCTGCCATCCTTCCTCTAGCTAAGCCAGGAAGATGTATTTAGAAAACAGTGTGGTCTGAAAATATATAAAAGTCTATAACTCTGTTTTCATTTCATCTTTCTGTTGATTGAGAGGCTCCCATATAGCTAAGTGGGTAGTATATATGTGTCTTTGGCGAAAATAGCCCTGGGTTTGATTCTTAGTGGGGGCCCATATGTATGAAATGACCTCAGCTATCAAAGCACTTCTAACAGTACTTCTACTTCTGGTGATTGATTTATGTTTGATGTAATAATTTATTTGACAAAAAAATTGATTTATTGAAAAAAAATTCAATTTTATTCCCTCTTCTTACCTTAGTTCTCAAGAGAGAATCCATCCATAAATTGTAATTCTATGAGTTCCATTCAATTAATTTGCTTTTGAGTTATTAATATCAGCTAAAAATAATTAGTCTCTTTATATATATTTATTAACTATTAAGGCTCTCTGACTCATTGGAAAACTCCTGTTTCTTTTAGCTGTAGTCCTACTTTTACAAAAACTCAATATTTTGGTATTATTATTCAATGTATCAAAATTTCAAGTGGAGAAGAAAGCTTCTGAAAACAATGTGTACAATAGATTTCTCAATCACTGAAACTTTCTTTAAAGAGAGAAATATTTTTATTTATTCTTTAAGGGGTTGTCAAAACTCAGGGTGACAATTATGAAATAGCATTGGCTTCTAAGTTATTGGAGAGAAGTAACACTCCAGCAATGGAATAGTATTCCCTAACATTGTCATAATCTTCAACTGAGAAAGTAATAATACATATAGTTAATAATATTGATGTATATGTTAATCCTTCTTTTGGAAAAGGGTTGCTGTATTTTGTTCTTTGAAAACAAGCATATTGATATATGTCTATGTTAGCATTTGTTAAGAAGGAAAGTATGATACATGAAAATAAGTAACTGTCCCATAAAGAAATTTGTCAAATAAATGCTTTCCTATAATAATGAATATATTTTCTCTCATCCAAGGAGCTTCAAAAATTCATGGATCATTGGAAACCATATCATTTTTTATGGAGCACAGGAGATGGAACAAAAGCTAGCTTAGGCCAGACTCATAATCAGCCTCAGGGCCTCACACTTCTTGATTATGAATCTTCACTTCGTCGACATGGAGAACTAGAATCTCAGTTATCGACTGAGTCAGATATTCACAGAATTGGGACATGTATTGCTATTTCAACTGGTGAGTATTTTAAAATACAAAAAAGAAAATCTCCCTTAACTATTCTTACTTTACATTCTGAAAACAAATTCTTCATTACACATGTTTGAAGAATTAATTGGAATTCTTCTTATTAAAACTAAATCAGCAGTTGCCAACCTGTAGTCCACTGATGGTCCATGAAAAGCTTATCATAGTCCACGAAGAAATATAGCCATTATTTGCATTTATTATATCTTTCCATAATATTCTCTTTGTATCATGGACAGAGGGTAGGAAAGAAACAGCATGAATTTCATATTAATAAAATTGAAATTTTAAAGACAACTACTTCATATATATATTTATCATCATCCATTTTCAATCCAACATTGGCTGTAGGCCTCCTCAAATGATTTCCAAATCTCTCTACTCTGAGCTTCTCTTTACCAAGTTATCCCAAGGTACATCACAATGTTTCTGTTCCATTGGTCCTTTAGTCTTCCTCTAGGCCTCTTCATATCTCCTGGTGTGTAGTTGAGAACTGCTGATGTCCAACGGTTGTCTTTACTTCTTCCAGCATAGCCTAGCATATTTGAACAAACATCCATTATATAATTTATGTTTAAAATAAGTTTCATGAAATATCAGTTGCTATTGTCATACTTAACAATTTTTTGAATCATCCAAAGTTTCTGTGGCTTATCATTTATAAAGTAAATGTTTGTAACAAAATATATCACCAAAAATCAGAATTCCATATTTTAGCAGATGAATTTCACTTATGTGTAGCCTTTGAGTAATCTCTTCTCCTATACCTTTGAGCTATAATATGTGTCATAGAAAGATCAAAAATATAATTTGAAACTAAACTTGTGAACAGTGATCTCCAAAATTAAAGCAACACTTAGTGGCATGATATAGGGGCGAGAAATCGAAATATTTGGAAGAACACACTTACAGCTACTCCAGCAATATTGGCAAGCAGAGGAAGGGTTGTTGGGTCTTAGGTGCTGAAGGAGATCCTTTGCAGCAGGGCTCATAAGAAATTACCATATTCATTGGCGCACACCATGCACCATATTTTCAAGAAGTAAATTTTGGTAAAAGAATTAAATTCAATGAAAAAAGCTTTGAGCTTTTTCATATAACTAAATGAGCAAAAATCATAAATTGGTTGAGATTGTCCAAAAACAACAGGGACACAATAGGAGGAGGTCTCCTATTCTAACTTGGATCTGCATCTACCAGAGGAAGGATTTTACCCAAAATATTTTCATCTAGAGAGTATAAATCACTGCTTGGGCCTCATTGAAGAATTTGAGATAGGGATGCTTGGGAATCCCAACATTTCAAATGGCAGCTATCACCCTTTCTTAATTAGACTTACTGTGCAGTCTAAGGGGTAACAACCATTCCCAGATAATCCAAACACAAAAGGAATGGCAATAACAGATCTGGCCTGGATGTATTCTTTCATAGCCCAAAAGCTTTCTGGTCTTTTAAAAGTTAAAGTAAAAGGCTATTTAGAGTGTGGTCACCCATGCAGGGAAATATCGTGACACATTAAAATCTGCACCAGCTCTTTTGCCCAACTTTACTGAGCCTCCACTATAAATTGAAAATTTCATAGCCAATTTCAAATTTTCAACAATGCATCATGGTTTTGCATACAAAGATATCATAAGTTGTGTTGGGGAATTACATGGTTGACTTTGTCACTTAAATAAAGCAAATCAGGAAAACAGAATTCTGTAATCCATTTTATGTATGCGAAGGACCTTCTTCAGCATAAAAGAAAATTCTTTCTTGGAACTCCTTTACTATTCTGCCACATGCCAAGGAGGCACAATTCTTTCAAGATGCCCTTACCACTTTCCCCAACCCTAAACATATACACCCTCTTCATTTGCTTGCCAACGTCTTGCATTCCTCCAAATAGTTTTATTTCTCATCACTATATCATGCCACTAAGTGTTGCTTAAATTCTGCATATCATCATTTTCTGAGTACCATTTCAAACGCCCATCTCATGCATACCTATAATAAATATATATCTGACATATGACTATGTAATATTACCCAAATAATTTCAATCGTTAACAGTGTGATTTACAGAGTGCCCTTGAAACTAAGAAGTTATTGTTAATATTTAGGAGTACATAGAGATGCTTCACTCAAATTCTAGCTGTCCAGGGTGGTCTTAATGATCAATACTCAAATCTCCTCTCAATACACTCCAAACTTAAATGTAGACAGTGGATGTCCTGCCATCCTTCCTCTAGCTAAGCCAGGAAGATGTATTTAGAAAACAGTGTGGTCTGAAAATATATAAAAGTCTATAACTCTGTTTTCATTTCATCTTTCTGTTGATTGAGAGGCTCCCATATAGCTAAGTGGGTAGTATATATGTGTCTTTGGCGAAAATAGCCCTGGGTTTGATTCTTAGTGGGGGCCCATATGTATGAAATGACCTCAGCTATCAAAGCACTTCTAACAGTACTTCTACTTCTGGTGATTGATTTATGTTTGATGTAATAATTTATTTGACAAAAAAATTGATTTATTGAAAAAAAATTCAATTTTATTCCCTCTTCTTACCTTAGTTCTCAAGAGAGAATCCATCCATAAATTGTAATTCTATGAGTTCCATTCAATTAATTTGCTTTTGAGTTATTAATATCAGCTAAAAATAATTAGTCTCTTTATATATATTTATTAACTATTAAGGCTCTCTGACTCATTGGAAAACTCCTGTTTCTTTTAGCTGTAGTCCTACTTTTACAAAAACTCAATATTTTGGTATTATTATTCAATGTATCAAAATTTCAAGTGGAGAAGAAAGCTTCTGAAAACAATGTGTACAATAGATTTCTCAATCACTGAAACTTTCTTTAAAGAGAGAAATATTTTTATTTATTCTTTAAGGGGTTGTCAAAACTCAGGGTGACAATTATGAAATAGCATTGGCTTCTAAGTTATTGGAGAGAAGTAACACTCCAGCAATGGAATAGTATTCCCTAACATTGTCATAATCTTCAACTGAGAAAGTAATAATACATATAGTTAATAATATTGATGTATATGTTAATCCTTCTTTTGGAAAAGGGTTGCTGTATTTTGTTCTTTGAAAACAAGCATATTGATATATGTCTATGTTAGCATTTGTTAAGAAGGAAAGTATGATACATGAAAATAAGTAACTGTCCCATAAAGAAATTTGTCAAATAAATGCTTTCCTATAATAATGAATATATTTTCTCTCATCCAAGGAGCTTCAAAAATTCATGGATCATTGGAAACCATATCATTTTTTATGGAGCACAGGAGATGGAACAAAAGCTAGCTTAGGCCAGACTCATAATCAGCCTCAGGGCCTCACACTTCTTGATTATGAATCTTCACTTCGTCGACATGGAGAACTAGAATCTCAGTTATCGACTGAGTCAGATATTCACAGAATTGGGACATGTATTGCTATTTCAACTGGTGAGTATTTTAAAATACAAAAAAGAAAATCTCCCTTAACTATTCTTACTTTACATTCTGAAAACAAATTCTTCATTACACATGTTTGAAGAATTAATTGGAATTCTTCTTATTAAAACTAAATCAGCAGTTGCCAACCTGTAGTCCACTGATGGTCCATGAAAAGCTTATCATAGTCCACGAAGAAATATAGCCATTATTTGCATTTATTATATCTTTCCATAATATTCTCTTTGTATCATGGACAGAGGGTAGGAAAGAAACAGCATGAATTTCATATTAATAAAATTGAAATTTTAAAGACAACTACTTCATATATATATTTATCATCATCCATTTTCAATCCAACATTGGCTGTAGGCCTCCTCAAATGATTTCCAAATCTCTCTACTCTGAGCTTCTCTTTACCAAGTTATCCCAAGGTACATCACAATGTTTCTGTTCCATTGGTCCTTTAGTCTTCCTCTAGGCCTCTTCATATCTCCTGGTGTGTAGTTGAGAACTGCTGATGTCCAACGGTTGTCTTTACTTCTTCCAGCATAGCCTAGCATATTTGAACAAACATCCAGAAGCACCTCTTAAAATCGTATTGGTACCCTTGCAGCAAAAGAATTATACATTTCTTTGTTTTCCTTACATTTATCCTTAGTCCTATCTTTCATCCTGCTGCATATAGTTCTTGAAGTCTGAAAGCCATCCCCCCTCCCTCATAGGGGAGCAAAGAGTCTGCACATCCACCCAGTGGTCTTTCCTCAATACGAAATTCACAATGTCTGCCTATTGTTGGTCGCATACTGTTTTTAGTATGTGCTGGCAATGTGCTACGTAACACATCCTGGGCATGACTAATTGATTTGCCACCCTTACTCTCCCTATGAGGGACAGTAGCTGACCGACCATTCTCTGTCTGTCGCTTTCTGGTCGTTCACCATCCATATTCCGAGGAATTTGTGCCTTCTCCCGTCCATTTGAAACCAAGTAATGCCTTTTTTCTCCTGTTCCTCAAACTTCAGCATCATAATCCTATCGGTTTTTTTTGTTGAGTATACTCCCGAGGCCTTCGAGTATGAGTCGATGATGGTGGGGAGGGTGTGCAAGTCCGTTTCTTGTGAAGCGGTAATCGATAACTCGTACACGTATGCGGAGACGCTTAGCTTTCCCTCCAGAATCGTCATTAATATCCCCTTAATTCTTCTCTTAATTGTTGTTAGCAGAGGTTCGATGCTGATAGCAAAGAGTTGACCGGAGAGAGGACAGAGGAAAAGAGATACCTACCGGGGCATTCCATGTCAAGTGGACCAATTTTAGAGAAGTGCCCCGCTCGACCATCACCAATTTCAATGAAATATTGTGTGAACATAAACTCATATCCTCTATGAACATTTGCCAAGTTTTACACCCATCGGTGAAATATTTTCTGAGATATAGTCATTTGTTTGACCCCCTACCACAGCCTTCTAAAGTTAGACATCGATTTTTATCAACTTTGAGACACGTCATCTCAGGCAGTATTCCGTTAAGGAAAACAAAACTTGGTATTCCTACACAACCTTTGTTGCTCTATTACACAAAATAATAAGAAAAATTTTATGAGAGAAATCCGCGAAGAAAAATTGAAGCAAAATCAGCCCCAAAAATTATGGCTCGAAAAAAGTTTGGAATTTTGTATATTTTGAAATAAACATAAGATAAACATGAAACTTTGTGCCTTATAAGTACTCTATACAAAGTGTTTGACTAAAAAGTTTCATTTTCCTAATGCCTTCCTTTAGTTTAAAAATTGACTGATCATCTTGAAGATTGGTTTTCTTAACAGGTGCCAAATGGTTTGATAAAATTTGGCGGTTCTCTGCCTCTGCAATTGAGTCTCTGTCTCTCTTAGTCTCAACTGCAGTTGAGAATAAGAGAGACAGAGAAATACCCTATCTGCTTTTGATTGCCTTTACGAAGCGTCTAGGAGTGTTCTGTAAACATTTTTGAAGGAGATATTTTTGTTTTGAGAAAAAAAAAGAAGCAAAGATGCCTTCGGTCCATCGAGCAGTCGGATTGAAGGCATATTTTCACTAGGTCAGCAAGATAAATATGAGAAACCACTTTAGCTTGAGCGTGAGAATAGGATGATAGTATGTGTTTAGGGGACACAGTAAGGCATCATATTAGTTGCATCGGCGCTAAAAATCGCAGCAAACTTTGATGGAATGATCGAATTTCTCAATCACATATTTTAATTGCAAATTACGCAAGGTAGATAAAAGAGAAAATGAGGAGATATTGCTAATCTTTCAGTGAAACAAATGTAAATTTTCAAGTGATTCGGATTTGTGAAAGCTGAATATAAATGCTTACATCGCAGCACCTGAAAATGTCCTTTTCCATTTCAATCTCCTCCAATCATAGAGAAAGAGTGATTTAAAACTCCTTCGTCCTTGAGGGGATGGTAATCAAAGTAACAACAAATGCTAAATGAAACACGCCAAACAAAATATGCTAAATTTACAAGGTAATAATTTATTTCCCTAGTATATCTTTGATGTTTTTTGTGCTCAAAATTGTTGTATTTGTTTTTTTCCATAAGTCCACTTTTGTACAGTTTTACTTTTATGCCATTTTCGAAGGAACTATTGGGTGTACGAGCATTTTTTAATTCAAATGAAAGCTTAATAAATTTATTGCAAATTCATTTCTTATAAATTTACTCTGTGGAATGAGTATTTCTCCCGATATTTGGCAAGGTACACGACTAAAAAGAAAATTTTTTATTTTTGTAAAAAATGGCCAGTATTTGACGAGCCATATCTCGAAAAGTTCTGAACGTATGGAGTTAAATTTTGGCTTAAAATGTAGGACATTTTATGTACATTAATACATAATTGATTAACTTTTTCTGTAGGACGCATACTTAGATATACGCATATAGATATTGAGAAAAACCGAAAATAGTGCAAAAGAAGTATTTTGGAATAGCGCAGCTCGCACATGTATTTCGATCTTGCAAAATTGGTATCCTACTATCCACATAGGTCCTAACAACATATTAAAAAATTAGAACTACATGACCTTTTGCAAGGTCGGATGTATAAATTGACTGGACTACTTGGTCTCAGAAGGCGACGAGAGGTTTGATTCTTCGACTTCGCGAACGTCTATTCGATTGGTGATACTATCCGCTTCGAAGGTGGGCAACCTTGCGTAAAGTCTCTCCCTACGGCATTTAAAACATCTAGTCCATTCCAAATTGAAATATATGCTGTGATAACCCGATCCGAAGTTCAATAGTAATGATTCGGAGACTTGAACTCTTTCCCTTTTTTTATAAAACATTGTCTTTAGGCTTGTATATCTGCCAGGTCTGGCACCCCCCCCCCCCCCCTGATTGGTTTGAAAACCAATCAGGAGGGGGGGTGACAGGGCTCACCACCCTTCCAATCTCACTCAAATTTTTCTAGTAATTCGCCCGAATGAAATTCTTGGGGAATGTTCGAGATAACTAGCCTTTCAACTTTTTGCGACACGCGGTTGGCTACTACGAAATTCTCTCCGATTTTAATTCCGCCGTGGTCGAACATGAATTTGTTTAGCGTTGTCTCGTCTTTGAGGTAGAGGCATATTCTTCCATTTGACAGGGGC
This sequence comes from Ladona fulva, assembly GCA_000376725.2. Classification (NCBI taxonomy): domain Eukaryota; kingdom Metazoa; phylum Arthropoda; class Insecta; order Odonata; family Libellulidae; genus Ladona; species Ladona fulva. The sequence goes on along the minus strand of KZ309249.1, from coordinate 73,751 downwards.
GTGGCGTGTGTTATGCTCTTTCCATCCTTGAGCTCCGCAATGGCGACCACATATTCTCATATTGGAGTGAATGGCAGGGCTTACATTAGTATGTCCAGTTTTTCACACGGACCGGTGGTCAATGGCGTGATGTGGATCCTTTTTTTGAAAGAGTCGTTTTATTTTTCCACCTCGGTATTAGCCAGCGCGCTTACGACGCACCTTCATTAACTCCTTCATATTACGTGGCTCTTGGTGGTGTGGAAGGAGTTTCACTCATGGACGAGGCGCTTCTAGGAGTCGATTGTCTTTTTGAGGTCTTGAGCGATAAAATCGTTCGTTGAAGGCAAGAGAGAAGGGATTCGGAGGGGGAATCCGGGTGAGGTAAAGGAAATCGCGGCGAGAGGCTTCAAAACGGTTGCTGGCGTTGAGGTTGGTGCAATGGGTCGTATTGATGATGAAACGATGGTAGATGGTCCATTGCGGAAGTTCTGGTGGTTGCCAGCATCACCCTTTTCTCCTTCCTAAAAACTGTTAGCGGCGAGAATCTCTTCGGAAAAAGACCGGTTGAGGTGTCTGGGGAGAGACTCGACTTCTTCATTAGCTGGTCCACACGCAGCATTCGATGGTGATGTGAACATGAACGATGAGGTAGATTACTGTGATGACGATGATGCAGCGGTAGTTGTCTTCAAATCGTTTTCTATTCCATGTCTTCCTTCCGAAAAAAAGGCCGCCGCATCCGATCGGGAGACAGCCCGAGCGGCGAGACTGTCCTTTCCACCAGACACTCTCGCTCACTTATTAGTAAAGGTAAAACGAATATTTCACAATGTAAACAATAGTACGGGCTGAAATTATTCTCCAACAATCGACAGTAAAGACATCACACCATAAAACACTGTACGATACACAAAAACGCCGAAAATCACAAGGAACACACAAAAGGCACGAAAAACAGGGTCAAAACACGTCCACTCTCTCCGAAATCGTATGTATATATATGTTTTATTATTCTTATAATTAACGTTTGACCCAGGGTAGGGGAATTCTTTTCTTTCAAATAATTTAATCATTAATTCATATTTTCCATTTTATTCCATATTTTTTACGTTGATTTCCGAAGGACATCAAAATCAAAGCTGTTCTGCTATCACATCTCTGCTAGCAGAGGGCAGTTATTGTTTCTTTATTCGGTGGTGAAATTCATGAGATAATTTCCATATCTCCAAAATATTTTAAACTTGAACTGAGTGCCGTTTACAACGTAATCTGTTTCCTCCATTTTCAATCGTTGCGTAAGGAAATTTTTCAAAGCTGTCATGTAGGAGACATAGACCCTCTTCTGCTTAAAATAGAGTTTAAGTCCTTCGTAAATTACGGCCTTTGTTAGGTAATTAAAAAAATTCGCAAGGCGAATACCCTGGGTGCAGAAGAAAGACTTCTTGGGGATTCCCGCGAGAAAGCGGACTCGTGAAATTCATGGCATCCCAGTGAGTACTTTAACAGATGTCGTGATGGATTTCCACAATGATCTGGTTTTTCCACAGTCGAACACCATGTGCTATGTATTACCCTCCCGGCCCGGACACCGCGGGCAGGCTGGTATTTGAGGTATGGTATGTGAGGTTTTTCTTCAGCAAGGACCGATAAAGAAAGGCATGCGATCTTATTTCCTCTTTCTTCCTCTCCCAAGTGGTGATTGTGTCATCCAAAGTGTCATGAGTGCTCCAGAACTGCGATAACAGGATGCGCACATGGTTACAGTGAGCGACGCAGGTTAGGAACGAGTTGTCAAACCGCTAGTATGGAGATCGAGCGAGCCTAATGGACAACTGCAGCCGCTGGATCACAGATCTGTGAAACGAAAAATAAAAGTGGTATCGATGGTCTGGACTTTCTCAATCAACGATCGAGAGACGTAGAAACGGTGTAGTCTGGAAGCGTACGCCGTTTAAAGTGAGTAAATCCGCTTTTCCCACGACGAAAGAGATTCCAGGGGTTCAAAAGGTCGAACTCTGTAACGTCATTCTTTAGGGCAACCGCAACACTCGGGTGACGCTCAGTTCCACAGGACCTGCCTTTCTCTGGGTTCAAAGTGACATTGAAGTCCCCACCAAGTATAATGTTGATTTCGATACTGGACCCTGCAATCGTGTTTTCGATGCATGTCTTTACCAGCCTGATGACTTCCAAGGAACTAACCCGATAATGAGGTCCATAAAAAGAGATTAGAAGAAAGATCGTCGGAACAGGATAGCAAATTTCGACGGTCACTCCTAATGCATGGCCAGTCGAAATAATTTCAGTGGATTTTATTAAAATGTTGGTATTTTTCTTTAAGACAATGCAAGTACCAGTGCGTTGGGTTACCGGGGGCAAAAATAAAAATTAGTGTGGTGTAAGGACGGCATGGAAGCTAGATCAGTATTTCTTTCCTTCACGAAAATGATGTTCTGGTTATGACGCTGCAGAAACAGTGTGAATTGGGCCCACTTCATCTGGCTTCGTACGTAACAGGCATTCAGTGTTGAAGCACACAATCGGTCCATCGATAAAATAAAATTATCAATACTGAATGTGGATCCTAAAACAGGTAATGAGCCTAAGATGTCTTATTACTTAGGGCTTTCACAAGCCTAGTCAACCGATTTCTCAGTGCCTGATCCTTGACTATTTTCTCCTTCGTTGGGATGGCTTTAGTGAGTTCCGTTGTCGCCGAATAGGTCGTCAGCCTTCTTTTTCTGGTCCATTCGTTTAGCACCACTAAGATATGTCCACAGGTCATCAAATCTAATAGATGTGAAGTTGGGATTGAAAGCATAGTATTTTTCAATTTGAAAAATCTTTCCCGATCTTCTTTTAGTCATCTCTTTCTATTTGGCGAGTTTCCAGTGATTCTCCCCATATCGTCTCCTTCCCTCTTCTTCCTCTTGATGTATGGGAGAGTAGAGGTGCCACCTTGTGAATCCTGCAAGATATTTATGAGGGCATCAGGAAGGACAAGTGTCTCGCACTCTTTCGCAGTGAGAGAAGCCAAAATCGGGGGATTGGTGAAGGGAGAGTAAGACGTTAAGGGTTCAGGCATAAGTTGACAAGTCATCACAGATGCTGTAGGAGCAACTGCGGGAGGATGATTTGTGGTGTCTGAGATGAAGGATGAGGTGGTGCTCAAAGGAGGCATTGATAGAAAGGTCGTCTTTAGTGGTTCAGCTATTACCCTCATGAATGTTTTGTAAACAACAGGAAGGAGGCTGATAGGGCAGTAATTTTCAAATCTTTCTTGCATCCTTACTTGTGTAAAAAGGAAATTCTTGCATGATTCCAGTCCATGGGGATTTTCCCTTGCCTCAGGCAGTTAATGAATAACTGCACTAAAATAGAGGCAATCTCTGTTACACCAGTTTTCAGAAATTTCTGCAATACTCCATTTGCTCCTCCAGCTTTTCCATTCTTCATATGTTTGATAGTTGCTATTACTTCCTCTGGAAGTGCAGCAGGCAGATCTCTCGAGTTTTGGCTTATCTCTAGGCTCTTCTCTTCAACATTTTCCATCTTCTTGTATTGGTTGGTAAAGTATTCTGAAACTCTCCTCAGTATTCTTTGCCAGTTGTATGTTGTTGTACCATCTTCTTTCTGTATAGCCAAGATCTGTTTCCTTCCAATTGCCAGGCATTGTCTGGCCTTCTTCAGGCTCTTGTGGTTTTCTATAGCCTCTTGCAGGACTCTTTCATAAAATTCCTCACATCTTCCTTTATTTCCCTTCTGATGGACTTGCAAAGCTCAGCATATTGGATGTCATCTCTTGGTGTGCTTGAATTCTTCAATTCCTGTCAGTATTTCATCAATTGCCAAGTCTTCTCAATGAACTTTCTGTCCTTTTGTTTTCTTAATGTACTGGCTACTTCTTCAGCTGTTCACTTCACTTCTTCCATAACTTTAACTTCCAGTTCTTCTTCTTCTACATATGTGTAATGTACATATTGGAGCATTCTGTAAACTCTACTAGGTGTGACCTCGTTCATTTCTCTGGCCTAGTCCATATTGCCCTGTGGCAGCATTATCTACTTCTTGCTAACCTACACGAGCATTAAAATCTTCCATGATGGTTTTATAGTGGTGGTCCTACTTTTCATAATCATTGCCAAGTGTCTGGTATGAATTTTCAATTTCTTCACTGCTTGCTGCTGTTAGTACATAAACTTGGATTATCTGAACAGAGTAATGCTTATTAATCTTTAATATGAGCCTACATATTCTGTTAGATATACTTTTAAGTTTTACTACATTATTGTTTCACTTGTTGTTGATTAAGAAGCCAACCCCTCCAAGTTTTCCGTCCTTTGTACCCCTGCATTAGAATGAATGTCTTTCTTTGAGTATTATGAGGTCTTCTGATTTTCTTCTCACTTTGCTGAGACCAATGACATTCCACTTTATCTTCTCTGCTTCATTCAGTATTTCCAGGAGTCAATCTTTACTCTTCAAGCTGTTGTAGGTTGCAAATTTATAATAATAGCTCAATTCTTCATGATGGACCCCTGTAATCCCAGACATCTGAATGGGTGATGCTTTTATTTTCGGATAAATTTCCACTGCAATGGCTCATCTTGAAAATAATATTTGTGGGGGTATGAAGGACAATAGTTCTAAAGGCTGTTTAACTGCTGGTTGGTGAATCCCACTCTATATGGCTGGAGTTATTGTTGAATTATTCTTAGCAAGGTTGTACCTGAGCTATATATCACTTCCACTACCTCCAAGTTTCACTATCTAATATATTTTTGTAACATTTAAAAACCTTCTTAATAGTGGTCCATGAGATTAAAATTTGTGAGCTAAGTGGTCTGTGAGGCCCAAGAGGTTGCAAACTACTGATCTGGACCATTATTTCAGAATGTCATAAAAGTTGTAAGATGGTCCTAATTTTCACTATAAAAAATTAGGACCATCTTACAACTATCCATATAGAATATGTTTAAATCTTCCCTCAAAAATGGAAAGCTCCTAGTATATTATTGGCATATTGCCAGTTGCCTCTAATTTTCAGATTATAAGCTACTGAAATCAATGAGTTATTGGAAAATGCAGGAATAAAAGTTACACTTCCCATATTTCAACAGATGTATTCAAAACAATAGTGTTTGGCACAGATCAGCCATCGTCAAGTCAACACGTTGATGGGAATGATTTCATGTCCAGCTCTATAAGCATCAAAAAGTTCATTTTATGATATATTTTACCATTTTATTTAGTCAATAAAAATATTATCATGCATGCTAAAGTGTGTATATTACTATGAGTTAAAATATGAATGAACTGTGAAAGAAAAGAAGTTTGGAAGCACTACTTTTATCTGCCTCCCTCTTAAAGTAGCTTAACAAAAATAATTCAGAATGACTCTATCATTCCAATAAATTTCTTAAAACATTATGTTTTATATGTCTTAGTGACATATAAAACAAAAATGTTTTATATATCACTAACTTTTTAATGCCATTAAACTTTTTTACTTTTTAATGCCATTAGAGAAGTTGAAATTTGGACTCCTGACAGAAATTCGTTCCTGTACATATCGAATTGGCCAAGCTCTGCGGAAAAGATACAAAAGAGAAATGGATCATGCTTATGCAGTAATGAGTGAAATGGACCGCAAGTTAGATCGACCTGTTAGAGACTTAGATGATGTACGCCTAGTAATGGAAACTCTGAAAAAAATAAGAGATCAAGAAGTGGACATGGAGATAAAGATAGATCCAATTGAGGTAATAAATTTGCCCAAGCAACATATCTTACTTCACTTTAAGCAGATTAAGTCATACCATTGGCAAATGTGGAAATCAAAGTGAGATAATTCTTATAATATGTTTCTCATTCATTTATTATGTCTCTTCCTTGAAAAAAAAATTAGGAAGCATTTAATGTAGTATCCCGATATGAAGTACCTGTAGATAGAGAGGATTTGGAACAGGTAGATAATCTTCGTTACACTTGGCAACGCTTACAAGTTAGAGCTTTAGACACCCATGTCCTGTTACTAAACATGCAGCCAAACCTAGAAGATGAATTGAGAAAAAATTTACAGAAATTCAGGCATGACAGCATTGATTATTGTCATGAATATCGTACTTCTGGGCCAATGATGGCAGGGTTATCTCCAAGAGAAGCATCAGATCGGCTCATCATTTTCCAGGTAATTGTAAATAAATTGCTAAATTTTAGAGGTGCTTCTAAATAATAAATTTCAATGTTATAATTGCTCCCTTTAACTTTTCTATCTTCTTTTAGAATCGCTTTGATGGTATGTGGCGGAAGTTACAAACATATCAAAGTGGTGAAGAATTATTTGGTCTACCAATTACTGAATACCCAGAACTTGCTCAAATTAGGAAAGAATTGAACTTACTTCAAAAGCTTTACAAACTTTACAATGATGTTATAGACCGGGTCAGCAGTTATTATGATATCCCTTGGGGAGATGTCAATATTGAAGAGATTAATAATGAACTCATGGAATTCCAAAACAGGTAATAAATATGATATGATGTACCAAGCTTTACTATAAATAAACATCAACATTTCATTTTAGGAAACATTTAATGCTGATTACATGACTGAATAAAAATTTACAGCCTACTTTGTTTTCTAAAACACAGAAAAGAAACAAAATTATGAAATTTCAGGGAAATTTTCCTTGTTATTTTAGTCAGAAAAATATCTCATATGGTATGCCCATAGTAGGCCGTATCAACATGTTCACTGCCTATGCATTTTGCTGATATTACCTCAAGAGCCAAAATTTCAATAATTCCTGTGAGGCACATGTGCCTCAATGGCATGCTGGTTAAGTAAGGCTTGATACACATGAGTCAGAACTATTGACCATGTTAAACCAAAATAAAAAATAACAGATTTTGTATTCATAACAATCTTTGATTATCTGAATTATTTTAACTTTAATCAGATCAAATAGTTTGTTAGTTTTAACATTTAGTTTTCACAGATTTATATGGAAAGCTAAGTTTAATTTATTCGCCTTGCTGATGCTTTTGATTGGTCTTTAGATGCAGAAAATTGCCTAAAGGATTGAAGGAATGGCCTGCTTTCCATGCATTGAAACGAACCATAGATGATTTCAATGATATGTGTCCTCTTTTGGAATTAATGGCCAACAAAGCAATGAAACCAAGACACTGGCAGAGGATAATGGAGATTACTCAGCATACCTTTGAATTAGAGGCTGAAGGCTTTTGTTTGAAACACATTTTAGAGGCACCATTACTCAGATGTAAAGAAGATATTGAGGTTTGATATTTCAATCCAGTATCAAAGTTTAATTCCATGTATAATAGAACTTGTTTTCATGATATAATTGTTAAATATTACATAAAATATTTTATACAGGATATTTGTATTTCTGCTATGAAAGAAAAGGATATTGAAGCCAAACTTAGACAAGTTACCAATGAATGGTCAGTTCATGAGCTCACTTTCATGACCTTCAACAACAGAGGAGAGCTGCTTCTTCGAGGAGACACTACAGCAGAAACGATTGGGCAACTGGAAGACAGCTTAATGGTTCTTGGATCCTTACTCTCCAATCGGTTAGTGAATTTTTTTTATGAATTTAAAGAAATATGCATTATTTAAAGTTTGGAAAACAATTTCTTTCATGGCATTTAAGGAATACCATTTTTTGAAGCAATTGAAAGATTATCATCAATGTCTGAGCAAAATTACATTCCAATTAAATACCAAAACTATCCCTTTTGTGGAAGCCTTAACTTTATCAATGAAACATGAACTATCAATGAACTGAACCATTACTCTAGAAATAGTGGCCAGGAGACTATTTACTTAATTATTATGGCTCAATTGTAAATTCAAACAACAATATAATGTATAATAGTTTTAAATAATTACAAATATGTTCAAGACTATTCAAATCTGGCTTTTGTAATATTTTCCTCAGATACAATGCTCCATTTCGCAAGCAAATACAGCATTGGGTCTCTGATCTTTCAAACACCAATGAAATACTTGAGAGATGGCTTCTGGTACAAAACATGTGGGTATACTTAGAGGCAGTTTTTGTGGGTGGTGATATAGCTAAACAACTTCCTAAGGAAGCAAAAAGGTAAGTTATGTATGAGAAAAGTATTTCATTTTTTAAGGTTCATGTAACTTTAAATTATCTTTAGCATGTTTCTCACATTTTACATGTGGGAACTTTCAGTGTTTACCTACTTGTCATATAATAAAAACTCATTTACTCTTTCTAGACATTAATAATCAAATTATAAAAATAGGGTTACTAAGCTATAATGTGGAGATTATGATATATATTTCATAGTGTGATATAATGCATAGTTAACAAAGGTTAAAATTTCAAAATACACAGTATAGCTACAATTTCAAGCTTTACTATAATCTCTCAGGTTCAGCAAAATTGACAAATCATGGCAAAAAATAATGCAACGTGCTCATGAAACTCCTGGAGTAGTGGCTTGCTGCGTAGGAGATGATTTGCTCAAACAGCTCTTGCCCCATCTGCAAGAACAACTAGAATTGTGTCAGAAATCACTAAGTGGGTAAGAAAAGTCAAGATATTATTTTGAGTTTCTAGAACTACTCAATGCTAAATTATTTTATTTTCCATACATATATACATTATGTAGATACTCCATCCTTTCATTATGTTTGGATATTATCTTTCACTGTGGCACTCATTGTATGCACTATTCAAACATATATAATTCTAAAAAGCTCATAAACGAATATTTTAACTAAATTTTCCCCTGATTTTACAAATAGATACCTTGAGAAGAAGAGGATGATGTTCCCTCGCTTCTTCTTTGTCTCTGACCCTGCTCTACTGGAGATTCTTGGACAAGCCTCTGATTCACATACTATTCAGAATCACCTTCTATCAATTTTTGATAACACTCGTTATGTACGTTTCCATGAAACAGAATACAATAAAATGTTGGCAATTGTATCTTCAGAAGGGGAAGTGATTCTGGTAAGTGTTGTGAAATCCTAAAGCATGTAAAATCTGGTTCAATTGAGCTTCTTTTTTCTCAAGAATTCAAATCAAAGGAATTGATTCACTGCATTATATACATCATCAAATAATGAGCTTTGTTTTCCTCTTTTCAATGGCAAGTTAAATTTTTTCCTAACACACTATCTATTTTATTTCATTATTTTCAACATCCTCCATATCCTGTTACCTAGTATTTTATCTTTTTTGTCTTTTTTCTCCTGACAGTTGGTCTGACAGGTATAAGCATTCCAAATATTCATTTCTAAATTAAATCCAAAGGGAGTTATTTGTTAAGAATTTATGTCACTTTGAAAAGGTATTCCATTTACACCATTCATTTTATATCTTTGATAAAAATTATGTATTTAGTTCTTACTCAATCTCACTGGTAACAAAACTTGTAGGTACTCCAGATTTTGTCCCCCATTTTTTATTTTCCTGTCACTGTTGTGGATCTATTTTTGTCCATCAATTTAGTTTAGGATTTTCTATTGCCAGTTTAAGCTTTGACATTTCTGATAATGAGTTCTCTCTGAATTCTCAAGTAAATCCACTGTATGACTGAGCACTCTGAGAGACTTCACTTCACAAGGGTATGTAAGCTGTCTCTTCAACTCGGATGCAACCATTGTAGAATTTAGGGGAGGAAAAGGGGGAAGATTGACCTCCCTTGTGTGTCTTTGTAGTACAGCAGTACCTTGAGATATGATTGCCCCAAAATACGAGTTTTTTGAGATATGAGCCATCACTAGATCAAGTTTTTGCCTGAGTTACAAGTCAAAATTTTAAATACAAGCCAGCCTCAGTGGCATACAGTTGTTTAGCTGAAATTGATTTGAGATACAAGAATTTTAACCTACTAGCTTGGTCACAGAAACTCATATATGAAATTACCACTGTACTAGCAATTTGCATACAATCTAGCAAGGAGCTTGAATTAGAATAAGATTACGAATGTTTCCATGATCACTGCACACTATAACATTTAACAGAACAAAATTACGTTTAAAAAAGATAATTAGGGATGATTTTATAAGGATATTGTCTTGAATCACCCCCCTCAAGGGGGGATGATTTGATGAGACTTTCAAAGGATCCTTTGAAAATTTCTAGATCTGCCCCTGGATGGAACTATCATTGAACTTAACAATCACTCAATTTATATCAGTTTAGAGTATTTACTTCTTACTAACACATTTGCAATAAATTTTCAATTTACTAGCCATCTTCTTGGAATTTCACAACCCTTAATTCACCAAACAAGATGATTCTCCTATGATAGATGATACACCAATCCTGAGGAGGCAATTATTATTTCAATTTATTTAGCTAGCCTCTTAATTTTAATTTATTTGGAACGTATCTGAATTCTAAGAATCAGTATTCCATATGCTTATACTTACAGTTAGAGAGAGCAGTACGAGCTGAAGGAAGTGTTGAAACCTGGTTGACTTCTCTATTACAAACATCTCAGCAGTCTTTACATTCAATCATTAGACAAGCATTTTCATTGATTAACGATGCTAATTTCAACATTTTATCATTTTTAGATAAAATGCCAGCTCAGGTATGTAAAGTGGGTCAGGAGAAATAAATCTCATGATAATGAATAAATGAAATTCATATAAAATATTTCCTTTGAAATAATTACATAGCTGACTATTTTATAGGTTGGAATTCTTGGCATTCAAATGATATGGACAAGAGATGCAGAGGCAGCCTTATTGCAAGCTCGGCAAGACAAAAAAATTATGTCTGAAACAAATAACAAATTTTTAGAACTTTTAAATACTCTGATTGATCAAACAACTAGAGATCTAACTAAAATTGACAGAACAAAATTTGAAACATTGATTACCATACATGTCCATCAGAGAGATATTTTTGATATACTTGTAAGTATAATGTCATAGTTACCCTAATTTCAAATCATCTACCCTCCTTTCATTTCATTTTAATCCTTGATTAAGATGTAATTTTTGTCATTTTCTAAGGTATTTTTAGAAGAAAAGAAAAGCCCTAGAAATCAAAGAGTCATTCAAATAAGTACATTGAGTTTCCAAAATCAAAGAGTAGAGATTGCACTTTCCCCTATGACTTTGTGGATACATGCAAGAGTGATTAGCTATCAGTTACATTAAGATAATGATTCAAATTAATGAATCAAAAATGCATGGGTTTACAAGCACAAGAGTGATCAAGTTATCATTTAGGATGCTAATCCTAATCTAAACCCTGGAACTTAAGTTCTCTAAGAAATACTGTTTAAACTTTGACAACTTTTTATAGAATTTTCATAATGATATAAATCATAAAATGGATTATATATATTATATAATTTTAAACTCTCTCAATAGGCTTTCTTCCTCAATCTTTGATCAAGAAAGCCAATTGAGACTTTTGTTTATCCTGGTCAAGTTCAATCTTCTGTATTCAGGGTATGAAAACATTAATCAGTATGGAAAACAAACACAATTTTCATTACTAAAATCTTGTCCAATTTTCCAAACTGTTGATTAGTCAGAAAATTCATTCTCTAATTTAAAGCAATTAGTGATATACAATGCAAGCATATTATCAGTATGGCTGAGAATTAACATGGGTTCAATCCAGACTGTAAGGGAATGTTCCATCCTCTAAATCAGTGCTCCACAACCGGTGTGCCGTGGCACACTGGTGTGCCGCGGTCAAATTCATTTTGACATTTGACATTTTACAATTTTCCATTGTGTATTTAATACACAGTGACAAATTATTTCTCATAATATTGTCAATTTTTCAAAATTTAGTATAGAATAATTATTATAACTAAATAACATCAATTTAATACCTACATATTTTAGTTTTGGTGTACCGCGGAATTCTAGGAAGAATTTTGGTGTGTCATAGGCGAGAAAAGGTTGCGGAGCACTGCTCTAAATAGTAGACATGTGCCCAACTGCTGAACTCAATAGACCTTTATTTATGTAAAATGTGCATCTAAAAATTGGAGTTAGGTAACTACGACATATACTTGTCATATGGGAAACAATCAGGAAAACTGAGATATTGATTCTAACATAGGTTGTATCCTAAAAGGACCTAAATTCCCAATTATCACCCCTAAAGCCTGTATGACATGGTCCAATTTATTGGCCAATAAATTACCCAATAATTGGCACAAGAAAGTAGCCCAATATTGGGCGATCTGTTCAGCAAGATGAGAACAATATTGGCAACATTAATGCTCAAATGTCCCGCACAAGTACGCCACATTCCACATTATTAAATAGTATGAATAAGCAACGCAAAACTCCTTCGTCCAGATTTTCGAATAATATTTCGAATTATCTTAAAAAACTAACGTGCCACTCACCTAAGCCGGTACTAGATGTTTCATGTCTTACAGAACAAGGAAGAACAGGATGTTTCATGAAGCTTCTTGTTTTGGACACTAGGGCACGACATAACTCACTTCTGATTGGAGATTGGCCAGAGAAAATAGAACATGCTCTAATTGCCAGATTGGGTGAGAAATTGGTCGGGAAATTGGGGTATTGGAATTGGGTTGGAAATTGGCATGTGGCAAACGGGACACAATCCAATCTGCAATATATTGGACCGTGTCATACGGGCTTAAGAATGTATTGGATGGATTTTCTGAAATTTATTTTGAGTACTTCCCATGATGTGCTTCTGTAATGCAAACAAAAAAGAATTTTTTCAACATGGTCTTGGATTCAAAGCCAAGCCAATACAAAGTTCTCCTATAAGAATAGGCTGCTTACAAATTTTAACACTAATGTATAGAACTTTTCTTTTTAATTTCCTCAATATTTCATTTTTAAGGTGTTTATGTCTCACAAAATTTCTATTAGAAAAATAGCTCCATTTATTACAATATTTTCAGTGCATTTTTTAAAAAGTTTGGAAGAAGTTTGATAATTTTCAGATAAAACTATGTGTATTAGTGCTTTTACTTTTTAGTGGACAATATTTCCTACATGAAAAATTTAGTAATCGTTATGGAATTGCATGTAATAGTTTGGTTGCCAAACTGATTTTCTTTCATGTAAATTTTTCCTAAACAAAGACCTAATGAGTTCAACAGTTAGAAACATATCTACTAATTTAGAGGAAGAAACACATCCTGCTAGTCTCAATTGGATCTGTGTTACACAAAGGTTGCATGTCCTATTCGGTAAAAAATACTAATAAAGGAAAACAGTGAGTAAATGAATTATTATGCATACATTTAATGTTCAATCAACAGACCAAGCCATGTGAATTTAATTATTTATTTAAAATGATTGAATAAAAAATTATGAATTTATAGATGAAATAAAGCTAGGAAGCAGTTTTAACCGACGCAGCTTGTCCATGGAACATGAGACATCCAAAACCATGGATGTTTTTCTGAGCATTAGCCAAAAGATCTTTAAAATGATATAATGAAAATCTAGTTCATTTAATATCATAAATTATTTCATGAGAAAAAGTTTCTGATGCTGTAAAATCATCCCTAAACAGAAAAACATGAAAGATTGGCAGAGTTTTAGTGCTGTATAAATCATAAACCATGGATAGCATTGAAGGAAAGTCCACATTTGGAACAATGACATTTTCAAACATTTAATTCTTAATGATATGTCTGGATCATTTGATGTTTATAAATATATATTTATGAAATGAAATATTCCACGAGGAAGATTTACTTGGTTTACTGATTTCACCTTTCATTATTAAAAACAGCACTTTTTTGTAATACAAATCATACCAATGCACAGTGCATAAACAATCTATTGTTAATAAATGCCATAATAACTCATACTGCTCCTCATTGATAGTGTCGTCTGAATGTTCGCTCAATAAATGATTTTGAGTGGCTGAAGCAATGTCGGTTCTACTTCAAAGAGGACTTAGACAAGACTTGGATATCCATTACAGATGTAAATTTCACTTATCAAAATGAATATCTTGGCTGTACAGAGAGATTAGTCATCACCCCATTGACTGATAGGTAAGCTAAATGTGCTATACCCAGATTGCATATTCTATCAATTAAGCAACAACTTTCATATTTTTATAATCCAAACATCCTAACATATTACAATGTTTATAACTGACATTTTAAAACTTTTCATCTTATATATTAATATTTTTCTTTAGAGCATTGTATTCATTAAACCCAAAGGTTAACATTCCAACTAAGGCAAAGTGCTGCAAATGTGCTTTTCTCTATCCAGATGCTACATAACTCTTGCTCAAGCTCTAGCAATGAGCATGGGTGGCTCACCTTGTGGCCCTGCAGGAACAGGAAAGACTGAAACTGTGAAAGATATGGGTAAAACCTTAGCAAAATATGTTGTTGTCTTTAATTGCTCTGACCAAATGGATTACCGAGGCCTTGGAAGAATTTACAAAGGTATCATCGTTTTGAATCTTTGTTGAGTTCTGAACATTCAATTGTAAAATATGGTAAGTATATCATTTCAATATCACATAATTCTGTCACATATTTTGATTAATGTTTTTAAGGTTTAGCCCAGTCTGGATCATGGGGTTGCTTTGATGAATTCAACAGAATTGAGCTACCCGTATTATCAGTTGCAGCCCAACAGATAGCTGTTGTTCTTGCAGCTAAAAAAGAAAAGAAGAAGAAATTTGTCTTCACAGATGGTGATGTAGTAGATCTCTGTCCTGAATTTGGAATATTTATCACTATGGTATTTATGTCCAAATTCCATCGCTATGAAAATGAGCATTATAATCTCATTTAATAATCTTTGATAATCTCATAATGATCTCTGATGATATCTTTGAATACATGATCTATTTCAGTTATTTTTCTCTTTTACAGAACCCAGGTTATGCAGGCCGTAAAGAATTACCAGAGAATCTGAAGATACAATTTCGTACAGTTGCAATGATGGTTCCTGATAGGCAAATCATCATACGCGTAAAATTAGCAAGCTGTGGATTTTTAGAAAACATAACATTGGCAAGGAAATTTTATACTCTTTACAAACTTTGTGAAGAGCAACTCACCAAACAAGTATGAAAAGACTACTTGGTAGCATTTTGCTATTGATCTGTAAATTTCAATAAAATAATTACGTAGAAGATATATTTTTAGACAAAAAATATTTCATGAACATTCTCTTGCTCTAGGTCCATTATGATTTTGGTCTTCGAAACATACTCTCTGTTTTAAGAACATTAGGGGCAGCTAAAAGAGTGAATTCAAAAGATTCAGAGAGTACAATTGTTATGAGAGTGCTTCGAGATATGAATCTTTCTAAGCTTATAGGTAACTTCATAGAGCTTTTCCAATATATGGATTGCAATTGAAAAACCTTTGATGTTTGATGCAATATACATAACTGTGCCTCTTGGTTATGCTTTCCTTCAAATATATTCCATGATTTATATTTTAGATGAGGATGAGCCCCTTTTCATGTCTCTTGTATCAGATTTATTTCCTAACCAGTCACTAGAAAAGACATCATACCCTGAACTAGAATCTGCCATTGCACAGGAAGTGGAAGAAATGGGACTTATATACCATCCAGCATGGGTTTTGAAACTGATTCAGGTGAGCTGAAGCAAAAAAAATTAATAATAATTTGATTAAACAATTTTTCAATTAAGCATGGCTTTCAAATCATGCTATCACTCACAAAAATACCTATTGACTGAAAATGACTTGAAACCCTCTTTAACAGTCTTAGTAAAAACATTGATACACATTTTCTCAGATACTGATTGCACTCCTCCTCTTAGCTGTTAATCTGTTCCTTGTTACAGTATCTACGGCTTAACTTTAGTAATAATCAAATTAATGATATCTCTATTTGGTTAGCTATTCCTACACATTTTGAATGTAAAATTCATACAAAATTATTAGGAAAATTATTCAAATATAAATATTATTTTAATTTCCTCTGGTAAGGTTCATTCTTAATTCACTTTTTAACTTTTATCTTCATCTTTCATTTTGAAACAGCAGCAAAGTGGATAGTTTCCAGTCTTTTGTCATAATTTAACAGATATTCATGTGAATTTTACTGTGATAATACATCCATGAAATAAATCAAAAACATAAAATAGTAATCAGTGATTAGCCAACATGAATCATACCTCTGAAATTCTACGCTTTATTTTAATAATTTGCTTTGTTGTAGCTTTATGAAACACAGCGTGTCCGGCATGGAATAATGATTCTAGGACCATCTGGAGCTGGGAAGACTACATGTATTCATGCCCTGATGAGAGCTCTAACAGCCTGTGGAGATAATCATAGGTATAGAAAATAAAAAGGAATAATGGTTTAGAATTGATAATGAAACCAATCATGGTTTAAAATTGATATTAAGATTTTAAATTCATATTTAAATTTTTTATCATTATTATTTGAATATCTCTTCTACTGTTTACTCTTGAAAATAATTTACTAAATTTTATTATGATAGCATTTTACATTGAGGAAGTTTGTTGAAATTATACATAACTTTTTATGGATATAATGCATAAAATCTTAGAATTTGGAGTTAATCTTGCTATTGTTTGCAGGGAGATGAGAATGAATCCCAAAGCCATAACTGCTGCACAGATGTTTGGCCGCCTTGATGTAGCAACAAATGACTGGACAGATGGAATATTTTCAGCTCTTTGGAGAAAAACATTGAGGTTGAAAAAAGGTATGCACATTTTTGTTTACACCCTTGGAATACCTTTTTCATCTTCTAATTAGTTCTGTGTATGATAAACAAATAAATCTATCATACTCCTTCATCAGCAATAGGATTAGTTAAACTAGGAATAACTATGATAAAAAATACATTTCCATCAAGTTTATTGTATTGGTTTGAATTGTAAATTATTTCATGAAAAATCTTCTAAATTGATTCATTTATAGAGAAGAGGTAATGGTTCATTGAGATGGTTGAAGTACATAAATGAACTATAATTAAATTTATTGTTTAATTTTCATAATTCTTGTTTAAAAAAGAACTAATAAACAGTTATTTATTGAGCAATATAGTTTTCACCACTTATCTAATGAAAAATTTTTATTTGTAGGAGAAAATGTGTGGTTAGTTCTAGATGGACCAGTAGACAGCATATGGATTGAAAATCTTAATTCAGTTTTGGATGATAATAAGACTTTGACACTCGCTAATGGAGATCGACTAGCCATGGCTCCTACATGCAAAATTATATTTGAACCACATAATATAGATAATGCATCACCTGCCACAGTTTCAAGAAATGGAATGGTAAGACATGTTAAAAAGATCCAAAGGTATTGCATTATCACCTTGACCCCATCAATTTTTCCAGCAAATAATGCATCTATGTTGTGAAAAGTGAATGAGGGTACAATATGTACCCTGCTTCATTTCCAACTGATATTCCTGTGCATTACAACAGTTTTCCTGATATATCATACAGAAAAAATACTCAATAGTAATGAAAATAACTTCTCGTTGGTAACTCCTTTGCATATTAAGTTTACTCAATAGTATTTTATCTTTCAAAATTAGTTTCATATACTTGTCAATTGATTAAAATTTGGAAGAATTTCAATATGATAAATCAGTTTAGTTTACTTATTTGTTATTGGGTTAATTGAGGGAAATTGTAAGTAACCACAATCATAGAATATTAAAAATATA
>KZ309249.1:9778-22595 GCA_000376725.2 Ladona fulva | reverse complement strand
TTGCCTGCGCCTCCAGTACTCCTGTTACTTTTCTCCCGCACACAGATGTAGAAAAATTTGAGGGTCCCACAGCTAAAGGGTTAAAAAAATTTATTGTGAATATTTACAGTTTATTCCATGTAATCTACTTCAAACACCCCCCTGATGTACTCATTTTTCCCTGCGTTGTTTCCACAGCAGGTGTCTAATGTCTCAAATCTCTCTCCTTTGAGTGCTCTCTTGAGTCTGTGGAGCAGGAAGAAGTTGGTGGGGCCAAATCAGGCTAGTGAGGCGGTTGGGGTAGAACAGACATTAAATTTTGGGCACAAAATTCACAGATCCTGAGGGCTAAATGCCATGGGACATTGTTGTGATGGAGGAACCACAAGTTTTCCCTCCATAGTTCTGGTCGTTTCCTCCTGATTTTTTTCCACAGAGATGCCACTCTCCTCTGCTAGTTCTCTGTGAGTCAGTTGTTGATTGGCTCACACAAGGAACCTCAACCGATTGACATGACCATCATCAGTTGATGTTGATGGTTTTCCATGTTGAAAGTTGTCTTCAATTGATTCCCAACCACTTTAGAAGCACAAATACCACTCAAAACACTGACTATGGCTCATACCATTTTTCTAAAAGCAGTTTTCAACATTTCAAACATTTCTGTTGTGTTTTTGCAGAGTCTGAAACAGAATTTCACATAACAACGCTGTTCCTGGAGGTAGTTCATTTTTAAAATTCACCACAAGTGAAAAAACACCTTCAGACAAATCTGCTGTAATTGAAAACTAAAAAGGTTATCAAAACACAGAAAATGGAAGGTTACATAGGAGAGATCAAGATTTTGATTGCTCTTTACCAGAATTCATTTGCTCTGCTAGTGACTGCGGAATTCAAACTGTACTGGAACTTTTTGAACAGATGTCGTAAAATAATCGTTTCTAACTTCAATTCCCCTTGAGCTAACTTATCTAGATTTGTGCATGGAGACTATATCACAGATTAAATTTAATTTGCTTATGAATTTTAATGTAATCAATTTAAAAAATTGAAAGCTTGGAAAATATGAATTTTTATTAGTAAATATGAACTCAAGATGGAATATTAGGAAGTTATTTCTAAAGGTTATCATTTGTTGGGTGACATAAAATGAAAAAATTAATTTTGCAGGAAATTAGGTGGTTTTATAAAAGAATTATAACGTGCAAAAGGGTAGCCGAGGTCACAAATGACAAGGAACTGAATCAAATTGAAAATACTTATGGTTAATTTGTTATAAGAAAAGATAAGCAATATATTTTGAGGAACTCAGTACAGGCTAATTGATAATTTGAGAGAGATGTGGAAGAAATATACTTTTCAGAACATGGATCATCATCTGCATATCTCAGGAATGGAAAGTAAAACCTACAGACCTTATGTCACATGTGGCCCTGCATGATAACTAATGTGGCTTAAACCTTACTTTTGCAAACATATACTGTATTATTTCATCTATCAGCTCAGATTAGTATGACAAGAGGAAACTAAATCATCTCATTTACTTTCTCTAAAAGTCACACTGTTACTCTGTGAATGGTTTTAAGTCTAACAATTTCAATATAAGCATCAAAAAAGCCTGATGCTCTCCACAGAGTACCCTTAATGTCTTTTTTATGATTGTTGCTTCTTTGATTGTTGAATATTAAAACTGGAATTTTCCTTTACAGGAAGTAACAAGGGCTCATAAAGGATGGGCTCTTGACTCAGTGGTCCTGCAAAATCTTATCACCCGACATAATAAGGAAGATTTAACAGATTCACCTCCAGAAGGTGTATATGTACATGGCTTATTTTTAGAGGGTGCCTCCTTGGACAGGCGAAGTGGAAAACTCATTGAGAGTAAAGCTAAAGTACTTTATGAGCAAATGCCTGTCATATATATCTATGCTATCAATACTACTGCAGGCAAGGATCCCAAATTATATGAATGTCCAATTTATCGCAAACCACAAAGAACAGATTTAAAGTATGTAGGATCAATTGATTTTGAAACAGATAATAATCCCAGACATTGGACATTACGAGGAGTAGCTCTTCTGTGTGATATTAAGTGAAAGTCATGTGGGAAGAATGTAATATTATTAAAAAATATATTTTTCTTATCAATCATAGAGAAGTGGGTGATTTGGGATAGTATTTTACTACCCTAAGAATTGCTTTATTCAGAGATAGTTATAGTATTTTTAAAAAGACTTTAACAGCTGAGGTTATTTAGCACATATGGACCCTACCTGGAATACAACCTGGGAGAGTTTCAACCAAAGGCAAATGCACCAACCTTATGGGTGTCCAGGATCCTGATTCAAAGATTTTCCTCAAACATTTATGATGTCAGCCTTAACACAACTTCTGTACAAGCTGAATAAAATCTCAAATAAAAATTAATAGAGTAAGGAAACTAGTTTGTGAATTCATGTTTATTTGACTACAATTCTAGATTGTACTTCACAAGTCTGAAGACTATGCTTGGTTCATAGAATCTTCCAGAGTAATTTTTATTGTATAGATTAAATGTTTTACTGGTATTTCTATAGATTTATTTGGTGCTTCCATTCAATAGTATATCACTTAACATAAAACATATCAGCCTTACAAACGTCAAAAAAAAAAATTCACCCAAAAATGATTTTTCATGTTACTAAATTTCCACCTTCCATGAAGGTATCTACCTGGGAAAGTGGGAGACCTGGGTTATAGTCTCAGTCATTTTGCTATTTTTCACATATTATTCCTTGGGATTCAGCTGCATGGCTCTTCCATGGTAATTAACCTTATTTATAATAATTTACCTTTCCTAAATCCTTTAATAAAATATTGGTTTTCATCACCAACACCAAAAGAGAATGTTCATGAAACAAAGGAAACGGGTAAGGGTGACTTTGCGCAAGATGGTGCGCACCCAGGAAAAATCCCAAGGAAGAATGGACTTGAAGTATGAAACTGAGGTTATATGTCCCAAAATCTTCCAACAGATATTCTGGAGGAAACGAAAGCCAGGAAAAGAGCAAGGAAAAAGTTCCAACAAACCAAGGACCCAATCTTCCAATATCTGTATAAACATCTAAGGAACACAATAAACCACAAACTAAAATCTCATAGAAATAATTAATGGCACAAGAAGATCCAAAGTTTGTCTCCAAGAGACAACTCTTTGTGGAAGATGGCTTGAAGCCTCCGTAAACCCAAATCCACCAGTCCAACTAGCATATATTACAAAAACAGAGTATTAATTCCAGATGGAGAAAAGTGCACTGCACTTGCCGAAACATTAACAGAAACATTCCGGATCAATCCGATCCCAACCCCGCCAAACCTTTGCACAGAAATGCACTCCGCCATATCCGAAGTAGTCTACATGCCAATTAATCAACCAGAACTCACTAATCCTAAAGAAATTAAACTTTATATAAAATCACTGAAGAAAAGTTCAGCTCCAGAGATAGACAAAATCACAAACCAGAAAACAACTACCCAGAAATATAATCAGTAAGTTGGCTGGACTATTCAATGCCTGTTTAGTTAATGGCTACTTCCCTACAGCAATGATAAAAGCAATTGCAAAACCAGGCAAAGACCCATCCTTCCTCGACAGCTACCAACCAATCAGTCTCTTGCCCACCATGGGAAAACTCTTAGAGAAAGTCATCTTGAGCCGTCTGAAACCCATCCTAAAAACGAACATCATCATCCCAAAAGAACAAACTGTATTCACAGAAAACCTGTCAACCACTCACTAAATTTTCTGTCTGACAGAATTAATAACGAAAAGATTTAATCATAAAAAATCAATGATCGCTGCCTTCCTCAATGTAAAATGAGCTTTTGACAAAGTATGGACAACAGGATTAAAATACAAAATTGCTCAACTAAGACTACCAAGCTATCTCACCAAAATGATATTCTCATTCCTGGAGAACAGATCCTTCATCGCCCAAGTCAATGCTGAACAATCTCAAGTAATACCCGTCAAAGCAGGAGTGCCACAAGGAGCAATACTTTCCCCAAATCTGTTCAATATATTTACATCCAACATACCACGTCATTCTCAAACTACTCTACTGTTATATGCAGATGACACTACAATAGCCAGTAGCTCAACGGACCCAAACCTGGCAAATCTACATCTACGGAATCCTATTTAACAGATCTCAAGCTAACATAAACACTAAACTGCTAACATATCTATCCATAATCAGGCCTATCCTCACATATGCATCACCCACCTGGCATTATACACACAAATCATACTTACAAAAGTTATATAGGTTCGAAAGAAAAACCATTAAAGGGATTCTGAATGTTCCATATCACACCAGTATATCTGAGATATACAAGTACCATAATATAACACCTCTCTCTACAACGTTAAACAATATAACCAAAAGGTTCGATTCTACATTAAAACTTATCCAAAATACTTTATTTTCCACAATCTGGGATTACGACCTCAAAACAACTATCAGCAAATACCGCCGCCCAAAAGCTGTGTTAATGAATTTACCCTAACCTAAATACCCAACTTTAATATGAGCCAGACGCTCTCCCATGACCAGTGATCTTCAGCAAAAAGAAAGTGAACTGAAAGTGATTAATATAAAACCATGGATAAGACCCGAATCAGGAGCCATAAACATAAGTTTTCCGGAAGGAAGTGAATTTATTCGTCGTTGTCTGAGGTTACATCTGTATTCACTGATATTCCCAGAGCAAAAATTTACTGTCACATAGTCTGTCTCTGAAGTTGGCAAACAATGAAATTCAGGCAAGTTACTAATTGTTTTGCATCCCTTGGGTAATCTATGAGAACAGAAGTATCCAGGCATACTTTAAAATGTGCTGAACACAGCGATGATTTCCATGTGCTAAACCAAGCACATGGTAAGAATCTTGATTGCCAGCAGACAGTAAAAGAAAATTAAGAGAAAACAAATAAATTGTCAATTTAATCAAGATCTACTATAAAAAAGATATTTAGAGTCACAACCTATTTAGACATGATCAAAGATACATCTACAACAAGTTTGGACCAGTAGCAACTATCTCAATTCATCATCTCTATGACACTCCTCTAACTCAAGCTAGAATGCATAGATTATTTTCATCCCCCTTATTTTTTCTCTCTTCCATTCCTAACATATCTGCTTTAGTTCTTTTACACCGAAGGCCCAAAAGTTTTAAGGGTTAACAACGAGATTTTTCTAACAACCTGAACAAATTCCGTTCCTTCAAAAATGCAGCTGGTTTTTAAAAAATTGTTACTACTTATAGTTATATAAAACTAGTAATATTCCAACCTCATTAGGTAACTATAAAATAGCCACTTTTTATTGCTATTGTTGGTTGTTGTAAAAATTAAAAAAATAACTATGACAGTTCTACAGGAAACTGTATTCTTTGGAAATTGGACATTGTAATTTCTGTCATCAATATATATATATATACACACACATATATATACACACTCTCACTCTTACAAAACATTTCCTAAAAACAATTAACGAACAATAGTGATAAACCCATGCTGCACCCCGTTTTCAACCTTTTTATCCAGTGCTTTTTATTTCCTCGCACCATTGTTCTTACCGCTGACCTACCTCCGTTCATCACCTTTTTACGGCTGTTATCCCCGTGTTTCTAACCATTCCTACCCCCCCTTTAATTTTCCCTTTTTAAAAAAACTTTTAATTTTGTTATTTATTAACCGAATTTTAACCTATTTTAATCTCTGTACGTATATATTTTATGAATTTTTATTTATCAATTTAATTTATTGTTAAAAACTTGACCGAAGAAATGTATATAATCTCTGTACTGTGAGAGCCCTGGGGCGGGGGAAGAGGGCGCCAGCTGGCATCACACGCCCCAGGTTAAATAAAAGTCAAGTCAAGTCACTGGACTCTCGTGTAAGAAATTATAACTACATAAAAATTAACAAAAAATTTGCAATTTATTTGTAATAGCTACTATGTAATAGAATATGTTATTGAAATATTATTCAGTATTGACTCAAATTACAAACTTGACCAAGATATGAAAGTTAACATTTATGTAATACCTTACAGAACAACCTACTCTGCATGTTGATATCAAGAATAAAATATAATGAGGTAGCAAAAATGTTAATACTCATATAGATCTAGCAAAATTAACTACCAATAGATTATATATCTTCTTTCCTGAAGATGGCAATGTAGTTTTCAAAATAAATATTGAGAACAATACTAACAAAGCGCAACAATGGAGTACCCTAACCCCCACTGGTTTGGAATTTCTCAACAGTTTGTTTGCTTGCAAACAACAACTTTTTGGAGCTTTTCTTAAACTCCAATGTTTTACCACAGATGTATCCCATTTCCTTAAAGAATTTAGGGATAGGCAGCTTTGTGACTTCTGTGTAGAATTAATTCAATCTTGATGAACTTCCTTACTTATTTGCTCTCAACCACAAAATCTCTGCTATTATTTTTGAGGGTTTCATCTAAACCGTTTAACCCTGTAAGGGTGAGCATGGTTCTAGTAGATTCCAAAGGAATCAGCCATGGATCTCAACTGCCATCCAGAAACCCATTTCAATCCTCAGTGTTGGCAAATAAGGTTGGTAACCTAATGCATTGCACAACCTGTGCCCAATCTTTTTCTAATCTACAAAAGTTTGCTTCATTTAAATTAAATATCAAAATCAATTTTAGAGTGGTGAAGATTTAAGAAGTTATACATAGTATAGAGTTACAAAGATACCAATTTAAAGACTACAGAATACTAATAGTTCCAGCAGCTGCCACTTGATTGGTAGAGAACTTAATGTACTAAAGTCATGGGTACCTTAAAGTTTGAGAAAAGCTCCAAAAAAAGGGTCATTGGACCCTATTTTGGAGCTTTTCTCAAACTCCAATAAATTATATATCTAAAGGAAGACAGAATGGTGGCTTCAACTAATATTTAGGAAAGTGAAATAGGTTTCCTTATTTCCTCCAAATTTATTCTAAATTAACAACATTAAACTGTAAAAAACAATTAACATAAAATAGTACACACTGTCAACATTGGAAAAAATACACTGAAAAATAACCTAAAGTCAGTAGCAATTTTTCCAAGAAATATTCCAATGATTAATTATGACTTATCTTTCCCTTTTACTCAAATCAATACTTCAACAAAAACAGTTCTCTGAGAAATATATTTCAAAATACTTTCGGATAAACACTGATCACACTGTTGTTTAACTTCTTTACATGAACATAACACAGTAAAGAAATACGAAGCAAAATCCAAAATTACAATTGAAATATATAGATTTGATTTTCCTCATTGATAAGGAGACTGGAGAATCAGCAATATATATGGCCTTTAACATAAAAGTATGCCAATGAATATCAAACAATTGACCAACAAGCTGTTGCTTGCTATTGTCTAGATCATAAATTAAAACAATCATAATAAACATGATACACTAACTTCTCATAAAGAACTACAAATTTATGGTATTTACCACAATGCATGAGCAAAAGAGACATTTAAATTCCACAAAATATAATAAAACAGAACAGAAAAATTTTTAATGGAACCTTAAAAAATTTAATCTTCAGAATGGTGTATTTTCTATTCTTCATTATTTATCTTTAAATGTTTGGAACACATACATTATTACCTTATAGTAAACAACCACATTTGGTTTGTTGTCAAAAGATGAAGGAATTCTGGGTAGTTAATGCATTTCTACTCAGACCATACCAACCATAATCTTCAATTAAAAAAATATGGAAAGTGTAAAATATTAAACTATGGCTTTCGCATTCTAAGATGCAAGGGAAACAACTCTCTAAGTAATTTAAAATAGATGATTAAAACATTCCTTGCTGTTGCTTCCTAGTAGACCTGGATTTCCTATTGTGATTGGCATGACTCGCTTTGTTGACTGATTTCCGCTGCCTATTCAATTGAGTAGAATGGTCTTGCCCCTGGCCCTTAGGATTTCCAATAACATTCCTTGGTTTAAAACTGTCTTGTGAGGATTTTTTTGCTAAACGCTTTTGCTCCATTTTCTCCCTAATTTCAGCCGGATTGGCTACAAACTGGTCCACTACCTTCTCTCTCTCCCCTTCAGTCTGCTCTTCCAAATCATCGCTTTCGCTGTTTTCAGGTGAATCGACAGTCACTTCTCTAAGAACTCTAGGAACAACAAAAGTTCTTGTGGTGTAAGTGTCGCTTTCATCATAAGTATCATCATATTCATCATCATACGTATCTACATCACCGCTTACGATTTCAGGTCCACTGACTACACTAAAACGTTGATACATTTCTGCCATTTCTTGCCTAAATGACTTGTCGTCAATAAGATCTTTTACATCTTTATATCTGTCTTTCTTTTTGCCCAAGTTCACTTTGGACATATCAATTTCATCATGTACCATAACGTCAAACTCATCGCCATCAAATACATTAAGACGTTGATTGAGATAACTATCAGCTGGGTCTGGAGCTTTCTTGTCAGTCAATGGAATTCCAGCAACTGAATCTTTTAGAATTGCATCAACAGTTTTTTCTACCGAACAGTCCATTGACAGAAGGTAGTTTCGAATCACTTTCACATCGATATCAGATAGAATATCACTAACAGCAGAAATAAGGCACTGCAGTTCTTCCTCCGAGACCGGCTTAGATTTATTGACTGTTTCTGCTGATGCTGCAAATGTCTCTTCAGTAGTTATGGCATTATAATCTGAAAGGCTCTCTCCCTTACCCTTTGATTTCTTACTAATAGCTCTCTTTTCTGGAAAAATATAGGAATTCACTGCTTCCATAAGGAAAGATATTTTTTCATTGACGACTTCTAAAGAATTCACTTCTTTTATAAGAAGAATTTCATTGTGAATTGAATACAACTGATTGTAATCTCTAACAAAAACATCAAATGCAAGACAGTCATGCCAAACATCCAAAAAACTAGCAACATGTTTTTTTACACCTTCTTCATCGTCACTAGATTTACACTTCAATGACTCATTGACCAGAAATGCAATAACATGATGAACTATTTTAATCATCTCCTCTCTCACCATTCGTAACTTCTTTTTTAACTTCTTGGACTGAAATGTATCAACATTACCACTGAATAGAATGAAACACAACTCTCCAACATGGTTATACAGTAATGGCACTGTATTAGAGTATACGTCTGCAATCAATGACTCAAATTTGTATTTGAGAAGAACTGCACTCGCGGGAGAGTAGAATTCAACGAAGGAGGACAAGGAGGATACTGTGTCCAGAAGATAATCAACTAAATCTTCTAAGGGAGTTAACTTCACACTTGCACAGTCATCCACTGTGAAACTTTCTTTAGTTCTACGAACTATATCGTCTAATGTTTTACCTGCAAACTTAACAGCTTCATCGAAATCACTGAGATATAACTTCTGGTTATTGAAAACAGTACTTATTACCTTAGCTACTTCAACATGGTTACTTCCACCGTAAATCAAACAGATATCACAAACGGTCGGAATGTCAAACACAAATTTCTCATATATTAATTCAGCAAACTCAGAAGGTGATAGTGGATCTATAGCATCCTCAAAGTCTGTGATACGCATGTAAATGGCTAAAACTAGCGCATGGATTTTTTCTTGAGCTTCACAAATTTTGTTTGAACCAACTTTTTCCATGGCCTCCATGAAATCATCCAGCTCATATGGTCTAGGTGTGTTTTGCATGTAAGAGCTAAGAAGTGCGGTAACGTTGGGGTCGAATGCAAAATGAGACCAAAATCTTTCATAAGGCAGATCCAGAAGCCAGATGAGATCTTCCTGGATTTCGTTCATTCTGCTTAGCCATTCTTCGACTTCAGCTTGAGAGTAGGATCCATCTGACACGTACGGAGGTGATACGTAACTAAGGTAGACTCTATCGGTAACGAGTTTTGGGTTTATTATTCTAAGGATGGAAGCACATTTTTTTTCGTCGAAATTGTCCAAACCCCCCATCGCCATGACAAAATATCATGCAAAAAAAACTTTCTCCTATCTTATTATCCTCGAACACACATCAATGTTATCTTAACAGACTAACAGGTGAATTGCAACCACCGCAACGATCTATTGAAGCGATTGAAGCAATGAAACCAATGAAACGATAAAACAAGAGCAACCATGGAGAGCGTAATAAGTGTACAAAGCTACCAAAACACCAAGTAAAGAACGTAATAAATATTAATCCCTTGAATGCGTTCCATATTTTTTAAGTGGAAATTTAAGATAAAACTATCAAAAACTCAAATTTTTTCACTCGCATATTGCTATGGTTCCTATCGTTCCTATAGTCGAAAATCAAACCGTAACGCGCCGGCTGTTTGCGTTTCTATCTTGTTTTTACATAAAAGATGTGAGAGATGCATCGAGGATAATTTAACGATTACTGTTTTAGCGAAAGTTGAATATATAACACATTCAAAATGGTAACTTGTCGCATTTAGTGCTGTATGCAATTACATCTTAATAGCTGCTGTAGAGCGTTTATTATTTTTATTTGCAGTTACTTGATAATATAATTCTTTTAATTGCAGTTATTCTACTCATTTTTCAAATCATTGGTTGGGAAAGAAGTGGTTGTAGAGTTAAAGAACGAATTGAGGTAAGAATTTTTCGTCGCGCTTATCGTTTTACTATTTCAACCATGATAAAATAGTATATTTGTGCTCTATAACTCCAAGGAACATAGTCAGTAAGCAAATATCCCGAAGAACATTAAGTACATAATTATTCAGTATAACTGGAAAACTACTAAAATATTACAGCAGTTACGATATTTAGGAAATTAAAACATTATATAATTGAATTGAGCACGCCAGTATCATCTAGTTATTTTTTTTTCAGTATCTGTGGAACTTTGTATGCTGTAGATCAGTATTTAAACATAAAATTGACGGACGTTAGTGTAACAGATCCGGATAAGTACCCACACATGGTAAGTAACATAATTTAAATTGCCATACGTTATGAATTTTGTTGAAAGTAAATCACTCAATTTTTTTCAGCTCTCTGTTAAAAATTGTTTCATCCGAGGTTCAGTTGTGAGATACGTGCAGTTGCCTGCGGATGATGTTGATACACAACTTCTCCAAGATACAGCGCGAAAAGATGCGGCTTCTGCTGTTCGGTCCTAATTTTTTCTGACACAATTTATCATGGATTTTTTTATGTTGGGTACGTTTTCAACAAAGTGAATGGAAAACCCTTAAAAATGTTTTGTCATTTTTAGTTGAAAAGATTTGAGACATCATATGGATCAGTTTACTTTAAGTTAAAGTGATTATATTACCTCAAGTAAAGGAAATTTTTTTTTCACTTTGATTTCTCATGTTTGAGAATACCTCTGTTAAAGTTTTATACAATAAAAATTTTCATTAAAAATTTGCAGAACTCGTTCGCTTTAATTTTCATTTGCCTCTAGCTAAATGGAACCTCAAGCATATTAGTAGATATCGCTCATAAATTTCTGTACTTACTGAATGGAAGTACTAGTTTTGAAGTTTAGTTCATTCATAATGGAGAAAAAATTTCTCAAGTACAACTGTTGGTAGTTCTATCAAATTTATCTGAATAAATTAATAACTAATATTAACGAGAATATAATTTTTGATCCATCCCTCTACCGCTAACTTACTGCTTCTTATTCGATAAAAGATGTGCTTTAATACACCCTCTGTAACACAAACAAAAAGAGCATGTTGAAGATGGCAGTGACCTTCAAGATATCCTTCTTCACAATATGCATTTGCACTTGAGAAGGAAAGAAGCTATTGAACAGTTGACAAAGGTGTAATTATTATTTTTATCATTCTTTTAAATCTTATAATTTTGATTTCAAGATTACTGTCAGGTTCATTTTAAATTAAAATCACAAATTAGGGCTGATTTTGAAACATTTTTTACTTTACTTCATCTGGGTATTTTCTCTAGATGTGAGGATTGCCAGTGTTTATGTGAACTTCCAGATAATTGGAGCAAAATCCTTTCAAACCCATCTCTCCTTGCCTTTGGTGAAAGCAGCCCTGGTTTAATTTTTAATGGTGATCATGATGATCACTTGCATCAGTAAAAAATGAGGAGCTAAATGGATGAATTGGTAGCAGAATCTGTGTAGAACAGAAAGGCTGATGATGTGGCGAGTGAATGAATGTACAGATCAAGCATCATCCACTACATATAAAGCTAAAGATTCAGAAATGATAGGGTGAAAAGGAGGCTATTGATTATTAACAACAAGAAATAATTAACTAATAGAAATACCATATTTGTATGAATCTACATCTTCTCTGTGGTTTTCCTAGAGTGTAGTCTGTATCTCTCCTCTGTTAATTTTGGGCCGAGGATTTTCCTCATGATTTTGCGCTCTTCTTTTAGAATGTTTTCCATGTCGTCTTTTCTGTGAAGTGTAAGTATTGTGTATATATTGTGTGTCTTGCCGTATGCCCTCTTCATTTTCTGTACTCGAGTCTTATGTGCAATCTTCTCTCCTGTAGGTTCGAGGATCTCACCTAGATATTTGAAGTGTGTGACTCTGTTTATCTCACCATATTTTGTGTTAAATTTTTGGATATTTAATTTTGAGCAGAAGAATTCAATCTTTTGGAAGGAGATTTGTAAGCCGACTTTCTCTGCACATTCCTTGAGGACTTCTATCTGTTTGGTTGCTGTTGTTTCATTCTCTGAGAGTATGGCTAGGTCGTCTGCGAAGGCTAGGCATGTCATTTCTGTGTTGTCCTTAGGTCGTCCGAGTCGTATTGATTTCCAGT
>KZ309248.1:177427-198686 GCA_000376725.2 Ladona fulva | reverse complement strand
TTTGTCTTCACTGCTGGCGAGGTTTTGCTGGTTTCTGCTGTGGGCATTTTTGGTCCTGGTGTAGTGGACGTTAGTATTGTCTTGCAGGGGGAGCAGACCGGAGGAAGGTGGGTCTGGGTACCCATCTCCCTTGTCTCTACCACCCTGGCGGTAACTGCAGCATATGAGGGACCTTTATGACCAGGTACGGATCTTTTTATTTCCCTTTTTGCCTCCGTGTATGATATCTTTTTTAATGTCTTCACTTCCTGGATGGCCTTCTCTTCTTTAAAAATGGGGCAAGTATTAAACCATGCAGGGTGATCTCCTCCGCAGTTGATGCACCTGACAGCGGTTGTGCATTGCCCTTCATGCTTTTTCTGCCCACAGCGTCCGCACTTCTCTTCCGCTGTACAGCGGGAGGAGGTATGGCCAAACCTTTGGCACCTAAAGCACCTCATTGGATTGGGGATATACGGCCTCACAGGTAATGAAAGGTACCCAGCAGCGATTTTTGCAGGCAATTCACTTCTTGCAAATTTCAATACTATGTTTGGGGTATCTACAAGGATACCCTCCCGGCGAGATTTAATGCGCCGTACCCCAACAACCCCTTGGTCCTCCAGCTCCTCCAGTAACTCTGCCTCTGTCATGCCAACAAGGTCGTAGCTAAAAACTACGCCTTCCACATAATTTAAAGTTCTGTGTGCCTCTACTCTAATGGCCACATCATGAAACATGGTAGCAGTCTTTATTTTTGAGGCCTGCTTGGCATCATTCACCTCCACCAGCAGTGATCCATCCCTCAGACGCTTGGCTGAGGCTACCTCTCCGAGCAGGAACCTTAGCACCCTGTGTAATGAAAAAGGTGACAGTTTTTTCAATCCTCCTTCCACTATGCTTGATATGACGAAGAATTTCTCTTCGCTTTTACATTTCCTGTTATACTCCTCCCTTTCGCTGTCCACCCGTTGCTTTTTATTTTGGGGATTGGAATTATGATTATCCATGAGATATACATAAATTTCATCCCTGAGGCTCCCCACCCACCATGGAGCCCAACGAGGGGACACTGAACTTCAGTGCCAGGGCTACCTCAGGGATATAGCACAGTGGCCACTGTCCACGCAAGACTAATGCGGTTCTTGTGGCCCTGAACTACCCCACTGGCGTACGCTCGAAAGGAGCCTCCCGACTCCCCAGCCGCCAGCAGCCGATTGACCAGGAGTGGGCTTCTCCTGGCCTCCCGTCTAGGAGAGGCAGGGGCCGAAGTGGAGTGTTGGGGATACCTCCCCCGCAAGAGAGGTCCCCTCAGCCACCAGGATCCCCTTTCCCCCCGACACGGGTCGCCATGCACGGCAAACGCATGGGTGGGCGTTCAGCACACAGAGAGGGCCAGCAGGATATGAGAAGAAGAAAGTGATGGGGTGATTGAAGATGAAGAAAGATGTGATGAAGCATGAGAGCCCTCCCTGTGTCCCCCCCTCACCACGTGGAGGAACCCACACCGAGGGGTATTGAATAGTTTATTCGAAATCAGTTATTTATTGAAATAAGTAACAGGTTCATATCTTTAATATCTGTATTTATTTAATTAAAAGGCCATTACCAAATTTGTAAATAATACTCCATTACAGTTGGAAGGAGTATGAAACATGCTAGGACGGAGAATTGGTAAGGAGAAGGACACACTCTTGGCTCTTGTTCGGGAGAGAGTTAGTGTTATTGGAAGCAAGGCGATAGATGGGCGAGCGCTCTTACTGAAAAGAAAAGCGTGGGAGGAGATCTTTGAGAAATTTGCGTCAGAGCATGGATCACTTCGAGATGTTCACTGCCTGAAGGAGCAATGGAAGAGAATGAAATGCTTTTGGAAGAGAAGTGTTTCTGAGGTAACGTAAACATGTGAACGTAAACATGTGAAATCATATGCCCACCCCCACCCCAAACTAACCAATCAACCAACCTCAACCGCCCCTCCACCCCACCTCATCCTCCCTTTTAGTGTATATATACTTGTTTTTGGAAATATTTGTCACCTGAAGATGACCCGAAGGGTCGAAACCATGGTCGTATAATAAATAATTCTGTGGTAATGGTAAAAGTGTTTATTCTGCATCTTTATGTGAACGTGTTTAATTCCCACACCTGCTTTATTGCTTAGGCGTTTATATACAGTATACTGTTTATATACAGTACAATAGGTACCAGAGGGGGACGGGAGGAGGCCCTGCGGCAAATCCTCCAAGCGAAATTCATAGAATTGTGGAGGATCTGATCCCAGATCAATTCCTGAGGGA
This sequence comes from Ladona fulva, assembly GCA_000376725.2. NCBI lineage: Eukaryota > Metazoa > Arthropoda > Insecta > Odonata > Libellulidae > Ladona > Ladona fulva. The sequence continues at coordinate 196,410 of KZ309248.1, read as the reverse complement.
GCCTGAAACTCCAGATGACGACGAAGTGGTGAGTAATTCTTCTTTAACTAATGTAACTAGAAGTTGCATCTTTGCATATTTTCACTGATAGAATAATGATGAAGACTTGATATCATCCATGAAGGATTAATATTTATATGCATTTTTCGACTTCGCATTTGTGTTACCTCTTATCCTAACCTAACTTAAAGTTAAAATACGTGAATGACAAGAAACCGAGCTAGCATTGTGATGTTACTGTATCTATATTTGTTTGACATTTTAGGTCATAGAGCTTGAAAGGGAAACAGCATCCAGTTTTAATGAACGGTGAGATATTAAACATTTTGTGATTGATTTAGAGTTATTGATATTGGAACGTCACTTCAAGTCATAACATGTTATTTCTTTACAGGAGAAAGGATGTTTCCCAAAAGAGCTTGGAGTATCAGGAGCAGTTTAAGAAACTGTAATGAGCTTTACCTTGTTTTTATCCTTAACTATAGTATCTTAATATTGCTAAAATTATTGATGTGTAATACCATGGCTGCTCATACTAACAGCATTAACTGAAGTAAAATGAGGAGCAATTCCAGTAATCATTATTAGCATGCCTGTTCTTCATCAATGTTAATAATTTTACATCTTTCAGTGCAATAGAATATAACTGCTCATTTAATGACACTCCTACTGTCCAGTCTTCCAATGAGCAGCGTTCACATGGGAAGGATGGAGCCACATCAGAGAAGAAGTAAGAGAAAAAGTTGTAGCCCCCAACTCTTGATCATGATTACTATTACTTAAAACTGTGATATCTTTCACATAATACTATTCTCTATGCTTTGTATTTACACTTATCTTCAGCGTTTCTCTAATCATTTATTCTTTTACCTCAGTGTTTCTAAGAAGAGGAAAAGTGGCACCGCAGTAGGAAAATATATGGAATTCAGAAGAATTGAAATCCAAATAGGAGCTGCAGAGGATAGGGCCAGGAGGGAAGGAGAGCTTCATCAATTAGAGATGAAGTCAAGGAAGGTTCTTGAAGATTTTCATGTTGCCAAACATAGGAGGGAGATGGAGATGTTGGAAGAGAAACACAGAAAGGAAATGGAATGCCTTGATGCTAATCAAAGAATACTAAGAGAAAAGAAATTGAGAAGGGAAAGAATTGATCAATTAAAGGAGATGTATTGGAGGGAGAAACTTAAAGAAATAAAGAAAAATTAAAAATTGACTTACTTTCTTTGCATTTCAAAGTTTAGCTTAAGATATATTGAATAAGGTAACCTTGTATTAAATTTTTGTCTGCTAGTAATTTCCATGTTACATTCCGGTCTGGAAGATAACATTTTGTTGCAGTGCATTTACTCTTTCAAAAAGTAACAGAAAAGGACAGGTATCATCATTAAGAAATTGTGATTGACATTATTGGTATGGAATAAAATATTTATTGGTAATCATCACCATTCAAAAGACCAAATTACAGAATTCTCAGCCAGAAAAGTTGCAGTCGCTACCCGACGGGACAAGTTGTTGTGTCAAGTTCTTCGTGCAATGAATTCCAATTGGCCCAATCCAATTGAGAAAAAGTTGGAACCATTTCATAAGTGTGAAAGTGAGCTAACTATTGAGAATGGCTGTATTTTCTGGGACTCTAAGATGGTCATCCCAAAAGAATTACAATCAGCCGTGCTATGTGAATTGCACGAAGGACATCCTGGTATCACTAAAATGAAGAACTTGGCCTGTACAAGAGCTTGATGGCCAAACATGGATCGAGAAATTGAGGAAACTGTTTGTAAGTGCCTGCATTGCCAAGACCAACGATCAGAAGCAGCTCAAGCTCCTGTCCGCCCATGGGAGTTTCCAGAATAACCATGGAACCAATTACATATTGATTTTGCTGGACCTTTGCATGGTTTCCACTGGTTAGTTATCGTGGACGCCAGGAAAAAGTGGCCAGAGGTATTCCCCATGATGAATGCAACCAGTCAGGCTACAATTAATGCAATTTTCAGTGTAATTGCACGCTTTGAAGTACCAGAACAACTGGTCTCAGATAATTGGCCGCAATTCACATCCACAGAATTCAAACGTTTCTGTAAAAAGTTCCAAATACAACATGTTTGTATATATTTTTTTATGTCAGAAATTTATTTCTCACATCATCAAGGAACTTTGGGATTCTTCTGGACACATGGAGCCATCGCGAAGAAGAAGCAGCGATTCGCCTTCCGGGCCAGAGTCATCCCGAAGGATGCAACCCTCAGTAAATTGGACCTGCAGGACGCCTTCCACCAACTTCCCATACAACCACAGTTTATGGATCTGTATGGTATCTACACCGGAGAAGCATATTAGCGGATGCCCATGGGATACACTCTCGCACTTGCTATCATGCAAAGACTCGCCAGGGCAGTGTCATCAGATGTTTCGTATGTAATTAGCAAATTTGAAAGAGCGTCACTAGGGGGCAGACTGGTGGTGCTTTCTGTTTTTTTTGTTTCCCGCAAGGGTGCAGGTAGTTTGTATCCAGAGGTCAGACTAGACCAATATCGGGTGCGGAGGAATTCCTCAGCAGGACAGGAGAGGATTGTGAACGGCGAGTGCCACAGTCTGCTTTATCTGCCTGTAACTTATTATACAGTCCATTCCATTATCATAACATTTTTTGGTCCTTCGGGCCGGATTGCAGCCAGTATCGTGATATTTATCAGTATCCTGGGAAGCAGTTGTAAGTGCACTCTCTCTATCTTGAACTTCTCTGTATTCTGTATATCTAAGCTGCATCGCATCTAATATTAGCATTATTTTACGATTATAAAACTTTCCTTCAATTGACAGATGAAATCAGGGAGTTAATGATCGACTCAAATTTGGATATCGATGAGGCCGAATCAGCAGTCAAGGAGGAAGTTGAATCCTGGTATCATTTAACCATGTCGGTTGCGAGTAAAATAATACCTAAATCGCCTTCTCCACAGAATAATGAACAGCCTGTAACCTCTCAATCGCTGTGTCTGCCAAAGATTAATATTCCTGTGTTCGACGGCCGATTGGAAACTTTTAAACAATTTTATGATATTTATCATAGTTTGGTACATTCTAACCCATGATTATCTTTTCGAGGTTCAAAAAATACTTATATTTTCCTCACTACCATTGCTATATGAATCAGAATTCCCAATGTATTCTTTTAAGAAAAAGAATGAACATAGCTTTAACAATCACGTAGGTCGTCTCGGAGATGGGTTACTTACAACATTAAAATTTAGCAAATATTTTACAGATTCCTCGCAATCGTGAATCGGAAAACATTTTCTTGTTGTAGTTATTGTCGATACTCAACCTTCTTCTACGTAATTTAGGTGTTCGTGTCTTCTGTCTCTTCTTCATACGCTTTATTTATAGTTTAATTTATATAAGGAAAGAATAGGTTGCAAGCTAGTAAGCTTTGCTTGCGTATCTCATGGGAGCGATATACCTGAAATCGTTTGGGGTCGCACTCAGGATGGCAATGGATCTATTTTCTGTGCAGAGAAATTATTAGCAATCGACAAAGTGTAAAATGCTCAACTTTCCGTTTCCGAGTTTTACTCGAACATATACACACACTTCTTGCGCTAGCTGGCTTATTATTGGATATGATAGTTCGATTAGATAGTTAAGGCTTCTACCATAGATTATATAACTATACGTTAGTTATCTTTGACAAATATCTCTCCATCTCGAGAACGGCGAAAGAAGCCATTGACGTCCTCAATTATAATTTACGCAATTGCAACGTCGAATCTCTCCTTTACAAAAATGTAGTTTTAACCTCCATCTTTATTAGAAAATATCTAATGTAAATTTAACCATAAGTTATACCGGCAGAAAAATGTATTATACGTTGGCACAAAAGCCTCTAATCTTATCCAAGATAATTATCAATAAATGTAAAGATTAAAATTTAAATAGAGGATTATTTTTATTGTCATGTTGTTTTTACCTTAACATCTTTGGGTCTTTATTGTAGTGTTAGTCTATTAAACATAATTGTTTGCAAATGACCTTAGTGGTCGAGACACCATCAAAACCATACGTAGTTGTTAACTATTTGAATTAACGGTATCTGAGTGAAAAAGAAACAAAAGTAAAAGAGGGATATAGTTAATATAAGTACATAGGAAAAGAATAATAACCAACATCAGGAGAAACCAACGGTCACCCCTTGCCTTTCACCTTTGGAAATTCCAAGTTTTCATAGATACGGCAACCCTTCCCTGGGAATGTTTGATTGGGGAGTTCATTCCCAGAAGTATTAAAGCCGGGTTTTACCAACCATTAAACAACCAAAGGATGGTTAGGAAATTCCTTAGATAGAAGGGACACAATAGATAGCAATTGAGTCTACCAATGCTGTTGTGAAGACTGTGAAACAAAAGATATAGGGAAAACCGGGAAAAATTCGGCTGAAAAGGAGGGACTACCATCTCAGGAGGGGGTCCCAATGTTCAACTTTACTTTCCACCTGTTCGAGGAACCGCATAGCACCTATTTTTAGTCGAGATGCTTCTATTGCAAACATCAAAGTGGCCACCTGGACCTCCTAGAAGCAATCCCTCAAACTTTTCTTTCTGGAAAAATAATATGCAGATATGTGAGACCTCTGCAACCTCTCACCTGTTCTTACCCATCCTAACAAACACTTCACATCCTGACCTTTCTTTCTTGCTCATTGCTTTTAATGTATTTCCAGTTTAGCAAGTTGCTATTCTCGGTTACGAAAATTGTATGGCTTCTTTCTTCGCCTCTATTAACCGTCACTTAACGTGACTTCAGCATCAGGGAATATTTGGTTGATATTTTGCCAGAAGTTATTATTCGTTCCGAAATAATTATTAGTTCGTATTTCAAGTTGGGTTTCGCATGATCTGGCCTTTCGAAAGCCATTCCAGTTCTTATTTAGGAATCGATTAATATCTATCAAATAACTTCATGATTCAGCTAACAACGATGTTCTCTATTATTTTGCCAGACAGGGAAGTTAATGATGTCTATATTATAATTTCAAGTGTGGGTGGTTATGTGTGTATGTAAGTCTCGGGCTTTCAAACTCAAAGTAGAGAATAGGCTACTTCTCATCTCCCCAACTCCTTGGTTTGACTCCAGGCTACAGAAAACGGTTTCTATAAGAATTGCCCGTAAAGACCAGTTTTCATCGCTACAGGCTTTGTTTCTTTTGAAAAATGTAATTGGCAACTCAGGTTGTACGAAGTCGAGACGTGTCAAAAGAAAGCAAATTAAATAAAGATTCTCATTCTTATCATTTAATATCGCTTTCGAGTCGCAATTGCGAGAGGATGTATAGGAAGCAGGAAAATTTCGTGAAATTTTGAGGCTGTAAACATGTTGTCATTGTTATAAACACAACTTGGTTGCTAACGACGCAAAAGAAATATTGAAAACTCTAACCTCTCAACCTTTTACATTAGGTAATTTACGGTTAATTGAAGGAAATATCCATTCATTTTTAAATTTATATGGATAACTTGGAACAAGTTTGATCGCATTTACTTTAAACCATTCTTTTAATTAGAGTTTTATCGTCGTCTGTTCATAGCCATTGTTGCAGTAGTAGTAGTAGTTGTTTTGATAGGTGCCTCGACAGCTGAGGTCATTTTGCACCTTTGCAGCATACTTGGTATTAAAAGTAGTGGTAAATTTCCATCATTTAATTTCTACACCAAAAAGAACCATGAGAATTGCTAGCACCAATGTAGAAGGTTAGTCATAATATGAATAAAATATATAAAATAAATAAGAAAAGGCGGGGAAAAGGGAAACCTCCCATATTTATGTTACATTCTTTGGAAGAGTCCGGTCTGCTTCAAAAAATAGATAACTTTGTCAATCTTGCCATGATCATCTCCAATAATATCTTTCAGTATGTTCTCTCCCAAATATCTCTCCTGTTCGCTAGAATAGATCCTGCACTCAGTGAGGATGTGACAAATAGAGAGTTGGGTGTTACACTTGTCACAGTGGGGAGGTATACGGGGAGTTGTAAAAAGGTAAGAGTGCGTCAGTGCACTATGTCCAATTCTCAGTCGAGTTAAAACTACTTCCTCCCTCCTATTCTTTCTGACAGAAGAGCCCCAAGGTTTTATGGTTTCCTTGATTGTACGTAACTTATTACCAGCTAGTGAAGACCATTGCTCCTCCCAGTCCTTAAGGGCAATACTTTTTAGTTGGGACTTCAGATCTCCTGCGGACACTTCTTCAAAATCTATAGTAGGCTTTCTTGTGGCTTCTTTTGCTGCCCTGTCTGCTGCCTCATTTCCTGCTATGTTCACATGTCCAGGAATCCAAAGAAATTTAACTTGGACTCCTCTCTCACTAAGTCTACTACACAGATATTGCACTTCCTGGACAAGTGGATGTGTAGGTTCATAGCAGGTGATGGCATTCAGTGAACTCATTGAGTCAGAACAGATGAGAGTGGGTAGCTCTTGATTCTGGAGGAATTCTAGGGCAAGCTTGATGGCCATTAGTTCTGCTACAAATATACTGCATGTTGGGTGTAGCTTGGCCCCATGAGAAAGACCTGAGCCAATGAATGCACTTGCACACCCTGTATCTGTCTTAGATCCATCTGTATATACAATATTAAAACCTTGGAATTCAGATAATGCCAACAAGGATCTGGACCGCAGTTCATCAGGAAGCAAGGTGGCCCTTGGCTGAGCAGCCAACCCAAATGAGACATCAGGCCTGGACAGCTTCCAAGGTGGTAAACTGAATGGGCATGCTCGCATGATGTTGGGAAGCACTATGTCTTTGTTTTCTAAAAATCTGTGGACTCGTACAGCAAGAGGTTGTATTGCACGAGGTCTTCTATTAAAAACGTTCAATAAATTATGGTTAAAAACAGATTTAAAACTTGGGTGTGTCGGTAGGGCTAAAATTTTGCTGACATAGTTGCACATCAGGATGTTTCGCCTGATCTCTAATGGTGGCTCACCAGCATCACTATAGATGCTAACAACAGGGCTAGTCCGGAAAGCACCAGTTGCAAGTCGTAGACAAGCATTATGCAAAGATGTCAGAGGTCGTAAAAAGGATGGTCTTGTACCACCATAGATAAAACACCCATAGTCCAGCTTTGATCGAATCAATGATCTGTAGAGTAGCAGCATAGATGTTCGATCTGCACCCCAGGATCTGTTAGCAATTACTTTAAGAATATTCATTCCTGCATTAGCTTTCAGTTTCAGATGTCTTATATGTGTCTTCCAATTAAGTCGTCGATCCAAGTACATTCCCAGGAAGCGGACAGATTCCACAAATTTTAAGGAATGATTGCCGAGCATGAGCTTTGGCTCAGGGAAAAATCCTCGCCGCCTGTGGAAATGAAGGCAGCAGGTTTTATCCTCGGAGAAACGAAAGCCATTATTTACAGACCACCTCCATAGACGTTTAAGTGTCAATTGCAGCTGCCGTTCAGCTGTGGTTAGCTTCTGGGAACGACAGAAAATCGCAAGGTCATCCACGAAGAGTGATGCTTCAACAGGTGGTAATACTGATGAAACAACATCGTTTATTGCAATTGCAAATAAGGTCACACTTAAAACCGATCCCTGTGGTATACCATTTTGTTGTGAGAATTGGTGGGAGTAACAATCTCCTACCCTCACTCTAAAATTTCTTTCAGTTAAAAAATTTTTTATAAAAACCAGTAGGTTACCTTTAAAACCATAGTCATATAATGTCTTTAAAATCTTGTAACGCCACGTGGTATCATAGGCCTTCTCTAAATCAAAGAAGATGCCTATCACGTGTTGTCCATAGTTAAAAGCTTCCTGGATATATGTATCTATTCTTACCAGGTGGTCAACAGTGCTTCTCTGCTTCCTGAAGCCACATTGAATGTTACAGAGGAGATTGCGATTTTCCAAGCACCAGATCAGACGTCGATTAACCATTTTCTCAAACAGCTTGCAGAGACATGATGTTAGGGATATAGGTCTATAATTATCAATACATGATTTGTCTTTTCCAAGCTTCGGGATGGGCAACACCACTGATTCACGCCATGCCTCAGGGAAGTCCCCTTCTTCCCATACTTTATTGAAGATTTTGAGGAGCACTGCCAAACATTTCTCTGGGATGTGTCTCAGGAAGGCATTATGAATTTCATCTAATCCTGGTGCTGTGTCTTTTATATTATTAATAGCCTCCATTAGCTCCCACATAGTGAAGGGGTCGTTATAACGTTCCCCGTAATTGCCTGCTACTGCTACAATTGCCTTCCTCTCTGCTTGCTGCTTAATTTTCTTAAAAGAAGGGTGATAGGCTTCTGTGCTGCTAACCTGATGATAATGCCTTCCGAATGCTTCCGCTATGTCTTTTGGCTGGGTAAGGAGGGAGCCATCGCTTTCTATAAATGAGGCTGAGGAGGAGCATATTCCCGATATTTGCTTGACTTTTCTCCAAATCTCTGAGACAGGTGTTCGGGTGTTGATGGTACTTATGTATTTCTTCCACGATTCTCTTTTTGCTTCCTTTATTATTTCCCGAGCCTTCGAGCGGAGCTTGCGAAATGCCTCCAGGTTTCTGGCTGTAGGATGTTTATTAAAAATTCTTAATGCCCTTTTCCTTTTCCTAACTGCCATGGCACACTCCTCACTCCACCAGGGTACTGGGTAATGTTGCACCTTCCCTGTGGATATAGGAATCGAAGCCTTGGCTGCATTTAGGATACTATTATTCAGTACTTTGACATTTTCTGAGGCAGTTAGTGAGTTGTCATAAGTTATAAGTATCTTCTCTTGAAATGCTGCCCAGTCAGCTTTCTTTAGTATCCATTTTTTGGGGGCATGTGTGTCATGGCAGAATGAGTACTTTTTAATCAAGAGAGGAAAATGGTCACTTCCACAGAGGTCGTCATGTGTACAAAGTTTAAAAAGTGGGGCAATGGAGCTGCAACAGATAATGAGGTCTATAGCAGAATACTTCCCAGTGAATGAGTTAAAATGAGTCCTTTCATTTTTGTTTAAAAGAATAAGGTTAAAATTTGTTAAAATTTTCTCTACCAGACGTCCCCTTGAATTAAAATGGTTAAAATCACTTGGGTTGCACCCCCAAAGGGGATTGTGAGCGTTAAAATCTCCCAAAAGGATAAAAGGCATTGGTAGTTGGCTGATGAGGGCAGAAAGAGTCTCCTCTGTAACCGGTGCCCATTCCGGTAGATACATATTGCAGATTGTAATATTGAATGGAGCAGCTACTTGAACTGCAACTGCTTGCAGTGGAGTTTGTATTACCACCCGAGAGGTGTAAAGGGTCTCTCGGATGGCAGTTGCAACTCCTCCACGAGCTCGCTCCCCATCCAGGAAGTCATGCCTGTAAAAGTTATAACCACTTAAACGTGGGTTGTCACTATTTTTAAAATGAGTTTCCTGTAGGAAGATGCATGCTGGTTTGAATTCCTTTATCAATAGTTCTAGTTCGTGCTTCCCTTTATAAAAACCATTCATGTTCCATTGAATGGCAAACATGTTAAATTATTAAAAAGGTTAAAAGTACAATAAAATATAAATAAATAAATAAATAGGTTTTTTAAAATAAGGACACTTAGAGTCCATTTCAATAATATTTAAAATCACTTGGCTAGCTATCGTGCTAGCCTCGTCCTCCCTCCTTTTTTCCTGTTGTGGAGGAAAAGGCGCAGCTGCTCCTCGTCCAGCTCGTCCTCCTCCATGTCATCCTCCGTTGATTGCTGTAGCTCCATAGAGGCAGCGGGAGGAAGGGTAATGCTCTTACCTCCTATTTCTGCCTTTCCAGCAGGTTTAGGAGGAGCGTTAATTTTTTGGTTCTTTGTTTCTGGTGTAGTTCCAGGACTCAAAGAATTCACAGATTTCTTTTCTACAGCTTTTGCCTTTTCCTTTACAGTCTTTGGTTTCTCAATGCATGGGTCTGTCTGGCATCCGACACTAGATCTTTTTATTGTCGTCACTGCTGCATAAGAACGAGAGAAGGTAGGGGACACCATTTCCCTGTATTTCTTCCTTGCATCAGCATAGGAAACTTTCTCAATTACTTTAATTTCGGTAATTTTCTTCTCCTCCTGCAGCCTGGGGCACTCACGGGCATAGACTGGATGACATCCCTCACAATTAATGCATTTTACAGGAGTACTGCATGGCTCTCCATCATGAATATCCCCAGCACATTTTGGGCAGGTGGGCTTGGCCTTACAAGAGTTGGCTGTATGTCCATAACGGTTGCATTTGAAGCACCGTATGGGGCTGGGGATATAGGGTCTGACTGTACATACCTCATAACCAACATATACCTTTTCTGGAAGTCTGTCCCGAGCGAAAGTTAATACTACAGAGGTTGTGTTAACCATTTCTCCATTCTGTTTTCTTTGCAGCCTTCGACAGGAGATGACACCTTGGGAAGCCATCTCCTTCGCTATCTCGTCAGCAGTGACATACAACAGGTCATAGCATGAAATTACCCCACGGCATGTATTCAACGTTTTATGTGGCTCGACTTTGATAGGGGTATCCTGAATATTGGTCATTTTTAGAAGCACTTCACTTTGTTTTTCGTCATTGGTCTCCACTAGCAAAGTTCCATCCCGAAGCTTTTTCACCGATTTAAGTTTACCAAGGACTGAGCCAGACAGAACCCTATGAATAAGGAAAGGAGACATCCTTGTTAGGGATTCACCTTCATTGGCACATTTAATGATCAGATATTTTTGGCATTTATTAACTACATTTTCTCCCCCACCCATGGTTGGGCGGGATCTTTTAGTTGGAGGTTGATTTGGATCCATACAGAGGAATAAGAAATTCACCCCCCAGGCTCCCCACCCACCACGGAGCCACACAAACTGGGACGCCGCACAGCAAGCCTGTGCGGTCGCCAGGGCTACCTGAGAGGTATAGCCTGCTTGCTCCCTAGATGTAGCGCAAGGCAAGATTTCTGGCAAGAGGGGCCCTCCAACCCCCCTCCCATCCATCTCCCTCCACACACACCACTTATGGGACACACAGCAGACTCGCACAAATCTGGTGTACGCTCGAAAGGAAATTTCCCCAGCCACCAGAAGCCGATTGACCAGGGTGAGCTACTCCCTGGCCTCCCGTTTACAGCGAATCCGGGGCCAAAGAGGTGTGTTGTGCCAATGGTTGGCACTCAACCTCCAGGACACCCTTCTCCTCCTTACGGGTCTCCACGCACGGCAAACACGTGGGTGGATCCTTGGTCAGCTGGCATGACCACGCACAGACAGCTGATCCACATCACTGTCCGGGCTCAGCCCTTGCTGATCTTGGGGTTTGTTTTCGGGGTTTTCTCCCTGCCCGATTAGTCGCCTCTTACGACAGGCCGGGATGCCGCAGGAGTATTCTCCATCCCCCTACCCGCAGGGGTGTTCTTCTGCAGCAGTACTATTATTTAGATTGATATGCAATTTAAATGTTTCTTCATTTAGGTGTGCAGATTGGGTGTCCTTCTGTAAAAAAATCCAGCTCTGGAAAGGAAAATTGCTTCAGGAAAAAAAAGTTGAGGAAAACCCACAAATTGTGTTTGTGCTGTTCATTTTGAGGATCACTGTTTCCGCACCCCTCAGAAAGACAAAATTTTCAGAGGAGTATTACCCACGTTGCATCCACCTTCACCTCAGGATACCATCAATAGGAATACTGAGACAACCAGTAGTTCAACTCCAACCCTTTCACCGGGTCCTTCCTTCACTCTGTCACCTATCCCACAACATCCTCTCTCCTTTCTCCCCTTCCTAGATTTTCATTCCCTTCTCCTTCTAAGTTTCCACAACTTTCAACCCCAATCCCTTCACCTGGTCCTTCCTTCACTCCTTTGGCTATCCCACCTCAATCTCCTACAACTTCCTCTCTCCCTTCACCCCTTCCCAGCTATTCATTTCCTTCACCTTCAAAGACTCCTCCACGTCTTCATCTGTCAGATATTGGGTACAAACATATTGTACATTGTTCTCCCTGGAAAAAAAATACTCTTTCGGTATGTCAGGTCACAGGAGAGGAAGGTCCAAAACCTTATGACAAGGTGTAGGAAGTTAAAACAAAAATTGAAAGGAATGGGGGATTTCCTTAGTGAAGGTAGAAGAGACGTAACCAAGTATATTCAAGGGAAACTATCTCCATCTGCAATAACGTTCATAAATGCTCATTTGCGATCATACAAAAGGCAACCGAAAGGAAGAAGATGGACCGTTGAGGAGAAAAGGATGGCTCTGACAATTCACAAAAGATGTCCAAAATGTTATAGACTTCTTTGCAATATGTTTGTTCTACCATCTCCAAGGACATTATCATCAATGTTTAATTCAGTCCTGTTTTCTACAGGGATCAATGATCAAGTATTTGAATACATGTCACATTCTCTAAATAAGATGCCTGATTCTGACAAGCTTTGTTCAGTTATGTTTGATGAAATGTCGATAATAGAACATTTAGATTATAATCCAGCTGTTGACCAAATATTGGGGTTTGAGGATATGGGACATTTAGGTAGGACTGACAAACCTGCCAGGTATGCCCTTGTTTTTATGGCACAGGGAATTACTAAAAAGTGGACACAGCCGATAGCTACCTACTTCAGCAGTGGTCCAACGAAGGCTGATATATTGGTGTTACTACTGGACAAAATATTGGAAAAGTGCAAAGATATTGGTCTACGTGTCGCATATGCGACATGGGAACGAACAATGTGAAGGCCATCAGGAGTTTGGGTTCCACCATCAAACACCCATACTTTTATCATGGTGGGCGCCAAATAATAACTTTATTTGATCCCCCACATCTATTGAAATGTACAAGAAATCTCCTAATTTCAAATGATTTACTCTTACCAGTGAGTTTTGGTAGCCTAAATTTTGAGGGACGGGCCACCTGGAGGGATATCAAGCTTGTGTATGATTTAGATAGACAGTCTTTACTGCCTTTCTTGCACCAGTTGACAGAGAAGCACATAAATCCAGCTGGAAAGGAGAAAATGNTAAGATTCCTGCAACAAAAAATTTCAATTCAAACATTCCGCCACTCGCGTGCAGTGCCATCTCTGCGGCGAAGAAGTGAACTATTTGAAAATATAGTAGTAGCGCTACCTGATAATGCTATATGGTACTTCTTATATAGAGGGAAAAAATAAAAACAGCCTACGACGGTTATAACATGTAGATTCCCCCCGCTGGTTATAACATGTAGATTCCCCCCTCTGGTTGGAACTAATTGTAGGAGGCCACGGAGTTCATTCTCTTTTCAAACGTTGTAAGCAGTGGTTTATCTCCAAGTCAGGGTACTCCCCAGATTTTCAACGTTCCTGCTGTAGGTTTGAGACGGCGGATCATGAGGACGACAAGATGCAGTGTCCTTGGCTGTGAAACGAGAAGTGATAAATCTGGTGTGAAGTTTTTCACATTCCCGAGTTTTGAAGATCAGTGAGTAAAATTTTTGACTTTTGTCCTTATTTATTTGTTTCTTTTTGTACAAATAGTGGATTTACAGTTTGATGGATTAGGAGCTAGATGAAGGATTCTAAGGTTAGAGGGCCCAAACAGGACAATTTTTCATCTTTTAAGGTCAATTATCTTTTGGTGGGACGTCAAGGTGCATCTTTTGAATTATTTGCTAACATGCGCCCGTTTTGGTCATGTATATATTTCTGTATTGGTGGGTCTTATTTGGTCCTAAGTTTTCAACCTATTTTATTTCCTAAGCTGTCGTTTATAAGAATTAATTAATCTATTAAGGTAAAGTTACTGTTTTCTGAAGTGTTCTAATAAGTGTAAAGTTTATTATACTTACGTACTTAATTTATTAAATCCAAACTAAATTAACGGTTTTTCTGCGGCAGTCGCGTCCAGTTGCCTCGTTAGATTTTCCTCCTGAAATTTCCTGCTTTTACCACAAAAGTTATTTTCCGCTCTAAGGTATATCCCGTAATTTATTACTCTTTAGCGTTATTCGGTAACGTTATCATCTTCTCTTCAAGAACAACGTTACTCGAAATATAATTCTTTATAGTCCAAATTTTTGCCGAAACTGTTCGTCTTCCACAGTCCATCCCTTTCACTCCCAATGCTGATAAACGTCTTAATGCTTTTTCAACTCCTTTATCGCCACAATGCTACATCTGCCTATCCACAAGAGGTAAAAGTTAATATTTAATGAATAGATGGATGTAAATGGTCGTAACTTTGCCTCTACCGTATTACGACCATGAAAGCAATTGTTTGAATGACCATAAATTGCCTCATAAAAATACTTATATTTTCCTCACTACCATTGCTATATGAATCAGAATTCCCAATGTATTATTTTAGGAAAAAGAATGAACATAGCTTTAACAATCACGTAGGTCGTCTCGGAGACGGGTTACTTACAACATTAAAATTTAGCAAATATTTTACAGATTCCTCGCAATCGTGAATCGGAAAACATTTTCTCGTCGTAGTTATTGTCGATACTCAACCTTTTTCCAATTTAGGTTTTCGCGTCTTCCGTCTCTTCTTCATACGCTTTATTTATAGTTTAATTTATATAAGGAAAGAATAGGTTGGAAGCTAGTAAGCTTTGCTTGCGTATCTCATGGGAGCGATATACCTGAAATCGTTTGGGGTCGCACTCAGGACGGCAATGAATCTATTTTCTGTGCAGAGAAATTATTAGCAATCGACAAAGTGTAAAATGCTCAACTTTCTGTTTCCGAGTTTTACTCGAACATATACACACACTTCTTGCGCTAGCTGGCTTATTATTGGATATGATAGTTCGATTAGAATCTTTTGATTAACATTTCATTAGCAACTATACGTTAGTTATCTTTGACAAATATCTCTCCATCTCGAGAACGGCGAAAGAAGCCATTGACGTCCTCAATTATAATTTACGCAATTGTAACGTCGAATCTCTCCTTTACAAAAATGTAGTTTACATACATGTCTAGTACTGATTGCTTTCTTCTTTTCAGGTGAATAGCTTGGATATCCTCCAGTAATAATCCAGCCCCGTAAATCAGAGTTGCTTCAAGACAGAAGCCATTCAAGTTCCATGAAGTAATTTGTGCCACTTACTTATTCAAGATAAATCCACTTTTGGAATTGTTTGAATAAGTAAACATTTAATTTGTGCAAAGAGGTCACTCAAATTTTGTGATTAATAAGAAATTATAATGAAGGACATGAGCAGACTCACAAATAACTTTCTTCTTCTACATATTTTTTTATCTAGTGAACTGAATATGTACTAAAGATGCTTATCGTGAAAATAAACTAAATTTACCATTATTTACAGCCTTTTTTCTGCAAGCTTTTCCTTATATTCCATACCTGCTTCCTTTCATTGTTCAGTATACTGTATTGAGTACGTCAAACTACGTGCGTGTTAAGTAGCAATTGTAAATTACAGGAGAAATTGGTGATGAAAGAAGTATTGTAGCTACCAATATATGATAAAGAATGCGTTTAATTTCCCACCGTTCAAATAAAATTTCACTAAATTCTAGCTTCTTCCAAGAGGGAGCGCCGTATGGCGACATTAGCGCGAAGTCGGTTGCCGCACCAACTACATCCGCCATCTAAATCCCCCTCCCCCTCCCGTGAATCTTGTTTTCAGCCAATACATTGAGTTTCTCAGGCCTGGCTAGGAGCTAAGAAAGATAAGTGCTCAGATAGTTAGCTGTCGGCACCGAATAGATGGCATTACTTACGCTGCCATTTTCCTCCATAAAGCTTTCACCAGGGTGGTATTTCATATTGACTGAATTGTATCTGTGAAATTTGTTTCAAAATAAATGTGTGAAAAGAATACCGATATCAATGTAATTTCTACAATACCTAGCATACCTTAAATAGTGGTTCGATAAATTCTTAATTATAAATAAGCCGAATATATAATCGGGGTATAAGCGCATCAGGAAGGCTTTGAGAGCAACATTTTTCATACATTAAGTGAATTTGGAAGTAAACATTCTCATACTTTGTTCATCATGCCACCCGACCAAGAGCGTCGACGTCGTTCCTTGTTGCCACGTTGCCACCGTTTTACATGGACTGTAAAAGTTTATAATGGTTTAATTCTCTTATTAGGTGTTCTGTGCTTCTCACTTATCTTAGTAGGTGTTCTGTGCTATGGTGCTATTTACTACAAGAAGGCGTCGTCGAAGAAAACTGACGTTTCTGAGAGTACTCTTCGGCTGTTAGGAAATTTAGTGGTGAGAAACCGTTTATCTTTTTAGTTTCTAGTATAGTAGTAGTATTGTTAAAAGTGCTTCGACAGATTCGGTCATTGCGCACATAGGTTCCCACCGGGAATCGAACCCGGGATCGCTTTCTTTCACCGAAGTCGAACGTGTTGCCCACTTGGCTATCCGGAAGCCCCTTTTTAGTTCCGTGTATTATTTTTTTTGTGGCTAATTTATTGCTTACTTAGTGAAAATTGGTTGGAACTTGTGCGAGTTATTTAGGATTGAAATTTCGAACCGTCGCAGGATACGTCCACGCTTCGGGAGTCCGCAGTTTGGATTAGAGATAAGTGCCTTACTTTATCCTAATTGATTGGTTTTGTTGTTATTGTGTTCATTTAATTTTTTTCGTTTATAGCGGTGTGCTTGGTATTTGTGTGACACTGATAGTTTCTAAGATACGTTTCTTGTGATTTAGTTGAAAAGAGGAGTGAATTCCACATTTTAGCGATCTCTATGGATTTCTAAAGTTTTTTGTTTTATAGTTTTTTGATAGTTTATGGTAGCGTTATTGTTAAGGTTTAAATAAAATTTATATTAATGTATATTTCAAAGAAATCAAGTGAAATTTGAAATGTTTGTGAATTTTTGAAAATTTGGAGTGTAAATACAAGTGAAGCGATGGACGCCATTAGCGAGTGACACTTGGACATCGTGTTCGAAATATAATTTGCGTGTGGTTCAATTTCAAGTATATAGGATGTAAGGTAAAATCCTTATTTAGTGTTGTCATTAATGTTAGTGCATTTGGTTGAGTAGTTTGTGAATAATTAAGCTGTTAAGTAGAGATGGTTTTGTAGGCCCTGGAGCGAGCATATCCCGCGTGAGCTGCTGTTTTCTTCGAGGCTGCGCTTGGCTTCTCCCCGGAGCGAGCGTTAGGCGTCAAACTTCCGAAAATATAGGATTAGCGCTGTATTTTGTGCAAGCGTGGGTAAATGGCAGGAGAAACATTTTTTCCCTTTAGCTGCGGGAAACGTACTTCTACGTTCTTCTAAGAGGACTGCGGGAAAAACTTATTTCTACGTTTGACCTGCTCTTTCTTCCCCGTACTTGTCCATTCTCAATTTTATGGCCCTGCCTCTCAATGAGACACCCGAAGGCTCTATTCTGCATTGTTCTAGATTGGGAAAATCCAAGGGATTTTATACCACGGGGGAAACCCAAATCTTCGATTTCTGAATAGCGGGTTTACGAAATTAGAAATCATTGATAAAAATCAAGATATCTGCGTAGTATTTGGTATCAAAATGATCAGCAAAGTGCAAGGATAGTAAATTCTGACTGCTTATACAAAAGAAATTTCTTATAAAATATGATACCAACAATATTTTCTAAACAATAACCACTGACCTCACCCTTAGGGAAAAGGTCGACCCGGATTATAAGGGATAACTACCTGCTAGGACTTGCCTGTGCCTCCAGTACTCCTATTACTTTTCTCCTGCACACAGATGTAGAAAAATCTGAGGGTCCCGCAGCTAAAGGGTTAAGGTTAAGAAAATACAATTAGTTTTTCCTAAAATTCTTTCATCAGTTATATTCTTCTCTTGTGGTCCTAGCAGGACACTGATTGGTATACTTGTTAATAATGCCTGAATATTTTATCTTTGTGGCTGAGGTTGTGAAGCTACAAAAAGGCAGTTTTTAAGAGTGATGGGGAAGGCCAATCAAGGACGAGTAGATAACAGTGACTTGTCTGTTAACTCAGAAACACCCTCTTAACTTTTGTGGAGGTGCCTGAGAAATTACTCTCTTTCAATTCAGCTTTCCCACATGTGAAATACTGTGCTTCTATGATTTTTTCTCAAGTACTAAGGTAGAGACAAAGGATAGCAAGGTTCCTCAGAGCAATGCAAACAGCATTGTAAACAATGTTCTTAAAATTTTTGTAAGGAAAGGTATCATGAAAATTCAATCATTCCCTTGGTTCATGCCCAGAAAAGAACTGCAGAAGCTTGCTGTCATAATATCAGAAGAATTTAAGACATTCCTTGAGAAGGTAAATTTGTTTTTTTTCTATTTACAATAATTTGACTTGAACCCATTTTATCCTTCAAGAAGCATCGTTCTTCTGCTGAAACTGTGTGTGTTTTTGCAAGTGGAATTGGTGTCTTTTGTATAGTAATAATAAAATCCATTAGAGCAAGAGCTACTAGAGATGATTCTGGTTAACCCCCCTTCACCTCTCACTATTAAATGAGGAAACAACGAGGGGAGACAGATATTTTTTATGAAGCTCTCAGTTGGAGTGACAGTAAGTTATTACGTTAACCGCAACTTAGTGATTCATTCTGTTGAAATTTACAAATACGAAACAGAAGAAATAAGTTAATGAGTAAATTAATGGGTGATTGCAAGACAAGTCTTTTCTACTTATCACAAAGTGCTATGACAAGCCCTTCTGCTCCCATGATGGAAGATCTGATAAAACACCACAGAAATCAAACCTTCCAGGCTATTGTAGACTGCCCATTACCTTGTTTGAAGCGGACCAAAATGACTCACTTTTTGAATGTATAATTTGTTATTCTGTAAAGACCTTTTACTGCATAAATTCTGATGCTCCATGAGAGAGCAGTAAAATGTATTTTTTGCTGAATTCTCAAGAAATTTCACTGCAGGCAGAAATTTCATTGATTTAATCTACTGCTATCTAAAGGAGAGCAGAAGAAATGCAGCATTTAATACATGGCAACACCCAAGAATTGCAATAATTAAGTGCC
>KZ309248.1:134619-145407 GCA_000376725.2 Ladona fulva | reverse complement strand
ATTTAAGAATTTTATTAAGAGGTATATTTTTAGCTGATTGGGTCGTATGATGCCTGTAAATTGAATACTTAATTAGTTTTTTGAGTAACCTGTATGTAGGATTTCTTTTTCCAAGGCGTATTTGTAGACTGGGCAGTCTCGATCTGTTGTTGAATGGTAGTCATCTTGTCCATATCGGTGGCAGTTGGCGCACACCTCTCTCTTGTCCTTATTGGGACAGTCTCCTACTCGATGTCCTGTCTTTGTACAGTGTCCGCATGTGTCTGTTTTCTCCCGGCAGTATTGTGCAGGGTGTCTGTATCCTTGGCATTTAAAGCATCGTGAAACTCCTAAGTAGTCCTTAACATAATGGGCCCTCCATCCTGCGTATATCTTGTCCTTTTTCAATAGAATTTCCCTAATTTCTGGTGATACCTGAAAAATATGATGGCAAAAATTAGCTTATATATAACTCCTGGCGATCTAATCCCTGTTAATCCAATGGTTAAAGATATGCTTATTTTGACCTTAACGTTGCTATTTCCTTTAAAATGGTATGATGACATTCTTAATCTCTCAATTTTTAACAGTCTGCACATTTCTACAAAAAGAAATGACATGAAGTTTGTTCTCTGGCCTGTTATAATATCTTCAGGGACTCTGAATATCAGCACCCAAGGCCAAATAAATCCTGGAGCAGCATTGTCAGGTATAAGTCATTTCAGTATGGCTCAGTTTCATGATGCAGAAGTGACAGGGTGCTCCTCTTCATTATCTGTTACAGTATGGCTTCCATTTAAAAGTACTTGTTTCCATAGATATTATGAATGGCTTTATAAACTACGGATTTAAGAGTACCAAGGTTCTTACTAAGGTATGATTCAAGCCTTCCATCTCAGTGACACAACTAATAAGGCAATACATTGCTAATCTATTCATTGACAGACATGTAATGGGGCAGTACGGCTCCTACTTAAAATTACTTGCTTCCATAGATATTATGAATGGCTTTATAAACTACGGATTTAAGAGTACCAAGGTTCTTACTAAGGTATGATTCAAGCCTTCCATCTCAGTGACACAACTAATAAGGCAATACATTGCTAATCTATTCATTGACAGACATGTAATGGGGCAGTACGGCTCCTACTTAAAATTACTTGCTTCCATAGATATTATGAATGGTTTGTAAACTATGGATTTAAGAGTACCAAGCTTCATACTAAGGTATGTTGCAAGCCATCAATCTCAGTGACACAACCTGAGGACCAAATGAATGTTAATCCATTCATTAAGAAACATGTCAGGGGTTGTGTGGTTTTGGCATAGCCAAATTTAAACCCTATGTAATGTTTTGCAAATGGAAAAACAATTGCAGCTTCTTCATTAATGTCTGAGTGTAGAAATTTTGAGCTGCTTCAAGTTTCTAAGGATCTGATTGTATACCCTAGACCTAATAACATGCCCCAAATACTTCACTTGTGGCAGTGCAAAATTACACTTCTCAAACAGACTCCGTGATTGTTGCCTTTGAATCCCTATTCTGACACCACTTGTATATGACTCTAAATAAGGCAGCGGATTCACTCAGGGAGCAAAAAGGGTGAAGAGAAATGAAAAGCTTAAGGTTTCTGTCCAGGTTCTTTATTTATTTCCAACTGCTTCACATACTCCTTGGATTCCACCTTTTCACACCAACAATTGCTACCTGTGCAAAGGGAAGGGTTGGTGAGGGATGTTTTATAACAACAGGCAAGTTTCTGAAAGTAAAGGGTCAGCAGAAAGGAGGAGAGTCCCCGGTAGCGAGGCATGCCATGGGATAAATATGAAGCACAAGTTGACAGTTGCACTGAATGTTGGAAGAAAAAGGGGGGTGGGAATATTTTTGTGCCTGCAAAGAGGCTTGTGTGAGAAAGTATGGGATCAGTAGATAGAAAAAAACATGTACCTGACACTTACATCATTCCCCTACAAAAGGAGTTGCTGTATTCACTGAACTCTACACATGTATAAGCTTATACTTATTCAGTAAAGTAATAAGAACACAAAAGAACCTTAACACTTATTCCTTCTTATTAAACACTATGAGAGAAGATCCACTTCCACACCACATATCCACTCTTGTTTTACACAATAACAACAAAAATCGCATTGACCACATATACGGCACGAGATGTACTCTCTATGGATCATCTTCCTCTACCACTACCTGCACATTTCTGGCATCTATAGCTTTTGTTTAATCATACGTTGTTGGATAAGTTTGTTATTTTTACAATCCACTTTTGCCACCTATACGAGTGTAGCACTTACCCCAATAATTGCTCCACCTATGTTGATGTATGAAGTCACGAATGCCACCGATCTTCTTCAAGGACATTTTCTATTCTTTTCTGATACCGATTTCCATCCCAGAAGCCCTTGATTCTTCATCTATTCATGCTTTCATATCATCCATTATTGCCCATTTTCTAAATTTTAAATAAAGAGCGCCCTCTCCTCTTCAAACAAAATTGTTAGGTAGCACTTGTTCTAAAACAGTACTGACAACCTCTTCCTTGATATGCCATGCTGCCTTTAGTTTGAACATATCTCCCACATTGTCGCAATTAGAGACATTCTGGATCACTCTGCTGCCCCTAAGATGCATTATTGGGGTCTAGTAACCTGACTTGAGCCATGGCACATTATGGTTAGCTGCAATTCGGACTCCTGAAGTGCAATTCCCCTTTACTCCTCCAATCCACAATTCTGTCTTGAAGGCAATGGCAACCAACGTGTAATGACCTTCAAAGAAATTTGCTCTACTAAATCCTTGCTAGCAGGTGGTTTGGGTGTCTCAGAGACGGAGGAGCATTGTGGTATTCTCCTGGGAGTCCAAGACCCATGGTCAGCAGTCGGGCATGGAGTTGAGAGTGGGGGGGGAGGGAATGGGGCAACGCTTTCGAATGGCACAGCTGTACTAAGCAAGGAAAACAACTCGGCGGAATCTCCTGATGGAGGCGTTCTTGCCACATCCTTGCATGGCCTTCCACTGTGACATTCTACTTAAGATTAGCAAATTTTGGAGGGGTCTTCAACAAAATATGGCTTCTGTTAGACCACCAAAAGCTGGGGGTCCGCCGAGGTGAGGATAGGGAACGCGGAAAGCCACCCATAGGTTACTGATTGTTCCGTTCCTCACTCATCCTTGTGCTCGCGCATCACTGTACTACAGACGATCCCCACTCCAATTGTCTACAACCTTAATGAACTCTCCACTCCTTCCCCCACGGAGTAAAGGATCACGGCAAGATCAGCGATTCTCACGATGGAGAGTACACCCTCCCTGTCCTCCAGCGAAAAGGGGAGGTATACATCCACGTGTGAGGAATGTGTCCACCATAGTTGTAAAAGCGTGGGACTACTGCAAGGTACACTATTCGCACAGATGGAGAAAAGCACACACCCCTCTCACGCTTCCGTGGGGGAAGGGGAGCCCATTCCCTTACACTTCTCTTTGTTTGTTACACCACTAATGTACAAAAAGGGAGATTGAATCGAACATTAGTGGGAGAATGGATATCAAGGATTCATAGGGAACCTTCCTCAGGCGGTGGAATTTTTTTACCGTACCAATTTTTGCATAGAGATCACTCAAGTACACGAAATCTCCCTTAGCTCTATTGCAACACATTTTAACTTATCAGTGCATGATGAGCTATGTGGTAGTGACAACTTCCCCTTGTTAATATTGATGGCCGGTGGGCGTAGTGCTACATATGAAGCACAAAAATCCTGGATTATAAGGAGGGCCAATTGGGAAAAATTTAAGGAAAAATTTTTATTTAAATATGATCCAAAACTTCAACCTTCAGAGAATATAAAGGCTCTAACACAAGCTATCATACAAGCTGCCAATAATAGTGTCCCATTATCATTAGAAGGTCCCCAATGACCATCTTTTCCTTGGTGGAACAATGAATGTGAAGAGGCAGGTAAGAAAAGGAAAAAAGCCCTCCAGATTTTTAAAAAATATCCCACGGAAGGTAACCTCAAGGCTTTTAGAAGACTGAGGACAAGAGCTCGCAAGGTAGTGAAAGAGGCAAAGAGATCTGCATGGATAAAATACATTTCATCAATAAACCACTGCACACCAATAACACAGGTTTGGAGGAAGGTCAAAAGGATGTTCGGCACTTGGTTGCCCCCTGTCTCACAACTTATTATTGATGATAAGATTTTGACATCCCCAGCAGAGCTCACTGAGGAATTTGGGCCAACACACAACAGTTAGCTGCCTATAACGAACCATTTACGAGGTGGGAGTTACTTCCTGCCATTAATGATACAAGGGACACATGCCCAGGAAATGATGGGGTGTATAATGCCTTTTTGAGGAACCTGCCTGAGAATGGGATTCAGGATGTACTTTATAACATCAATAAACTCTGGTCAGAAGATGCATTCCCCGATGCATGGCGTGAGTCAATTATTGTACAAATACCAAAACTAGGCAGAGACTGTAACCACCCCTCAGACTACCGGCCTTTAAGCCTTACAAGTTGCATGTGCAAACAGCAAATTATAAAAAACTTTTTAGAAAATCGGATTTTTAGAGTTCATATAGGGAATACCACCTCAAGGCCATTTACAAAAGAAAATGGTGTGCCCCAAGGCTCAATCTTAAGCATGACACTGTTTGCAACAGCAATTAATGATATAGTCTCATGCATCAAATTGCCAGTGGTTGCATCATTGTTAGAATATGACCTAGCCATATTCTGTGGGTCATCCAAAATATCAGGGGCATCTAGGCAAGTACAGCTCACACTAAATCGATTGAATACATGGTGTAACAGTAGTGGTTTTCGTTTCTCAACCACCAAGACTAAATGCATCCTCTTCCACAAGAAGCAAGGAGTTTTCCCTTATCTAAATCTTACACTTGGAAGACATGTCTTGCCTTTTGTTGAGTCCACACGTTTCCTAGTGCTTGAGCTTGATAAAAGACTTAATTGGCGAAACCATACCAGTCTTTTAAAGGAGAGATGCTCCNGGGGGGGGGGGGGGGGGGGGGGGGGGGGGGGGGGGGGGGGGGGGGGGGGGGGGGGGGGGGGGGGGGGGGGGGGGGGGGGGGGGGGGGGGGGGGGGGGGGGGGGGGGGGGGGGGGGGGGGGGGGGGGGGGGGGGGGGGGGGGGGGGGGGGGGGGGGGGGGGGGGGGGGGGGGGGGGGGGGGGGGGGGGGGGGGGGGGGGGGGGGGGGGGGGGGGGGGGGGGGGGGGGGGGGGGGGGGGGGGGGGGGGGGGGGGGGGGGGGGGGGGGGGGGGGGGGGGGGGGGGGGGGGGGGGGGGGGGGGGGGGGGGGGGGGGGGGGGGGGGGGGGGGGGGGGGGGGGGGGGGGGGGGGGGGGGGGGGGGGGGGGGGGGGGGGGGGGGGGGGGGGGGGGGGGGGGGGGGGGGGGGGGGGGGGGGGGGGGGGGGGGGGGGGGGGGGGGGGGGGGGGGGGGGGGGGGGGGGGGGGGGGGGGGGGGGGGGGGGGGGGGGGGGGGGGGGGGGGGGGGGGGGGGGGGGGGGGGGGGGGGGGGGGGGGGGGGGGGGGGGGGGGGGGGGGGGGGGGGGGGGGGGGGGGGGGGGGGGGGGGGGGGGGGGGGGGGGGGGGGGGGGGGGGGGGGGGGCTGATGGGGAACGGAGTTTGGAGGAACCCCTCTTTGCCATGAAGCCCTGCCGTGTCCTCACTGTTGCCCCCTATGAGCTATATTCCTTGGGTAGCCCTGGCATCTGTATCAGTTTTCGATGCAGCATCCCAGTTTGTGTGGCTCTGTGGTGGGTGGGGAGCGCAAGGGACTAAACGTTTTTCTTTACTTAATTGAACCTCTACTTCCTCTTCCAAGAAGACCCCGCACAAAAAGGGGTGGGGGAGATATGGGAATAAACACTTGCAGAAAATATATTGTTATCAAATGCTGCGAAGAAAATGAAAATTTAGTAGGGTGTCCCCTTTCTTAATTCACAAATCACTGAGCACAGCAATACCAGACACACTTGAATCGGTGAAAAACTTCAAAATGGTACACTGCTGGTGAATGCCTCAGATGAGGCACAAGTAGAGAAATTGTGGACCTACAGTGACTCCACGACATTCCTATAAAGACGGAAATTCAGAAAACCCTTAACACCTGTGGTGGAGTCATTTCATGTTATGATCTGCTCTATGTCTCGGAAGAGAAGATAACGAAGGAGATGACATCGCAGGGCATCATCTCCTGTCATAGACTTAATAGAGAAAACAGGGAAACGATCAAAACCACATCGGTGGTCCTCACCTTTGTTTTGGAAAAGCCACTAGAGAAAGTACAAGTACATCAAATTGCCAGTGGTTGCATCAATGTTTGTGGATGACCTAGCCATATTCTGTAGGTCATCCAAAATATCAGGGGCATCTAGGCAAGTACAGCTCACACTAAATCGATTGAATATATGGTGTACCAGTAGTGGTTTTCGTTTCTCAACCACCAAGACTAAATGCATCCTCTTCCACAGGAAGCAAGGAGTTATCCCGTATCCAAATCTTACACTCAGAAGACATGTCTTGCCTTTTGTTAATTCCACATGTTTCCTGGTGCTTGAGCTTGATAAAAGACTTAATTGGTGAAACCATATCAGTCTTTTAAAGGAGAGATGCTCCAAAGCCCTAAACATCTTAAGGATTTTAACTAACTCCTCTTGGTAGCAGGCAGATCCTCCATGCTTCAATTATATAGAGCATATCCTTGAAACTCCCAAGTAGTCTTTGACATAATGTGTCCTCCATCCTGCGTATACCTTGTCTTTTTTCAATAATATTTCCCTAATTTCCAGTGATACCTGAAAAATATGGTGGCAATAGTTAGTGTCCTTTCTTCCCGTACTAAATGTATACCTGAAATCCTTCGTAAAGTCTTCTTCTGTTATTGCTGTGTTCTTGAAGTTCTGTTTGTAGATGTTTTTTTCAGCTCCTCCTTGTCCGTGTCCCTGTCAATGGAGAAAATAATTATTTTTGGGTCCTTCTTTTTCAACGATTCTACTCTTAAACCCTGTTCCTCTAGTTTTTTCCTGATGTCTCCCTTGTATAATTTGTCTTCTTCCTCCTGATTGCTGGTCTGTAGTATGATCCTCTTCTTTCCTGCATTCCTTATTCCTTAAATTCTGATGTTTTCCGTTGCTGGGTTGATTGTTTTCCCATTTGAACAGAAGAAAGTTTTTGTGTCCATTTTCACCTTCTTATTAAAGCCGGATGTTACCAGGGAAAATGTCATGCTTGAAGCTGAGATAAGCACTAGGCCTTGCTGGAATAGCACCTGCTCTACACTATGCAATGAAATTGTTAGCCCATTGCGGGTCCCCGCAACAAGGACCACGTTGTCGGCAAAGGCCAAGGCATTAACCCATGCCCCACCTAGATCATAGCCAATCTCGTGTGGAATGGCCACAATTTCATGATCCATCAGAAGGTTGAATGGGAACTGGCTTAATGGGTCACCCTGATGGACTTATTAACACCACATTTTGCGATGAGCATTTCCACCAAATGATATAGGTTGCAGCATCAATGTAATACTTCTTAGGATACTTCAGTAACTGTGTTGGAGCACCAGCATCACGGACTGCAGACAAAGTACCCTTATGGCTTACGCGATCAAAAGCCTTGGTAACATCTAACAAGGTCATGTAGATCAGCCTATGGCTTACACGTCTTTCATGAGGGCACTAAGAATTGATACATTTTCAAATGTGCCATCACAGAACTCGAAGGCTCTTTCCCACCCATCACCGTGGAGGAGATTTGCTAATCTCGCTGCCAGTACCTTGTGGAATTGCCTTGTGACGGACATGATTGACAGAGGTCTGCACCCTCACTATCTAAGACCCTGCCTCATTACTTCATCATCTGTGGCCCGTGATATCTGAAGTATGCAATCAGAAGTCACGGTTTAATATGTAACTTGCTTCCGACTTCTGATTCTGTCTGTATAGTTTCTGAACTGCGGCATACTCATTGCACCTATACTTCCTTTTACTATGTATGCCTACCTCTTGATGAAGCTTTTGCAGTATAGTCAGGGTCTGGTTGGCAATGAATGGTACCATCGGGAACGCAAGTTACAGCCACCTTGCAATGGCATCTGCAGGGTGACTACTATCCAGAGCATGCTCTGCAATTTCAACGGGTATGCTCCCCATAAACGGGGTTACATCCAGCATGAGCAACTGTATAGCCTGTAGTGCTCAAGGTGTCCCTGGCAGAGGGAATGGTGTAGGGTTGCTGATGCAGTCTTAGAACAGGCCAGAGGGGAGTTAACTATATTCCCTTTGGGGCGTTCTTTTCCATCAGGTGGTACGGAATGAAGGCAGTTTTCCAGTTCTGCTTGGAGAAGCCCCTTGTAATCAGTTCTCTTTTGGCAGCCCTTTATTCCATCTACTGTCTTTTCAGGGAACAGATGGTGCAGGAATTGGTTAATGAACCTTTCCACAACCATTACCCCTTTTGCCTCTGCTGTGGCTAAGACTCTCATCTCCTCTGGTTCCAACCGAGCCTTCTTCCTGTCTACCACAATTCCTCATTGGCCAACACTGGCTGCACCTTAGATTTATGGAGCCTGAAGCCGGATATTCTGTTGATAGCTGGTCAAAGGATGTCACACACATACGGGAAAGGATTCAACGGGGGATCCTTGGCATTCCCAGACTTCTCGGGACCTGGGCCACAGTGGTTGCCCGGGTTACTGATTTACATTTTGAAGCTTGAGCCCGAGATCCCTCACTGTGGGGTTGCAGGGGGGTATCCCAAATGCTTAAGTAAAACAACTTCGCAGATGCTCCTGATGCAGGCATTCTTGCCACATGCTTGCATGGCCTTTCACTTGACATTTTACTTATTAGCAAAATTTGGAGGGGCCCCAACGAAATAATGCTTGCCTTTTTTGGTGTTACACTAATGTACAAATGGGAGTTCAATGGAAAAGGACATCAAGGATTCATAGGTACCCTCACACAGGTGGTGGAATTATTTTACCTTACCGATTTTTGCAAAGAGATCACTCAAGAACACAAAATACCCCTTCTTGTACTTGGTGTCCATTGAGACTTTATTGTAACAGCATGCCATTATTTCACAAGCTTGTTTGCTATTCTTTTGGCACTTATTCCACATGGCCCTTAATTTCTCCCTCAGCATTGGTTTGTGTTGGTTGCACCAGCCCTTACCACGCTTTTAGAAGCATTTGAAAGGTGACATCATTGCATCCCCAAATATGACTGTGTAGTATATGTTTAACACTTGTGTGTCAGCTAGTGTTATAGTAAGTCATCACATATGGCAGCCACTGCTCCTGGCGATCTAATATCTGTTAATCCAATCGTTAAAAATATGCTTATTTTGACCTTAACATTGCTATTTCCTTTAAAATGATATGATGACATCCTTAATCTCTCAATTTTTAACAGTCTGCACATTTCTTCAAAAAGAAATGACATGAAGTTTGTTCTCTGGCCTGTTATAATATCTTCAGGGACTCTCCTCGGGAAAACTCCTCGCTTTCACAGGAAGCGAGGAGTTTTCCCTTATCTAAATCTGACACTTTGAAGATGTCTTGCCTTTTGTTGAGTCCACACGTTTCCTGGTGCTTGAGCTTGATAAAAGACTTAATTGGCGAAACCATATCAGTCTTTTAAAGGAGAGATGCTCCGAAGCCCTAAACATCTTAAGGATTTTAACTAACTCCTCTTGGTAGACAGATCCTCCATGCTTCAATTATATAGAGCATTGGTGTGTTCAGAATTAAATTATGGTTGTCTTATATATTCTTCAACCTGCCAGTCTTACCTTAGAATGGTGAACTCGTTACATAACTGTAGTCTAAGGTTATCCACAGGAGCATATAGAACCAGCCCAGTCCAAAGTATTTACTGTGACTCAGGGGAACCTCCCCATGTGGTGAGGAGGAACGTATTGATGTCTGGATATGTGGCAAAGATTTTATCTATGCCTTCCCATCCCTGTTTTAAGATAATTTTTAAACCAAAGTTTTTAGATGTTTTTATATGACGATCAAGAGCCACAAGACCTCTTGGGATCCGATTTTATAATTTTATTCGCAAAACTATCTTTACACTTCCTGAAGTACATGAAGCTGGGTTCTCAAGTATTCCACCATGGAAAATCCCACTACCTATTTGTGAGACAATACTGCTGCACTATACAAGATCATCCATTCCTGATGTCATGTACAGGAAGAGATTTCATGAGATCCTAAATTTTTCAATCAATCGTATCAAGATCTGTGCAATCATGAACTTCTTTTTCAATGTCACTTTCGGAACTCAAACCACTCACTTCGGAATCACTGGTAAACAATTCCTTGAAAATTTTACACTGACTCAAAATCCAAAAATATTTTTTAAATGTTACGATAGAAACTATAGGTTAAGAAAAAATAGCTAAAAATATCCTATGAAAGGAACTATCACAGTGTGCCTCTGTAGGAAGACTAAACTCCTTTCTTAGACTTAGACCACAGCTGTCAGCTGTGGGGCAAGATTCGGAGATCGTCCACGCATCGAGAGACCAAGCGTGAGAGATCGGTATTCGATGGGTCTCACAGCCAAAGAGTGGACGGTTTGCCTAAATAATTACACTTAGATGAAGCAGTTTTCAAGAATAGCATCATAAATCTTTCTAATGATCTTAGGATATACAGAGCGAAGGCATTTCATATACGACTCAGCGGAAGAAGCCTCTCTCGGAAGATGTAAACGAAATGTCTCATCCAGCAAAAGCTAGAAAGGTTTATG
>KZ309248.1:102213-127793 GCA_000376725.2 Ladona fulva | reverse complement strand
AGGGACGCACTAAAAAGAAAGATCCATATGAAATGGCAACACAAATGGCAGCATCTCATTGGTAACAAACTCAGGGAAATAAAGCCTGTTGTCTCACCTTGGCAGTCCTCCCATCGCAAAAACAGGCGAGAAGAAATTATGATCGCTCGATTGAGAATAGGTCACTGTGTTTTGACGCACTCATTTCTCTTTACGGTTGGTGATCCTGCACCTAAGTGCATCAGATGTAACTCCCAGCTTACCGTCAAACACATACTTACAGATTGCGAGCAGTATCGTATCCTGAGGAACAAATTAAATATCAGTGATGAACTCAGAGAGGTTTTAGGAAATGACACCGGTAAACTTGATAGAGTATTAAAATTTTTCAGGGAAGTGGGCTTATATAAACATGTATGAGACTACTGCTCTTCTTATGCAAGCTTCTTGCTTTATGTTAGAAGTGGAAGCTTTTATTAATTGGTTTTAACTTTTTATTGGTTTTAACTGTGTATCGGTTTTTTTAAACTATTTATTGGTTTTAACTGTGTATCGGTTTTTTAACTTTTTCTTGGTTTTAACTGGGTACTGGATTTAACTATTTATCCATTATTTTAAATAGTTATTGCATAGCTATTGGTTTTAACTGTGTACTGCATTTTAACTATTTATTTGTTATTTTCTTAAAAGTATAAAGATTCTTGGCACATATGTTGAATGCTGCTCTACCAAGGGGACAAAATAACCGGTATATTCATTTCAAGTGTCGGCATAAATAACCTTGAGGTTGACGCGCCTTAATCCTATTACTACTACTACTAGCACCATCTCATATTTCTTTCTTCTTCTTTAATGTCAATCGGTGGGATGTTTAATACTGCGTTCAAGGAGTCTACTGGGGCAGTAGAGTAGGCTTTAGCTACAATTAACAGAACTTTTCTTTGTGCACTAATTAATTTCTTCCAATCTATTTTGTTTGTTAGACCACCTCACATTTCTTCTTCCTATAGTAAGATTGCCTCCGCTACAGCTTTATAAATTACACTCAGTGCACCCCTGTGGGTAGGGGGATGGAGAATACTCCCGCGGCATCCCGGCCTGTCGTAAGAGGCGACTAATCGGGCGGGGAGAAAACCCCGAAAACAAACTCCAAGATCAGCAAGGGCTGAGCCCGGACAGTGATGTGGATCAGCTGTCTGTCTGTGGTCATGCCAGTTGACCAATGATCCACCCACGTGCTTGCTGTGTGTGGAGACCCGTAAGGAGGAGATGGGTGTCCTGGAGGTTGAGTGCCAACCATTGGCACAGCACACCTCTTTGGCCCCGAATTCACTGTAAACGGGAGGCCAGGGAGTAGCTCACCCTGGTCAATCAGCTTCTGGTGGCTGGGGAAATTTCCTTTCGAGCGTACACCAGATTTGTGGGAGTCTGCTGTGTGTCCAATAAGTGGTGTGTGTGGAGGGAGATGGGTGAGAGGGGGAGTGCCCCTCTTGCCAGAAATCTTGCCTTGTGCTGCATCTAGGGAGCATGCAGGCTATACCTCTCTGGTAGCCCTGTGGACCGCACAGGCTTGCTGTGCGGCATCCCAGTTTGTCTGGCTCCATGGTGGGTGGGGAGCCTGAGGGGTGAATAATTTCTTCTTTCTATATGGATTCCAATCAACCTCCAACTATAAGATCCCAACCATGGGTGGGGGAGCAAATGTAATTTTGTTTTGATGAACATATGGTTCCTGAATGAACAAAATGTCATAATTTGTGCTTAAGTGTTTAATTTCTTCATTAACAGCCTGGGCCCATCTTAAATTTAGCTGTGCAAATTTTAAGTTTTTAAAATTTTTGTTACATTTTTCCAAATTTAACATGCACCTGTTTGACACAATATCTGTCATATTATTCCTTGAGACAGGCTTACCTAGTTTCTTGAGTAACCAGTTTGCAGGATGTCCCTTTCTAGTGCATACCTATATGCAGGGCAGTCCACGTCCATCGTTGAGTGGTCTGTATCCTTGCCGAAATGATGGCAGTTGGCACACTCCTCTCTCTTGTCACCAAATGCCAAATAAATTCTGGGACAGCATTCTCAGGTATAATAATTTATTTGAGTAAGGCTCAGTTGTCATGATGCAAAAGTGACAGGGTGCTCCTCTGCATTCATTATCTGTGACAGTATTGCTCCCACTTCAAATTTACTTTCATCCATAGATATTATGAATGGCTTCGTAAACTCTGGATTTAAGTACCAAGCTTCTGACTAAGGCATGTTTGAGCTTTCCATCTCATTTACACAATCTGGGGTCCAAATGAATACTGATCCATTCATTAAGAGATGGGTCAGGGGGGGTGAGGTTTTGGCCCTGCCATTTATGAACCTCCTGCAATATTTTGCCAAACTGAAAAACAATTTCAGCTTCATTGATTTCCGTGTGGGGAAATTTTGAACTGCCTCAAGTTTCTCAGGATCTGATTGTATAGCCTAGAGTTAATAATATGCCCCAAATACTTTACTTGTGGTAGTGCAAAATTACACTTCTCAAATGCACTTTGTGAGTGTTGCCTTTGAATCTCACTTCTGACACCACTTGTAAATGGTCCTTTATCAGGCAGCGATTTCACTCAGGGAGTAATAAGGTTGAAGGAAAATGATAAGCCTAAGGCTTCCATTCCAGTTCTTTATTTCTCCCCAACTGCTTTACATCCTTGGTGTATCCCTTCTCAGGATTGCTGTCTCAATGTTGGCCATTTCTTTTTTGCATGTCCATTCTATCCCTTGCCTGAAATCTCCCTCCATCTGAAATAAAAGATCATCCTCATATGCAACTCTGTTGACTGCTTCTTGCAGGGTGCCTTTTATCCATTACAGAATTTCTTAAACCCCTCGGTGTGGGTTCCTCCATGTGGTGAGGGGGGCACAGGGAGGGCTCTCATGCTNTCACCCGGTACCTCTAAGGATTTGTTGGTGACATCCTCCTTTTCTTGTCATGATCCTTTCCTATTGATTGCACCTTCTGACGGAATTGCAGGAGCAATATTGGACCGATTGTTTACATTTGCAATATTGAGCCGATTGTTTACATTTATGCCATCGTTGGGGAGAGAGTTTGACTGGTCTCCTTTTACAATATTGGGTCTTACGAAGATAAATCTTTTAACCGAAATGTTAGCAGGCCAGAACTCTGAGTTGTAAACGATGTCTTTGTGGACAGCGTCCACTGAGACACGGAAAGAGGCGTACTCGTGTCTGGTA
Organism: Ladona fulva; assembly: GCA_000376725.2. Lineage (NCBI taxonomy): Eukaryota > Metazoa > Arthropoda > Insecta > Odonata > Libellulidae > Ladona > Ladona fulva. Next base: position 124,568 of record KZ309248.1, on the reverse strand, counting down.
GTCAGTTGTTCAACTTCTACTGTGTCTTGTATTTTTTCAAACACATAGTTATTTACGTCACTACTTTTAGTGTCTTTTTTAAACCGCCACACATGTAAATGGACCTTACGTGCAATTCCTTGGAGGCTGTCGGATGTCTTGGTTCCGGTGATAATATTTCGTCGTGCACGCCTACGTGTCACTGTTTTCCACACATTTCTATCTGGAATCTGAATTTTTTCGGAATACTCAGCTTCAGGGGTATGAGTTTTCACTTCAGTTGGAGGGGTATCACTTGTTTTGGGAATTTGGCGAGGGGAACTGATATCACTCGCCACATGTTCGTTGCTTTGGCGAATATTCGTATTAACTCTGAGCGTTGTGGAAGGAAATGGTTTTATTTCCATATTCCTTTTCCTATGAACTGAGTCGTTTACACAATCCATACTTTTTAGCAATTTCAACTCTTCCTTCACTGCCCTCAATTCCAAGGTAAGGAAGTTCAACGAGCACTGACGATCCAGAGTACACTTAAGACACGACCAAAGAATGGATCCAGACTCCTTCACAACCTTGTATGATATTTCATTAAGATCGGTACATTTTTGGTGAAATACTGATTTGCAAAAGGCACATACTATGTAGCGGTCATTATTGACAAGAAAACTTGCACAAGAGCAACATACGTGCAAATCATGAGATGCCGCCATCTTGGAAAGATCTGTATGCTTTGCTAACTATAATTAATATGTTTCTTTGCAACCTAAATAGCTTATTCCTATGAAGTTGGTTAATTAGTGCACCCCAAATTTCAGAGCCATAAAGTATAATACTCTCAATTAATCCTTTGTACAAAGTTAACATAAGTCTGCTATTAAATCCCCATTGTTTTCTGCAAATTCTATTCATACAGTAAATGGCTTTCATTGTTTTCTCCACAGTATTGCTAATGTGCATTCCAAAATTGAATCCTTTTCTTATATTAACTCCTAAATATCTAACATTGTCTACCATTGGAATTTGACTTCCTTCAAATTTTACTTTTGGTGCTCTTTTGCTATCAAGATTACCTTTTAGCCACATTGTTTGCGTCTTTTCCTTTGATAATTCTAATTTATTATTCCTACACCATATACTCTATCTTTCCAGTTCTTTGATTGATCTACTCTCTATTTCTGCTCTCGATTTTCCTTCAATCATAATCAATAGATCATCCGCATAGGCTATTCTTTCCAGAAAGTCCTCCTTTTCCATTTCTAGGAACTGACCGATAACTTTATTCCAAAAATAGGGTCCTAATACAGAGCCTTGAGGACATTCTTTCATTAAATCTTTTAGATAACTGACTTTGTTTAAGATTACTTTACATTTCCTGTTTTTAAAAAGTCATTTACTATGTTAAAAATGTTTATAGGGCAATTTTCTTCCTTTAAGGTTGAGAGTATCGATGGCCACCATACATTATCAAATGCACCTTTTATGTCAACAAAGATTCCTAACAAATATTTGTCTAGTATTTCTTACTTTTTCTTTAACCACTTGTAATGCATCTATAGTCGATCTATTTTTAGTGAATCCAAATTGATTAGGGTGGGTAATACTAGTTTTTTGCAATTTATTTAAAATAATTTTCTCATAAATTTTTCTAATACCGGTAGAAAACAGATCGGTCTGTATGATTTAATTTTTGTAGGGTCCTTATCTGCACTGTTGACTAATATTTTCACAATACCTGTTTTCCACCTATCAGGGAACTGATTGCTTGTATATACTTTCCTAAACAAGCTACACAATGTATTTCTTAATGGTGGTAATCCCTTCTGTATAAATTCTAGGTTAATTCCATCTTCTCCTGGTGCCTTTCCCTTACCAAGGCTATTAATAGCCTTGTCTATTTCGTCGTCCTGAAGATCTTCCTCTGCGCTTCCTGTATGTGGTTTCTCAATTTGTTTCCTAAGTTCTTTATGATAATTCATTTCTGATTCTAAATTATCACTCGGAAAAAGTTTATCTAAAAAGTATTCTGGTAACTGCTCTAAGTTATTGATTTCTACTTTCCCTTCTTTAATGCTGCGAAAAACAATTTTTGCTTGTATTTTCTCAGTAACTATCTTATAGGGCGTACTCCAGGGTCCATTTTTCGCTTCATTTTCCANGGCATACTCCAAGGTCCATTTTTTGCTTAATTTTCGAGGAATTTTTTCCAAGAATTGGTTTTACTTTCCCTAATTGCTGACTTGTATTTGTTTCTAAGTTCTTTATAATTTCTCTCTAATTCCTGACGGTTCTCTCTCAAATAATTTTTGTATACAATTTTCCTATTTTTAATAATCTTCTTTTACATAGTATTTAATTCCTTATTCCACCACATTTCCTATTGTTATTTCTAATCTTTGGGATTGACTTTAATGCACATTTATGTATAAGGTCTTCAATGGATATGCTGTTATTATCCTCATGAGCCTCGTTTAATTCCTGGTGCAAGTTTGCAACATATTCTATCCAATTGGCTTTTTTCAAATTGTAAATCCTAGTTGTATCAGGTGTACACTCTGTGCTTTTTGTATTGTTTTTATAACAGAAACTAATTAAATTATGACCTCTTGTGACGTTTGAAATTTTCCAATTGAATACTTTATCTATTGCTTTATCAGTGGCTAGTGTAAAATCTATGTTTGACTTTCCATTTAAAGTTTCAAAAGTGGTTAAGTTAGAATCTTTATTCATTATGTACAGATTATTTTTAATTATAAATTCTGTGAGTTCTTTACCTTTGTCATTATCTAATTTGTCAAACCATAATGTTGATCTTGCATTAAAATCACCAGCCAATATTAGACTTTCATTTATAAATTCATCTATAATCAATTGCAATTTTTCTAAGTACAGATCTAGATTTTCAGAATATTGGCAATAGACATAGCATACATAAAATGAAATATCCTGGTACAACACCTCTGCACACACAATATGACTTGACGTGTGCTTGGCTATTTTCATGATTTCAAAATTTTTATTAGTTATTACTATGGCTGCTGAAGGCGTGCTGTTTCTATTTAATATTACTCTGTCACTGATGTTAAAACCAATTACTTTACTTTTGATTGCATAAGGTTCTTGAATTAATATTATGTCAAAAGAAGCTAAATTTTTAAGTTCTTCAGTGACAGCTTTTGATTTTCCAATATTTAACTGTGCTATTTTTATAAATTTGTTATTATTTTTAAGTTTCTTGCACCTTAGTATATGCGAGTCAATGGAAAAAGTCTTTTTATTGTACTCACTCAGTTTTTTTAGTAGTTGGTCCGGTGTATCTCCCTCTCCAGTGCTGTATCTCCCTCTCCAGTGCATTTCTATAGGCCGGGCATTCTCGGTCCATGGTGGAGTGGTCATCGTCCTTCCCAAATCTGTGACAATTGACACAGACATGTTTCCTGTCCTTCCTTGGGCAGTCCTCGATTGTGTGGCCACTTCTTGCACAGTGAGAACAGATGTCAGTTTTCTCACGGCAGTTCTGGGCTATGACCAAATCCCTGGCACTTGTAGCATCTAGTTACTCCAATATAATCTTTCAGGTAATGTGATGTCCATCCTGAGTATGCTCTCTCCTTCTGTAAAAGAAAATCCCTTATTAAAGGTGTGACCGTAAATACTCTGTTGCAATATTTACTGTCACGATGTACTGTTGTAAAAGAGAAATGAAATCCAGTCTTGAAGGTCTCCTGGTCAATATTCGAGTCCTTCATATTCTGGTTGTAGATGTTTTCCTTAAATTCCTCGAGTTCCATGTCCCTGTCAATAGAGAATATTATTATTTATTATCTTAGGTTCTCTTTTCTTAAGTGGTTCTACTTTTAGTCCTTTTTCCTCAAGCCTGCTCTTTAGTCTTCCTTTGATTATTTTTTCCTTGTCCTCTTCTGTTGGATTTCAATAATTACTCCTTTCTTTCCAGCATTCCTTATTGAATTGATCTTTATTGCCTCTTGTCCAGGTTTGATGGCACTCTTTATTATCTCCTTAATCTTTATTGCATCCTCAGGGCTGTCTTTGTTCTTGTTCATAATTATGAGTTCCTTCTTTTCTTTACTTTCTTCCTGTAAATTTTGAACAACTTTTGCATAACTTACTTTACTTTCTTTATTTTGTTTACCTTCCAGTTCCACTCTTATGCCATCATGGATGTCCGTGACAATATTATCTAGGTAGTCCTTAATATCTGTTCCTACTTCTCTCGACTCTTCTTTTTTTAATTACTCTTTTGTTTCTTTAATGGCCATTGCTACTTCCATTTCTACAAACAATTCTCTTAGTTTGTCTATCCTCTCATACACATATTCTTGGGTTGTGCTGCTTACTTTGCAAGTTCTTATTTTCTCCTCCACCTCATTGAGAAGGGTAAGCCAAACCTTACCCATCTCAGAGCCTGAAACAACACTTATAACTAACAAATCTCCCTCCAATCAATATCTCACAAGAAAATACACTTAATTTAGCCGCCCTCCTTTGGAAAATTCAAATTCAGCGCCTTGCTTTGCTCTGGTGGTTGACGACGCCGCCGCTAGTGTCGACCTCGCGAACCTGACTGGACTTTAGAACCTTATTATTTGAAAACTATTATTACAAATGCACTACAATTTAATACACTACTATTTAATATTGCCACTAATAATTCTAGTCACTCAAAATTACAAAAAACTCAAATTTTCTCCGACCACGCGACGCGATCGGGAGACACAGAAATGGCCGATTCTTCACTCGCCGGAAATTCACCAATAAACTTCTAAATTAAATATCTCACTGAAAAATATCCCGATATACTTCGGGTAGAAACCAATATTAATTAAATTAAACACTGATTAATCCTAGTTAAACAAATTATATCAAAAACCAAATTTGAGCACTTGCACTTTTCACTTACAAGTACGAGCGGGCGCGACTATGGCGTCCGCTTGCTTCAATGAAATACCACTATAAACTTCAAAAATTCGTAACTCCTGTATGTGGTTTCTCAATTTGTTTCCTAAGTTCCTTATGGTGAGTAGTTTCTGATTCTAAATTGCCACTTGGAAAAAGCTTATCTAAAAAATATTCTGGCAACTGCTCTAAGTTGTTAATTTCTAGGTTTCCTTCCTTAATGCTGCTAAACACAATTTTTGCTTGTATTTTCTCAGTTACTATATTATAGGGCATACTCCAAGGTCCATTTTTTGCTTAATTTTCGAGGAATTTTTTCCAAGAATTGGTTTTACTTTCCCTAATTGCTGACTTGTATTTGTTTCTAAGTTCTTTATAATTTCTCTCTAATTCCTGACGGTTNTTATTAAAAATTTAACCTTAGACGCAGTTGTAACTGGTCATAAACTAAGTGTGATATTTAAAACACTAGAACAATAAAAATAGGCCTAAAATTGAAACTAGGAAATGGTGCAAAATGACCTTGGCTGTCGACGCACCATAAACCCACTACTACTACTACTAGAATTTCTTAAATATGATCCTAGGACTGACCCTTAATGGCATCATTTGTTAGCAGTTTTTTGTACACCTTTCATGCCTAAATTATCTTGCAAATTGTATGGTAAAATTTTCTATGATTAGCTTATAAAAATACCGAAAATAGGGCGGTAATGAAAGAGCAACAATGAGTTTATGGAAAGACCCAAAGATGACCTGCCATGAAAGAGAGGAAAAAAATGGGAGAGATGAAAATGTATCTAGGAATCCTGCAACATAAAATGAGCTGTGCAAGGGTCATAATAGATGAGAACCTACAAGTTGCATGTGAGGAGAAATCAGAGCTATTCAGAGATTGTAAAAATGCAGAAGTAAAAAAATTAAATGGGAAGAATTGTAGAGCAACATACTGCATTCATTGAACCCCAAATGGGGCATTACAGGTGATGATGTAAAGAATGTCAATCTAAGAGGAAGGGTTAAAATTCTCCTCCTAAGAATTGAACAAGAAGTCACACTTAATACCTTTAATTTTCCACTCTTGAGGTGGAACCAAGGCTTAAGTTTCAAGTTAGCACTCCTAAGTCAGCAAATTACTTCTCTGAGACCAATTCAATAGTTCTTCTAATTTCTGATTTTTATCTAAGAGTATTGTCAAGGTAACATTCACACCCCTGGTGGAGAAGACTGTTTAAATTTGGTCATTAGCGACAGAAAGGATGAAGGCATGACAATGAGTCAGGAATTCATTCTATTGTTTTAATAATGTCCTTCAGGTGTTGTCAAAGTAGTGTATGCCTTACTCTGTTGGTCTATTTCCACATGCTAATATCCACTAGAGCTCCATTGAGGAGTAGTAATGAGTGCCACCAAACTGATCTAAAATGTCATCTATGTTGGCCTCCTCAGTTTTGTTGCTTTATTTAAGGTGCAACAGTCTATACATGAGCAGTACTGTGTTGGATTTCTACCTCAGATGTTTTCCAAACCAAAATTAAGGGCACAGACTTGGGGCTAGTTAAAGGGGATATGATGCCTTTGGCTAGCGTTTTTGGGTTTGGCTTTTTAAGTGCTGTTCTTTAAGAATGAGGAATATGATAACATTGTTTTCTCACTGAATTCACATCTCCAACATCAGGAAATTGCTCCACCAGATCATTACATCCTGGAGAGATATCTCCATGGACAAAATATCTTGAACTCAGTGGTGTCCTGCAATTGCAATATCAGCATTCCTAGAAAACTATAAATTACTATCACAGGTTGCAGCATTTAATAATTATGAGAAATTGAGGAATCACAGTTGAAATGAGACAAGGAGAATAGAATAATGTAGCCAAGAATATTATGACTAAATCAATGTAATTCAGTTGCATGGTAATCACAAACAAGAAAACAGCTGTGATCACGAAGTCCAACTAACACTCTTAAATAGGTTGGACTGGCGGTGAGGCTACGACAAAGAAAATTCAAAGAGCAGCAGCCTCTCTGGTTTGTTTGGTATTGGGGCTGTCTATAGGCAGAGCCCTTCCCAGCCTCAGCTACACCTAAGTAGCTGGTAAGATTCAAACCTCCTACCGGGGTCTCCCCTGATATTTCTACCGGGAATGCCATTTAGGTTCATTCAGATTTCCCCGAAGGCTTCTTACATCTTCCTGGACCACCCACGACTGGGCGTGGTATCTAGCTACCCGCAATGTGAAGGAAAGGATAGAACCTGTAGTAGATTTGACAGTGAAAAGATGAAGTATGAAAGAAGAAAGACCACAACCCCCACGAGTCCAACCTCATAACATCAGGGAAGGGCTAACCCAATTACTTGGATCAACCCTTGGGCCTCCCTGATTCCCGTGGTACCAGTTTACCCGCCCACTGGCGAGGGCCTCCGCTCCATCCCTTTCCCTTCTCCCCCCTATCCCTTCCCACCCCTGCCAGTTTCTGTGGGTACTGGCGAACCGCAGCATTGTCTGATCCGGGTGTTTTTCAATTATTCCATTGCATCAAGTCTGAATTTTGTTCGTTTTTTTCAAGTCGGAGAATCCTGTATTTTGCTTACTTACTTTCCTCTCTCAAAATTTCTCTTCTTTTCATTGAATGGTTTATGAAAATTACTAACTGTTTAAAATTTTTCTTTTCTGTTAATTAGTTTAAATTATCCTTCCAATTGTCTTCAATAGCTAAAGTTAAATGATTTATTCTAATATCATCATTAAATAGGCAATTTAGCAATAGATGTTCGGCATCATCTATATCTCCACATTCACATGTTTCTCTATCTGTTAATTTAATAGAAGCTAATTTTTTATAAAAATTTCCATGTCCTGTTAGTATTTGGGTCATATAATAATCTAGGTGATAATTAGCATTAATTTTTACTTTTCTAATCAATGAAAAAGTCCATCTTCCTTTCTCTGACATGTTCCAGCGTTCCTGCCATTTCCTTACCACCTCATTCCATATAGTTTTTGTAGCTTCTCTCTTGTTTTCTACGCGTAAATAAATTTCGTTCCTGCTCACTAACTTGGTTCTGTTCCATGCATAAATATGACATCATTCTTTTGCTTTTAGGTCTATAGGTAATATTCCTGTAATTACTGGAAGAGCGTCTGTTGATACTGTTCTGTAATAATAATAATAATANGTCACTGATGTTAAAACCTATCACTTTATTTTTAATTGCATAAGGTTCTTGAATTAATATTATGTCAAAAGAAGCTAAATTTTTAAGTTCTTCAGTGACAGCTTTTGATTTTCCAATGTTTAGCTGTGCTATGTTTATAAATTTATTATTACTTTTAAAATTCTTGCACCTTGGTATATGAGTCAATAGAAAAAGTCCTTTTATCGTACTCACTCAGTTTTTTGAGTAGTTAGTCCTGAGTATCTCCCTCTCCAGTGCATGTCAATAAACAGGGCATTCTCTATCCATGGTGGAGTGGTTGTCATCCTTCCCAAATCTGTGACAATTGACACAGACCTCTCTCTTGCCCTTCCTTGGGCAGTCCTCAATTGTATGGCCACTTCTTGCACAGTGAGCACAGATGTCATTCTTCTCACGGCAGCTCTGGGCAGTATGTCCAAATCCCTGGCAGTTATAACATCTGGTTACTCCAATGTAGTCTTTCAGGTAATGCGATGTCCAAGTAGATAGGGACAGTGGGAATCTCGTTAATCCATTCATGCGTGTCACTAATTGGATGACGACGCATTTGGCTATTTTCTAAGAGCAGATTTAACAAGACACTTCTGTAACCTGATATACCATGAGCTTGCAACTACCCGGCCCGATCAATCCAGGTTACACTGCCTGCAGTATCACATGAGTGTCCAGCCGACAGCCCGGTGGGGCCCATCATAGATACCAGTAGCGGGGCGTACTAGGCACAGGCCCGATTTTTTTCCCCTGCAAAATCTGCTACAATTGTCGGTATTAACCCACCGAGGGGGGTACGAGCGGGATGGTCCTGCTAAAACGAGAGCTAGGGCCAGGCTGCCCCTGATTCGCCGGGATTCGAGGGGGGCACCACTTACCTGGGGAACGTCATGTCCCTCCAACCGGACCACACGAACAGAGACACAACGATATCGTACCTAGCGGCACAGCCCCCTTGAAGCCAACTCCAAGCGTTGAGTACACGGTGCAGCCTGACACACCATGGTGCTTGGATACACTTCACCCCGAGGTACCAGATTTCTACGGACTGGTTGCCAGCACCAGAGCCCCTTTAGCGGGCCCGGGTTGGGTGGGTTGGGCTGCGTGGGCCTGCCCTACACCACCCTCCCCAAACCCCGCAGTGGCCACCGCGTGGAGGCGGGGTTGACACTTGAACGAGAGGCTGTATATTCGCTTCACTTCCATGGGGCAGTGCTACCATAGCGTGACAAGTAGGGTGCATCTACTGAGTAACTCATCCTAAACAGTGGCATCGCGGGCACAGCCCCCAAGAGAGTCATAGTTACTCCCTCCACTCAGGGAGCAAAAAGGGTGAAGAGTAATGAAAAGCCTAAAGCTTATGTCCAGGTTCTTTATTTCATACCAACTGCTTTACAACCTCCTTTGAGTCCACCTTTTCACACCAAGGATTGCTACCTGTGCAAAAGGAAGGGATGGTGAGGGATGTTTTAGAACAACAGGCAAGTTTCTGAAAGTAAAGGGTCAGCAGAAAGGAGGAGAGTCCCCGGTAGCGAAGCATGCCATGCGATAAATATGAAGCACAAGTTGACAGTTGCACTGAATGTTGGAAGAAAAAGGGGGGTGGGAATATTTTTGTGCCTGCAAAGAGGCTTGTGTGAGAAAGTATGGGATCAGTGGATAGAAAAAAACATGTACCTGACACATCATTCCCCTACAAAAGGAGTTGCTGTATTCACTGAACTCTACACATGTATAAGCTTATACTTATTCAGTAAAGTAATAAGAACACAAAAGGAACTTAAAACGTATTCTTTCTAATTAAACTCCATGAGAGAAGATCCACTTGCACACAACAAATCCCTTCTATTTTCCCAATAACAAAAAAAAGTGCCTTGACCAGATGTACGAAACAAGATCTACTTACTATGGATTATCTCCCTCTAACACTACCTGCACATTTCTGGCATTTATAGCTTTTGTTGTATTGATATAGGATTACTTGGTTATTTTCACAATCCACTTGAAGCATTTAAAAGGTAACCTCATTGCATCTCCAAAAAAGATTATGCAGTGTATGTTTAATGCTTGTGTGACAGCTAGTGTTATAGAAAGTCATCACATATGGCAGCCACTGCTCCTGGCGATCTAATCCCTGTTAATCCAATGGTTAAAGATATGCTTATTTTGACCTTAACGTTGCTATTTCCTTTAAAATGGTATGATGACATTCTTAATCTCTCAATTTTTAACAGTGCACATTTCTACAAAAAGAAATGACATGAAGTTTGTTCTCTGGCCTGTTATAATATCTTCAGGGACTCTGAATATCAGCACCCAAGGCCAAATAAATCCTGGAGCAGCATTGTCAGGTATAAGTCATTTCAGCATGGCTCAGTTTCATGATGCAGAAGTGACAGGGTGCTCCTCTTCATTATCTGTTACAGTATGGCTTCCATTTAAAATTACTTGTTTCCATAGATATTATGAATGTCTTTATAAACTACGGATTTAAGAGTACCAAGGTTCTTACTAAGGTATGATTCAAGCCTTCCATCTCAGTGACACAACTAATAAGGCAATACATTGCTAATCTATTCATTGACAGACATGTAATGGGGCAGTATGGCTCCCACTTAAAATTACTTGCTTCCATAGATATTATGAATGGTTTGTAAACTATGGATTTAAGAGTACCAAGCTTCATACTAAGGTATGTTGCAAGCCATCAATCTCAGTGACACAACCTGAGGACCAAATGAATGTTAATCCATTCATTAAGAAACATGTCAGGGGTTGTGTGGTTTTGGCATAGCCAAATTTAAACCCTATGTAATGTTTTGCAATTGGAAAAACAATAGCAGCTTCTTCATTAATGTCTGAGTGTAGACATTTTGAGCTGCTTCAAGTTTCTAAGGATCTGATTGTATACCCTAGACCTAATAACATGCCCCAAATACTTCACTTGTGGCAGTGCAAAATTACACTTCTCAAACAGACTCCGTGATTGTTGCCTTTGAATCCCTATTCTGACACCACTTGTATATGGCTCCAAATAAGGCAGCGCATTCCCTCAGTGAGCAAAAAGGGTGCAGAAAAATGAAAAGCTTAAGGTTTCTGTCCAGGTTCTTTATTTATTTCCAACTGCTTCACATACTCCTTGGATTCCACCTTTCCACACCAACGATTGCCACCTGTGCAAAAGGAAGGGATGGTGAGGGATGTTTTAGAACAACAGGCAAGTTTCTGAAAGTAAAGGGTCAGCAGAAATGAGGAGAGTCCCCGGTAGCAAGGCATGCCATGGGATAAATATGTAGCACAAATTGACATTTGCACTGAATGTTGGAAGAAAAAGGGGGTGGGAATATTTTTTTTTGCTTGCAGAGAGGTTGGTGTGAGAAAGTATGGGATCAGTAGGTAGAGAAAAACATGTACCTTACACTTACATCATTCCCCTACTAAAGGAGCTGCTGTATCTACTGAGTTCTACACATCTATAAGCTTACTCTTATTCAGTAAAGTAATAAGAACACAGAACAATTTTAAAACTTATTCCTTCTAATTAAACTATAAGAAAAGAATTACTTCCACCCCTTGGTGTGGGTTCCTCCACGTGGTGGGGGGGGGGGGCACAGGGAGGGCTTTCATGCTCCATCACATCTTTTCTCGCCATCAATCACCTCATCATTTTCTTCTACTCATTTGTTGCTGGCCCTCTCTGTGTGCGGAATGCCCACCAATGCGTTTGCCATGCATGGCGACCCATGTCGGAGGAAAAGGGGATCCTGGTGGCTGAGGGGACCTCCCTTGGGGGGGAGGTATCCCCAACACTCCACTCTGGCCCCTGACTCTCCTAGACGGGTTGCCGGGAGCTAACCCATTCCTGGTCAACCGGCGGCTGGGGAGCCGGGAGGCTCTTTTCGAGCGTACGCCAGCTGGGTAGTTTGGGGCCACTGGGGCTGCAATCTGAAGTGGTGGGTGGGGAGCCTCAGGGATGAAATTTCATTTAACAAATGGATGATATACCAACCAACCCTTAAAATAAAAAGTTGTGGGTAGAAACTAAGGTGAGAGAAAGTAACGGGGAAGAGAAATTCTTCGTAATATCTAGTGTCATAGACTGTGCCTTAAGAAAATAATCACCCTTTGCTCTACACAGAGTACTGAGATTCTTAGCTGGGGAAGTAGCCTCAGCTAAGCATCTAAGGGAAGGACTGGTGGAGGTGAAGGATAACAAGCAGGCAGCTAAATTAAAGACAGCTTCGATGTTTCACGACGTGGCTGTTAAGGTGGAGCCTCACCGAACCCTCAACCATGTTGAGGGGGTGATATTTAGCTATGAGTTATTGAACATGGAAGAGGATGAAATTCTAAAAGAATTAGCTGACCAGGGAGTTGTTGCAGTGAGGAGGATCAAGTCTCGGCGTAGTGGTAATCTAATAGACCAAACTTGATCCTCAAGTTCGCCAGAGCCACCTTGCCTCCCAAGATACATGCAGGATACCTTTCCCTAACTCTCCGGCCATACATCCCTAATCCCATGACGTCCTTTAAGTGTCAAAAGTTTGGACTTACCTCTGCCAGGTGCTCTGAGATGGAGAGATGCGGAAGATGTGGTGAGCCAAAGGATAATGAAACCTGCCTGGCGGCTCCTAACTGCCTGAACTGCCAAGGAGACCACCCATCTTGGTCTCCTACATGCCCAAAATTCAAGGAAGAAAAAGCCATCCAGGAAATAAAAATCATGGAAAAAATGTCTTACATGGAAGCAAAAAGAGAACTGAAGGTATCCAATGCACAACCTAAAGGTCCTTCATATGCTGCAATAGCCGCTAGGGTGGTAGAGACAAGAGAGATGGGCACCCAGACCCACCTCCTTCCAGTTTACTCCCCATGCAAAACAATATTAACGTCCACTACAGCAGGACAAAAAACTTCCACAGTAGTGATAAGTGAGAAAACTTTGAAAAGCACAAAACAGAATGAGCTGGAAAACAAGAGCTCAACAACAACGGACCTCAAAAGCGGGAACATTAACTCTTCACCACCAAGAGAATAAGGAAAGACATCGGGTCCCGATGATGGCGAGCAGCTGAAACTAGTTGTCCAAATATATTGTATAGAAAAATACGAAGTCTTTCCTTATTCCCTTTCCAGGACCTGATGATGGCGAGCAGCCGAAACTAGTCGTCCAAATATATTGTGTAGAAAAATACGAAGTCTTTCCTTATTCACTAGATGGCTTTCCACGAAGTACGGCCAGAAGTTATTTATAATCTTCACCTGTTTCTCCTCGACTGTCATGGCATGGAAGATCAATCCAGAAAGAGTCTTCCAGCAGTGTTGTCCCACCCTGTGAGGAGGACGACACTCTGTCTGAGACAGAACTGCAGAAGTTCTTCCTTCACAGAAAGAAGGGGGGAAAGCCTAAAATAAATAGGTGACCCTACCACACAGACTTTGGCCACAATTAATTTGTGCACTTTGTTCTAGTCTACAATATTTTATTTATTTAATTATTTTAATGATTTTACTACAGTGGAACTGCAATGGTTTTTATGCACACTTAGAGGAGACAAAGGTCTTGCTAAGGGAACTGAATCCCTCCTGTCTCTTTTTACAGGAAACTCATTTTAAAAGAACTGACGAAATGCGCATAAAGGGTTTTAACATTTTTAGAACAGATGATGACACAGGCAACAGAGCTCGTGGTGGAGTTGCTATCCTCATTCAGGAAGCCCTATACTCTTAAGAAGTGAGGTTGCAAACACCCTTACAGGCTGTAGCAGCTACCATAGCACTACCGGAAATGATCACCTTCTGCAATATATATCTTCCAGAGTGGGCACCCGTCACAAGAAACAACCTTGATAACCTAATTAAACAGCTACCAAAACCCTTTGTGATATTAGGTGATTTCAATGCCCATAACAGCATTTGGGGCAATGAATTCAGTGATCGTAATGGTAGAGGCAAGCTCTTAGAAACCCTCGTCAACGATTTCAATTTTCTTATTTTGAATAAATAAGGAAAAATCATTTTAATGCAGCTAATGGTAGATTTTCTGCCATTGACCTTTTTGCAATTACCTGCACCATTGCTCCACTGTTCAACCTACCAGTGCACAATGATCTGTGTGGTAGTGACCACTTCCCTCTTTTAATTGATAAAGTTGGAGGTCACAACTATAAGCTAGGCCACCCCAGGACCTGGATGACAAAGAAAGCCAACTGGCCCAATTTTAGGAAAGATTTTACTTTCACTTTTAATCCCAATGATAGAGCTTTGAAAAATATAGCTGCCCTAACCTCGGCTATTATTGTTGCAGCCCAAAGTAATGTGCCCCGGTCTTCTGGGAAACCTCGACGACCACCAGTTCCTTGGTGGAATAGGGATTGCGCAGAAGCCATCCAGAAAAGAAAGAAGGCCCTGCAGATTTTTAAAAAATACCCAACAGCCACAAATTTGGCAGCTTTCAGACGTCTTAGAGCTAAAGCCAGACAGGTGGTGAAAGGAGCCAAAAAGTCCTCTTGGATGAAATATGTATCAGAGATCAATCATAAACTCCTATCTCCAATGTATGGAGAAAAGTTAAATCTATTTCTGGGAATAACCATTACTCTACAATCACAGCACTTAAAATTGGAAACAAAATTATAAGCTCTCCTCAAGAAATTGCTGAAGCCTTTGGTGAGCACTATGCCTCAATTATCTGCAGAAATAATTACACACCACCATTCCAGCATTTGAAAAAGCTAAGTGAGAGTATAAACATAAACTTTGAAGATTCTGGAACCTCAGCACCTTACAACAAACCTTTCACGTTGTGGGAACTAAAAGCTGCCATGCACCAAAGTAAAGACACCTCACCGGGATTAGATGGAGTCCATAATTCATTCATCAATAATCTTCCCAGCACTTCTCAGAGAGAGTTGATCAACACGTTTAATAAAATCTGGATGGAAGGAGTCTTCCCAGAGAATTGGCAGGAATCTCTAATAATCCCTATTGCTAAGACAGGGAAGGAAAAGAACCAAATCACAAACTACAGACCAATATCCCTGACCAGTTGCCTGTGCAAGCTGATGGAGAGAATGGTTAACAGGAGACTAATGTGGTACTTAGAAAACCGAAACCTTCTTTCCAACATTCAATGTGGTTTCCGCCACAATAGATCCACTATCGACCACCTTGTGAGAATAGAAAATTTCATCCAAGAGGCATTTCTTTTGCGGCAACACATTGTGGCTGTCTTCTTCGACATTGAGAAGGCTTATGATACCACCTGGAGACATCAAATCCTTAAGGCACTACACGATTGGGGGTTCAGAGGAAACCTACCTATTTTTATAAAAAAACTTTTTAAAACATCTTACCTTCTGGGTAAGGGTAGGCAACCACTTTTCTCAGACTTTTACACAAGAGAATGGAATTCCTCAGGGCTCTGTATTAAATGTTACTCTCTTTACCATTGCTATAAACAGCATAACAAAGTGCATCAGAGCACTGGTAACTGCCTCATTATTTGTGGATGACCTAGCTATCTTCTGCCGCTCATCCAAGCTCTCAATAGCTGAAAGGCAAATTCAGATAACACTTAACATATTAGATAAATGGTGTTCCTCAAATGGACTCCGTTTCTCTGCAGAAAAAACGAAATGCATGCATTTCTATAGGGTAAGAGGATATTTCCCCCCTCCCAACATAAAACTGGGATGTAACCAATTACCTATTGTAGATTCTACCCGTTTCTTGGGAGTTATGCTTGACAGGAGGCTGGATTGGCAGAAACACATGTTGGCGAAGAAGAAATGCTTCCTGTATAAAATTTTCCACCCTAACCAGGTGATCTATTGTGGATCTTCCTTGTCGGAATTCACATTGAATTTCTGACAGTAGTTTATGCTTTTCCAGTTGCCAGACTAATCGTCGGTTTACCAACCTCTCCAACACCTTACAGAGACAGCTAGTTAAGGAAATCAGCAGGTAGCTGGTAGGCAGGAGTTTGTCTTTGCCCTGCTTTGGGATTGCTATAGGCTTATTTTTACTACACCAGTGACTTAATTTTTCTAATTCCTTATTAGATTTAATCTCAATTTCACGTCTAGAGTTACCTTCTACTGTTATCAACAGATCATCAGCATATGCAATTCTGTCTATATATGGTTCTTTCTCTATAGATAAATATAGGTCCATCACTTTGTTCCAAACATAAGGTCCTAAGACCGAACCTTGTGGACATCCTTTTGTCAAGTCCTTACAGTGCGCAATTCCGTTCAAAACTAATTTACATTTTCTATTGTTGAAATAGTCAGCAATAATTCTACACAAATTTCCTGGACAGAGTTCCTCTTTAAGTGCCAAAAGAACAGATGGCCACCATACATTATCAAATGCTCCTCTAATATCAACAAATATTCAGAGAACATATTTATAATTAGAGCGTTGAATTTTGGACTTAATATAACTAATTGCATCTATTGTGGATCTGTTTTTAATGAATCCAAATTGATTAGGCTGGGTAACGCAGGTTTTTTGTAATTTATTTAAGATTATTTTCTCATAAATTTTACCGAAAACAGAAAGCAGACAAATTGGTCTGTAGGATTTCGCTCTTCTAGGATCTTTATCAGCGCTTTTAATTAATAATTTAACCAATCCAACTTTCCAATCGTTAGGAAAAACCTCATTTAGGTATAATTTATTGTACATCTTGAAGAGTGTACTCTTGAGCACAGGTAAGCCTTGCAAGACTAATTCTAAATTGATTCCGTCCTCGCCAGGTGCCTTCCCTCTTCCCAAGCTATTTACAGCATCTAGAACTTCTTGATCAGAAAGGACCTCCGCTACACTAGGGTATTGGGATTCAATCTGATTTCTAACTAATCTGNCTCTCACCCACTCGTACCTCTTCACGAAAGAGAAAAATCCACCACGTTGTGATCACTGCAACACCCGTCTAACCACAAAACACTTCCTGACAGAATGTGGTAAATTCCAAGAAATTAGAGCAATATACCTCCAAGGCAATCTTAAGGACATTTTGGGTGATAGAACAGAGAAAATGGACAATGTCTTGAAGTTCCTCGCAGAAACTGAATTACTCAAAAAGATTTAAGAAAATAAGACAATGGGCAAATGTATTGACCCAGCTATTGTTTTTATAATAATCTGAGATCTGTAATTGGTGCAAAATGACCCAAGCTGTCGAGGCACCAATTTAAAAACTACTACTACGAATAATAACTCTTAATTAATTTTTTCTTTATTGATTTTAATCTAGCAGTCCACCAAAGATTTTTTCTTACTCTAATTTTGATCTTTGGAATTGTTTTTGCAGCACTTTTTAAAATAACGTCTTTAACGGATATGGTGTTAATATCCTCATGTGACTCGAATAACTCTTGGTTCAGTACCTGTAGGTAACCTTTCCAGTTGGCTTTCTTTAAATTAAAAATTCTAGTAGTATCTGAAGTTGTCTAAATTTTTAACATTTGCTGAATACGAAAAAGTTATTACTTATGGTCGCTGGTAGTTAATTTACTAATTAGGTTCCAATCTTGGAGATGCCCAGCTGCTCTATCAGAGGTTAAAGTTAAATCAATATTGGATTTACCTTGTATATTCTCGAAAGTAGTTAAATTAGAGGCTTTATTAATTATGTTCAAGTTATTCTTGATGATGAAATCAGTAAGCATATGACCATGATCATCAGTAATTTTATCAAACCAAAGGGTTGACCGTGCATTAAAATCACCACACATTATTAAATTTTCATTTTGAAATTCATCAATTATACTCTGCAATTTATTCAAGTAAATTCCAATGCCTTCTGACCATTGACAATAAATAGACACTAAATAAATTGAAATTTCTTTATACATAATTTGTATGCAAACAATATGGCTAGAAGTATGTTTATGAATTACCATTACTTCAAGATCTTTATTTGTTATCAAAATTCCAGCTTGAGGTACTTTGGCATGGTCAAAAATTAATCGATCATCAAAGTTAAAACCAATAATTTTATTACTTTGAACATAGGGTTCTTGGATTAATAAAATATCATAGTCCGTGGTTATCCTCGCAAGCAAGCTGTACCTTTTAGCCATAGATAGGACCTTCTGGATAGCAAGCTCTCCTTTGTTTAAGCACCTGGTTACATGCGGCGCAAAGCTGAGCCTTGAATCCAACATTACCCCGAGGTACATTACTTGTTCTCTGGCTGGTATTGTCGTCCCCCCACAACATACCACCGGCAACCTCTTCAGTTGGCCCAAAAAGGTTATCGTCTGGCTCTTACCTGGCGAGATCTCAAGTCCAACCGAGTCGGACCAATCTTTAACAAACTGGACTACCAGAGACGCCGTGCTTTCTAGATTCAAACGACTCTGCCCTTCCACTAGAATGATTATGTCATCGGCATAGCCGATCTGGTCATACACTTTGTCATTACACTCTAGTTTCTGGAGCAGTTCGTCTAGGTAAATATTCCAAAGTAATGGACCAAGCACCGACCCTTGAGGGCAACCCCTCAGGGTCCTTTTGGTTACCCTAGACTCGTCAGTCGTCACGGCGACACGCCTTCCTTCGGAATAGGACTTCAGGATGTTCCTGAGGTATGGTGGGACGCCAATTACCTCCATCCGTCGTGCAAGAACAGTCCATTCCATTCTGTTGAATGCATTGCTGTAGTCAATGAGAATTCCCATGACATACTTGGCGTTACTGGCGCTGA
The DNA here is from genome assembly GCA_000376725.2 of Ladona fulva. Lineage (NCBI taxonomy): Eukaryota > Metazoa > Arthropoda > Insecta > Odonata > Libellulidae > Ladona > Ladona fulva. Next base: position 105,765 of record KZ309248.1, on the reverse strand, counting down.
CTCTGCTGCATACTCGGTTTACTGCCATCTGTGTGCTTCTTCCAGCACGAAATCCATACTGGCTTTCATGCGGCAGCTGCAATTCAGTCAGGTGTTTATCCAGTCTTTCGTAAATGACTCTTTCCAGGAGCTTCCCTAGGGTGTTTAGTAGACAGATCGGCCTGTAGGAGTTTGCCGACCTGGGGTCCTTTCCCTTACCTTTGTAGAGTACTCGGACCTCACCCTGTTTGAGGCATTTCGGGAAGACACCTTTCCTGAGACATTCACTGAAATGGCTGGCTAGGATGTGCTTTATGGAAGGCAGGACAGCCCTTACGATTTCTGCATTCAACCCGTCTGGGCCAGGTGCTTTCTTATTCTTAAAGCGTGCCGCCGATTTAAGTATCTCCTCGCCAGTTACTGGGGGAATCGGTTCCCTTACTACTGCTCGCCGCCAGCTATTACAGAGGTTCCCTGTAGGTTCTAGGAACAGGGTCTCTAGGAGGTGGGCTTGCGTCTCTTTCCAGTCCTTGGTAGCAGTACCGTCCTCTCTGAGCAACGTGTACATGGCCTCCGGACTTCTCAGCTTCCCGGTCACGATCTTATATGGAATTGACCATGGGTCCCGCAGGATTTGCGTCTCCACGAACCTACGCCAAGTCTGCTCTTTTTGCTCTCTAATCATACGCTTGTATGATTTCAAATGTCCTTTTGCCGAACGCTTGTCCTCAGGGTCAATTGTACGTTTAGCCCGTCTGCGGGCGCGTCTTACTAACTGTTTCTGCTTCTCAAGCTTTGGGCTCCACCAGCCGGCTGGACGCCAGGGTTTTTCACCACACAAGGGAATATGCTTTGCGCAGGTGTTGTAAATGGTGTCAGTTAATCGTATTGCATTTTTGTTTGGGCATCCTGTCAGGGTCACCCCGGTCACACGCATTTCCTCGGCCAGCTCGACCCAATTGGCGTTCTTGACGTTAAAACGCCGCCTTGTGCGTGTTAGAGACGGTGCAAGTCTCTCTAAGGCTATTGTTGTCAGAAGAGCATTGTGGTCGCTGGTGGTAATCCCCTCCATCACCTTCCAGTCACATACCTGGTCCAACAGGAGGGAACTACATGCGGTTACATCAATATTAGTCCTGTGACCTGCATGTCCTGCATAGGTCGTCGTGTGCGTTCTGTTATTATTCAGAACTGTGAGGCACAGATCGTCGAATACGACTAATACTTCTTCACCTTTATCATCTGTCTCACTGCACTGCCACTCAGTGGCGTGTGCATTCGTATCCCCGGCATAGATCGTGCGGGGCCGCATCAGCTCTTTTGTGGCAAGTAATTCAGCCATATGGAGTCTTATTGGGTCGGCGTACTGACAGTATTGGTTCACTACTGTGACGGACTGACCCAGGTACTCTATTTCTACTGTCACTAAGTGGTTTGTCATGGCTTGTGACAGCCCAATGGCCTGCATGTGTTGATTACATACAATGGTAACAGCCATGGCGGAATTACCCGCGAGGAAGTACCTGGTGCCAGCTGGAAAACAATATGGTCTACCGCAGCTTAGGTATGACTCCTGGAGACATATTATGTCGACGGGATGTCGGTCGACGTATGTACGGAGTTCGGCCATGACTTCCTTGCTCCGCGCTGCGTTTAGTTGCAGGATCTGGATTATTGGTTTAACACCCATAATCAGTTCCTTCAATCAGCCGCCTTCTGGCCAGCAAGTACGCCTCGCAGTTTTCCATTTTTCCGTCGCATGAGCTTTTCGGCCCACAGGTCGCACACCGTGCCTCAACTGCTTTGCATTCTTCCTTCTTGTGCCCATGTTCGCCACAGTTCCTACAGGACTCTTCCCCTTTGCAGTGCTTGGCTATATGGCCATATCTCATGCACTTAGCGCATCAGGTGACTACCAAGTAGTCCTTAACTCGATAACTTGTGTATCCGCAGTAGAACCTCCCCTGTTGCAGGAGGACTTTTCGGGCTTCTGGGGTGGTCTCTACCACCCAATGCGTCGTGGTGCGTTCTTTTGGACCGGTTCTGAAAATAGGATTTAACTCCTTTTCTGAACTGATCCCATTCTGTCCACAAGCCTCAATGAGGACTTGCTTGTCTTTGGCTGCATCCACGTCATAGATGATCAGCCTAGGTTTCCTCTTATTTTGCAACGCCAGCTCACAGCAATTGTTCTGCTTCAGCTTCCCGTTGCTCATGAGCTTGGTCAGGTCACTGGCCGTGGCTGCCTCAATCATGATAGCCCCGTCTTTGGTTGGCCTTGTAAGCTTGATTCTTACCTTATCTTTCTTGGGGTCTAAGGCCTCTGTCAATTTCTGGGTAAGCTGGTCCTTTGTCACTTTCATGCCCTCTTTTGGCTTCAGGAACGCGATGTGCCGATCCTTCACCTCACGGGCTTCTTCCGAAGGCTTACCCTTGTCCCCGGCCTTCACGTTTACGGGAGCGGCCGGCTTGCCCACGGAGGCTTTTTCAGCATAGGATACTTTGCTGATTTTCCGTTCGATATCTTCCAGGGCTTTTTGGTAGCCGCGCCTCTCAGCCTCATGCATGAGGACCTCTGCCACAATACTGACCAGATCCGTGATCCTTGCGCTAACCGATTCTCGGGTCAGTTTGGTAACCCTGTTATCCTCCTGGAGGATTTGCTTTATTTCGGCCTGGAGCTTCAGACAGCTCTGCATTGCGTCGCCCGCATTAGTCGGGCTCTCTTTGTCTCCCTCCATATTGCGCGCAGGCGCCGGGTGGAACCCGGGCCTTGCCTTGTCAACTTGTGCCCTCTGGGTGGCTGTATGTATGGGTAGCAACCACCGGCCAGTACTCGACTGGCTTTACCGGTTGTCCCGGTCTTTACTCGGCGCAAGCGGGCACCCCGCACCGGTGGGTCAGGTGCCTGTTAGGCCGACGTGGGCTTTCTCCGTTTGGCTTCCCTCTGCGAGGTACTAGGGGCCGTCGCCGAGGCGAGGCACGGAGTGGTCTTGCGGTGACTCTATGCAAAATTTCCTGTTAATCCAAGTGGTACAAATATACACACGTTAGGTGCGTAAAGCGACCAGTACTCACTCGGGAGCGCAAGACAGCAAAGAAAGCACAGAACCGTGGGGCACGTCAGACCAAACGGCCAGTAGATAGGGACAGTGGACCCCCAAGTATGCGTGGAGGGGAAACTAAGTCCCCCACACGTTTATTTTTTAACGAGGCAACACGAGGCAGAGCCTTTAGATCGTCCTCGGCCCCGGCTGAGGCTACCTGACCGGATACGCCGGTTCAAACGCTCCCTTAAGTTTTTCGACTTAAGAGATTCCTCTGACAGTAGGCTGCTACGGCCACTCCTGAGGTACGAGCGCGTCTAGCGATACGCTATTGATTATTGGTTAGGTGAAAGGAGTTGGAACAGGAAGGAAAAGGGTACCGCAGCCCGTACGAATCCATCGCCAATGATGGCCTGACACGGCCCAAAAGGATGAAAATACCGTGCCAGGGCATGGCCATCCCCGTACTTCCAGAGTTTTGTCAGTACCCTGGGACGAGAGACTGCCGTCACTCTCCTCCAGAGCA
>KZ309248.1:82918-100070 GCA_000376725.2 Ladona fulva | reverse complement strand
TCGTCCTCGGCCCCGGCTGAGGCTACCTGACCGGATACGCCGGTTCAAACGCTCCCTTAAGTTTTTCGACTTAAGAGATTCCTCTGACAGTAGGCTGCTACGGCCACTCCTGAGGTACGAGCGCGTCTAGCGATACGCTATTGGTTATTGGTTAGGTGAAAGGAGTTGGAACAGGAAGGAAAAGGGTACCGCAGCCCGTACGAATCCATCGCCAATGATGGCCTGACACGGCCCAAAAGGATGAAAATACCGTGCCAGGGCATGGCCATCCCCGTACTTCCAGAGTTTTGTCAGTACCCTGGGACGAGAGACTGCCGTCACTCTCCTCCAGAGCAACTAGGACACCTACTGGTAGAGGCCGACCCAACCCCGTCCTAGCCGGGCTATTGAATCTCCCAGCCCAAGCTTCCTCCCAAGCTGGTTTCGCCATCGCTGCTTTTTAGCGACTGGGACACACTCCCAACCGGTCTATCGGGCCACGAAAAGGCAAGCAGTTGGCTACCTTAACCGAGAGAGTAGATAGGGACACCTACCTACCTACCTAATTGTGCACCTGGACCAGTACTTGGCGCCTGAAACAGTGTTCATATCCAAGTAGTAGTATTCCTGTAATAAAGGTTAAAAACTGGGTTCATTTGTTAAAATCTAGATTAAAAATTTAAAAATCGTTGGCCACTTAGCCTCGTCCCGTTAGGGCGAGTTTCCATCCCTGCCACGTGGAGGCGGGCCTCTACTATCTAGAACGATTTCCTTCCTAATAGGGAACAGTTCTTCTGCAAAAGTCTTGAATCTAATAAAGGCTTCTTCAGTGTTAATTAATTCCGGCGTTATTCTGTCTCCACTAATGTTGTGCCTGCTACGTATCTCTCGGTATCTTGGGCAATGAAAAATCATATGTGATACGGTTTCAATACCTCCACAATGGCACTTGTCGTCATCAATCAGGTTAAAATATCTAAGCTTTCCGTTAATTGGGCCGTGTCCAGATAATAAATAATTACAATACCCATTGGGATTATACCACCTTTTTCTGCTTTTCTCGTAAGAGAATTCTATATTTGGAATAAAACATCTAGTGATTTCACCTTTGTCGGAGCTGGACCATCTTGATTGCCATGTTTTAATCATACAATCTTTTAAAATCCGTTTATACTTTTCGATGATTAATCGGTCGTCAGTGGGATTAAATTCTAGATGCATTATATTAAAGTATTCTTTCTTTCTAAAAAAGAATGCAGCAGCTGCTTTGATAATCTCCAGATCTAATGGTAATTTACCTGTCAAAACTTGCATTGCTTCAGTTGATACCGTTCTGGTTATTCTATTATGCATTAGCATCATTGGTCTTTGAGCCTGAAGGATATGTCTTCGTTCCCTAACCTTTAGAATCTCCTTGTACCAAATGCAAGCTCCATAAGTAACAATAGGTATCAAAACGCATCTATAGATAAGGTCTAGGGATCTACCTTTGATACCCCAACCTAGTCTTGAAATTCTAGCGATTTTTTGACAGTAATTTGTGGCTCTTGTTTTGATCTTGTTAAAGTGTGTATTGAACTTTAGATTTTCATCGATTTCTATACCGAGGTACCTTTGTGAAGTGGTATAAATTAAGTTTTTGTTATATACTTTAATTGTAGGAGGCCTTGTATGATTAAATTTACCCTTAAGCATTATAATCTTAGATTTGACAGTGGAAATTCTGAGACCAAGGTTTGTTACTTCTGTTACAATTTCGTCCATAGCGATTTGTCCTTTCCTTTCCAAATCTGTTCTTGAACTGCCTTCTATTAAGACTGCAAGATCATCAGCGTAAGCTATGAATTCACAATCTTGGTATGTCCTGTTAATAACCTTATCAAAAGCGATGTTCCATAGATACGGGCCGAAAACTGACCCTTGTGGGCATCCCCTAGAGGGGTATTTAATTATTTCCTCGTTTGGGCTGGGAAGCCTGATCCTCCTCCCCTTGAAGTAATCCTTGATGATATTATAATATGCCTTAGGGCATCTTAGATCTCTAAGCCTAGCCAGGATCGATTTCCAATTAAGGTTGTCGAACGCCCCTTCGATATCCAGGAAGATTCCTAGAACATATTTCTCCTCCGAATGATCTACAGAGTTCTTTAGCCGTAATAATGCATCGTCAGTGGATAGTCCCTTTTTAAAACCAAATTGATTTGGGTTTAGTAGTAGGGACATACATACATAATCCAAAGCGCAACTGCCTCTTTGGTTTGTTTGGTTTCGGGGCTGTCTATAGGCAAAGCCTTTCCCAGCCTCGGCTACATTTAAGTAGCTGGCAGGATTTGAACCTCCGACCTGGGTCTCCCTAGGTATTTCTACCAGGAATGCCATTTAGATCCATTTAGATCCATTTAGATTTCCCGGAGCCTTCATTCTCTTCCTGGATCACCCATGACTGGGCACGGTATCTAGCTTACCGCAATTTAAGGAAAATATAGAATCTTTAGTAGACTGTATAGAGAGAGATGAATATTCCCAGTTGTAGGAAGAAATAAGAAGGAAGAAAGACCACAACCCCCACGAGTCCTACCTCACACATCAGGGAAGGGTTGTCTCAAATACTTGAGACCACCCTTGGGCTTCCCTGACTCCCGTGGTACCAGTTTTCCGCATCAGCCCGCCCACTGGTGAGGGCCTCCGCTCCATCCCTTCCCTGCCCCCCTATCCCTATAAACCCCTCCCACCCCCCTCCCTGACCCCATACCAGTTTGCATGGGTACTGGTTAACCGCAGCTCTATTTATGGTTTCGTGTTCTCGTGTTTCCAAGTATTTAATGTTACATTAATCTTAATAAGTAGTACATATATAATTCACATGAGACTACGCTTCGCATTCCGGCGAGTGACGCCCCGATATCAAGCCCAGCAATGCTCACTCTGGGACCGCATCGTTTATGATAAAAATTTTCTCCGTAATCACGTTATATCTACGAAATTAGCCTGTCAACAGGTATATTTGGCTGTGCAATTACAAGTCTAATGATATTATGCATGAAACTGAGTGTTTATATTAATGATCGAATGTAGGATTTACTAGTTATCGAATATTTTACAAATTACAACTCCAATGCTTACTCCAGGGCGACTCTCAACGCCAAGGAAGCAGTTCTCTGTATCAAAGCAAGTGACGCTCTGAAATATATGCACATTCCAGGGCCTCAACACCTAAAATTAGATTCAATGTTATTTCTACGAAATTATCCTGTCAACAGGTATATTTGGCTATGTAGTTATAAGTCAAATGCTATTGTGCATGAAACTAAGTGTTTTTATTAATGATCGATTGTAAGATTTGCTAATTATTATGTATTATACAAATTACAACTCCAATGCTTACTCCAGGGCGTCTCTCAACGCCAAGAAGACATCGCTACGCATCGATACAAGTAACGCTCCGGAAGATAATGCTTCCTCCAGGGCCCCGACTCCTAGGATTGATTTTAACGTAATTTCTTCAAAGTTAGCCTGTCAACATATACATTTAACTACGTAACAATAGTTCAGATGCTATAATATATAAGATTTAACGTTAATATAAGTTATCTAATGAGAGATTTATCAATTATTCCATATTAAACGAGCCAGGACTACCACGCTCAATCAGGGGCGTCACTCATATGTTGTTTACGTTAAGTAAGTCGATCTGTAGTATTCCGGAGATCATTTGTCGTTGTTGTTTTCCGTCATATCGTCCTTTCTTAGCAAAGCGAGCTTGCAGAATTTTCTAAAGTGTCTGTAATTATCTGGAGTGCATAATTTTTCTAAGTTTTCTTTCCAATTGCTAATTGTCAAGTCTAAATGTTCTTTTCGAAGGTCGTCATAAAAGGGGCATTCTAAAAGAAAGTGTTCGACGGTGTCCCTTACGTTGCATTTACATAGTCCTGTGTTTTTTAGTCTAAATTGTTCTAGTTTACTATTAAAGTTACCATGTCCTGTCATGACCTGGGAGGTATAATAGTTCAGTTCGTAATGTGTTCTTAATTCCACTTTGTTTATTAGTCTATATGTCCATCTTCCTTTAGTCGAGTCTTGCCACCTTTGTTGCCATAGCTCTAGGCAGTGATTTTTAATTTTCCTACTAGCTTCCTTCTTTGTGTTTACTTCAATTATCGCATTATTGATTTGTATTCTATTTGTATTTTTCCAACGGAACATCTGTGTTTTCTCAATTATCTTTAAGTCTATAGGTATTATTCCAGTGATGACATTAAGTGCATCCCTGGATACTGTGTTATACGCTTTTGATACTAATAATAATGTTTTCCTTTGAAAGGCTAGCAATTTGTTTAGACTTACTTTATTTATTTTATTGCCCCAAATTTCCACTGCATATAGTAGTATACTTTCGATTAAACCTTTATATAGAACTATCAAATGTTTACTTTTAAAACCCCATTGTTTCCTGGCAATTGTATGTAATGAGTAAAATACTTTCTTAGCTTTGTTTATTATGTAACTAATATGTTCCGCAAACTTAAATCTTTCGCTTATTATTAGACCCAAGTATTTAGTTTTATTCACCATTTTAATCTGAATTCCTTCAAATTTGATACAGGGTGGCCGTTTGTAGTCCAGTTGTCCTTTCAACCACATCATCTGTGTCTTGTCCTTTGATATTTCCAATTTACATTGTTTACACCAAGTTGTCAGTCTATTTAGTTCATTAACAGACCTACGTTCTATCTCGCTTCTTGAGTTCCCTTCGATTGTTATCAGAAGGTCGTCGGCATATGCAATTCTATTTAGTCCAGTTTCCTTTTCCTGTCTTAAGTATTTGTCTATTACCAAATTCCAGAAGAAAGGTCCGAGAACTGAGCCTTGCGGACAGCCTTTATTTAAAGTCTTAGTGTGTATCAATCCATTCATTGTAATATAGCATTTTCTGTTCGTAAAGTAGCTATTGACAATTTTATATATCTTTGTTGGACAGTTCCGATTCTGTAATTCTTGTAATACTGTTGGCCACCAGACATTATCAAAAGCTCCCTTTATATCTATGAACACGCCTAATATGTATTTATGTGTTGTGGTACTAATTATGGTATCTATATAATTAATTGCGTCTATTGTCGAGCTGTTTTGTTTAAAGCCATATTGATGTTTGTCTACACTTGTTGTTCTTTGTAATTTATTGAGAATAATTCGTTCATAAACTTTACCTAGCGATGGCAATAAACATATTGGTCTGTATGATTTTATACTTGTTGGGTCTTTATCTTTGCTTTTCATTAAGATTTTAACTACTCCTACTTTCCATCGGTCAGGGAATGTGTCTGCTTTGTATGCTGCTTGGAAGATTTTGACTATTTGTTGCCTTAATACTTTTAAACCGTTCTGTACTAGTTCAATATTTATTTTGTCTTCTCCTGGTGCTTTGTTTTTCCGTAGACTATATATTGCAGTTATAATTTCGTTATCGGTCAGTTCGGTGTCTGGTTGGCCAACATATGGTATTAGTAAGTCTTTCCTAATGTCTTGGTGCATGTCTATGTCCGATTCAATTGTATCGAGAGGAAAAAGTTTTTCTAGGTAGTATTCAGGTAAATCCTCAAGTTTGTTAACAGGTTGATTTATATCTTTTATGCTAGTGTATATTGTTTTTGATTTAATTTTATTTCGTACTATTTTGTATGCTAAGTTCCATGGTCCATGAAACGCTTCTGTGTCTATAAATCTCCTCCAACTGTGTAATTTGGCATCTAGTATAGTTTGTTTATATTTATTTCTAAGTGTTGTGTATTTATGTGTGGTGCTAGCTTGAGTATTATAGTTTCTATCCTTATAAGCTATTTTCCTATATTTAATGACTTGTTTCTTTAATTTCATCAGGTTAGCGTTCCACCATGTATGTTTTATGTTATTGCTGCGATTTATAAGAGGTATTGTCTTTTTAGCACTGTCGTGAATTACGGATTCTAAGGTTTGAATTTGCATGTCAAGTGTGGTGCCTGTATTTATAGGTTTAAGTGCGTTTAAATAATTTTCCCAGTCCGCTTTTTTAAGATTATATTTCCTAGTGTTATCTGAAATTGTTTTTTGTTTCCCTTTATGCCCATCGTATAAAAATGTTATTAAATTATGATCGCTAGTAACTGCATTGTCTAGTATTTGCCAGCGTTTTATATTTGGAGTTAGTTTGTCATTTGTTAAAGTCAAGTCAATATTTGATGTACCTCTACTATTACAGAATGTTGGTACCCTTGTATTAGAATTGAGTATATTCAAGTCAGAGCCAATTATGAATTCTTCTAATTTTTCACCAGATTTATCTGTTAGTTTATCATACCAAATTTTGGATCTTGCATTAAAGTCTCCAGCAATTAAAAGATTATAATCATTATAATATTTAATTATTGCACTAAGTTTTTCCAAATAGTCTTCAAGATTATGTGAATATTGGCAATAAATTGATACAAGTATTAATGATGTATGCTTAGTAATTACTTGGGCACAGACACAGTGCGAGTCTGTGAATTTATCAATTAATAGAACTTCATAGTTGTTATTGTTTATCAAAATGCCAGCTTCTGGAGTTATATTAGTTTTATTGCACTGTAAAATTCTAGAATTTATGGAAAATCCTGCTATTTTACTATCAATTACATAAGGTTCTTGAATGAAACAAATATCAAAATCATGAATAGATATCAAACTTTTAACTTCTTCTGTTATAATTTTGGATTTCCTCATGTTTAATTGCATGCAGTTAACTTTAATAGTGCATCTGGCAGTTTTATTATTTACCGTAATGCTATTAATTTTTCTTTTATTCATAATTAATTTCTCACTGACCAAAGTATACCTATTCAGTTTTTTGAATATTCGGTCCTGTAGATGGTCTTCTCCAGGGCATGAATGTAGGCCGGGCAGTCCTTGTCATTGGTGGAGTGTTTGAAATGCTTGCCGAACTTAAAACAGTTGGCACATCTCTCCTCTTTGGCCTTGTTGGGGCAGTCCTTGTCCGTATGCCCATTCTGGGCACAGTGTGCGCAGATGGGCTGCTTTTCTCTGCATACCTTGGCCACATGTCCAAATCCTTGGCAGTTGTAGCATCTGCTGATCCCCATATAGTCCTTTACAAAGTGGCTCTCCCATCCAATGTACACCTTTTCCCTCTCCATTATCTTCTCCCTGATTTCTGGAAGTACTTCAAAGACTTTGTGACAGTATTTATTCTCCCTTCTACCAGTGGTGAACTTAAATCTACACCCTTCAGTAAATTGTTCCTGTGTAATACTAGTGTCCTTTAAATTTTGCCGATAAATATTCCTCTTGAATTCTTCCATGTCCTCATTTCTGTCAACTGAAAAGATAATGATCCTTGGTAAAAGCTTCCTGGTGGTGGCCAACTTCAGTCCTCCCTTTTCTAGGTTCTCCTTTATCTGGCCAGTCATCAGCTTGTCCTTATCTGCATTGCTGTTAGTTTGTATTATTACTCCCTTTTTTCCAGCTCTCCTAATGGAAGAAATTTTTATATTCTCTTTGCCGGGGTCAACAATTTTCATGACTACCTGCTTAACCTTTTCGGCGTCCTCAATTTCTGTTCCCTCCTTCGGTAATACCAATATCTCCTTCTTCTCCTTTGTTTCCTCCTGTATGCCCTTAATGATATCTGAATAAGTGACCTTTGGTTTACTAACGTCATCATACCTTATGGTGTCCACAAGCTGTTCCTTCATGCTAAATAGCTCCTCCTTAACTTCTGTTATAAATTCCTCCTTCAGCTGGTCCTTTATATCCACTAATGATTTCTTAATGTACATTTCCATGCACTCATGCTTAATTTCATCAATCCGTTCCAGTATAAAGTTTTGATTGGCCGCGGTTATCTTAGTGCTTTTGTCCTTTATGCGGTCCTCAATTTCCTTGAGCAACTTTGCCCACTTTTTGACCATGTTGCCTTCTGTAAATCCTGTGAATATGCAGAAAATATCGTCTTCTCCTCCAAATAATTACTCTTCGTCCCCTCCGATAATAAATTTGTAAGATTATTTATCTCTTTATTTATACATCCAATTATACTGTAGTTGGTTCCTAAGATAATCACCGATGGCGCTCTTCCTTCTCTGCTTCCTCTAGTTTGGTTGGTTGTTAACTTTGGCGCTAGTGTGCTGCACGCGGGTGAACGATGTGCTCAGTTCCGCTAGTGACCAACTTTGGCGCTAGTGCGCCGCGCCTTTAGAACAGTATTCTTCCACCAGATAGTCTAATCCAATGTTATTTTAACCTGTTGTAACTCAAGAACAATTCAGCCAAAACACCCCCAAAATTCACTTGCAATACACTTAGACCGTAATATAATTTAAAACAGATATAAAATACCAATCAGAAATATTAATTTTTTGTCAATGCGGTCAAAATGGCCGCTTCACTTACAGACGAGATACACTCGTTAATATGCTAAAAACACGTAATTTAACACGTAGAATAGCAAACTAACTTAGCGGTTATGTACCTGCAATTAATTAGATGTAATACAATGTATAAAATAGACCAGTTAACCAAAAACTACATCACTTATATTGCAGAAAACTGTCTGACGAGCGGAGGGATATTCGTCGACTCGCTCTCGCAGTCCCTTTTAGAACGGTGTTCTTCCGCCAAATAGTCTAATCCGACGTGAATTAACCTGTTATAACTCAAAAACTACAAAGACAAATGCCCCCGAAATTAACTTGCAATACACTTAGACCTTAATCTAATTTAATACAATTAAATGAACAATCTGAATTATTAAATTTTANAATTTAACACGTAGAATAGCAAACTAACTTAGCGGTTATGTACCTGCAATTAATTAGATGAAATACAATGTATAAAATAGACCAGTTAACCAAAAACTACATCACTTAACTTATATTGCAGAAAACTGTCCGACGAGCGGAGGGATATTCGTCGACTCGCTCGCGCAGTCCCTTTTAGAACGGTGTTCTTCCGCCAAATTGTCTAATCCGACGTGAATTAACCTGTTATAACTCAAAAACTACAAAGACAAATGCCCCCGAAATTAACTTGCAATACACTTAGACTTTAATCTAATTTAATACAATTAAATGAACAATCTGAATTATTAAATTTAAGAACTTGCGGTATCAATGGCCGCTTCACTTATATATTAAAGACACACTCGTTAGTAAGCAAAAGAAACACTTAAATAAGCAGAAGAACAAAAACTAACTTAGCGGTTATAAACCTACGACTAAAACAAAGAAATGCAATGTATAATATTAAGCAATTAACCTAAATTATGTCACTTATCTTATTTTAAAGAAGACGATCCGACGAGCGGAGGGATATTCGCCGACTCGCTCGCTAAATGTCCTCTTATTTGATGTTAAGAAGCCAATTTAGTACAATCTCTGGTACCCTTGTATTAGAATTGAGTATATTCAAGTCAGAGCCAATTATGAATTCTTCTAATTTTTCACCAGATTTATCTGTTAGTTTATCATACCAAATTTTGGATCTTGCATTAAAGTCTCCAGCAATTAAAAGATTATAATCATTATAATATTTAATTATTGCACTAAGTTTTTCCAAATAGTCTTCAAGATTATGTGAATATTGGCAATAAATTGATACAAGTATTAATGATGTATGCTTAGTAATTACTTGGGCACAGACACAGTGCGAGTCTGTGAATTTATCAATTAATAGAACTTCATAGTTGTTATTGTTTATCAAAATGCCAGCTTCTGGAGTTATATTAGTTTTATTGCACTGTAAAATTCTAGAATTTATGGAAAATCCTGCTATTTTACTATCAATTACATAAGGTTCTTGAATGAAACAAATATCAAAATCATGAATAGATATCAAACTTTTAACTTCTTCTGTTATAATTTTGGATTTCCTCATGTTTAATTGCATGCAGTTAACTTTAATAGTGCATCTGGCAGTTTTATTATTTACCGTAATGCTATTAATTTTTCTTTTATTCATAATTAATTTCTCACTGACCAAAGTATACCTATTCAGTTTTTTGAATATTCGGTCCTGTAGATGGTCTTCTCCAGGGCATGAATGTAGGCTCAAATACTTGAGACCACCCTTGGGCTTCCCTGACTCCCGTGGTACCAGTTTTCCGCATCAGCCCGCCCACTGGTGAGGGCCTCCGCTCCATCCCTTCCCCGCCCCCCTATCCCTGTAAACCCCTCCCACCCCCCTCCCTGACCCCATACCAGTTTGCATGGGTACTGGTTAACCGCAACGCTATTTATGATTTTGTGTTCTCGTGTTTCCAAGTATTTAATGTTACATTAGTCTTAATAAGTAGTACATATATAATTCACATGAGACTACGCTTCGCATTCCGGCGAGTGACGCCCCGATATCAAGCCCAGCAATGCTCACTCTGGGACCGCATCGCTTATGATAAAAATTTTTCTCCGTAATCACGTTATATCTACGAAATAAGCCTGTCAACAGGTATATTTGGCTGTGTAATTACAAGCCTAATGCTATTATGCATGAAACTGAGTGTTTATATTAATGATCGAATGTAGGATTTACTAGTTATCGAATACTTTACAAATTACAACTCCAATGCTTACTCCAGGGCGACTCTCAACGCCAAGGAAGCAGTTCTCTGTATCAAAGCAAGTGACGCTCTGAAATATATGCACATTCCAGGGCCTCGGCACCTAGAATTAGATTTAATGTTATTTCTACGAAATTATCCTGTCAACAGGTATATTTGGCTATGTAGTTATAAGTCAAATGCTATTGTGCATGAAACTAAGTGTTTTTATTAATGATCGATTGTAAGATTTGCTAATTATTATGTATTATACAAATTACAACTCCAATGCTTACTCCAGGGCGTCTCTCAACGCCAAGAAGACATCGCTACGCATCGATACAAGTAACGCTCCGGAAGATAATGCTTCCTCCAGGGCCCCGACTCCTAGGATTGATTTTAACGTAATTTCTTCAAAGTTAGCCTGTCAACATATACATTTAACTACGTAACAATAGTTCAGATGCTATAATATATAAGATTTAACGTTAATATAAGTTATCTAATGAGAGATTTATCAATTATTCCATATTAAACGAGCCAGGACTACCACGCTCAATCAGGGGCGTCACTCATATGTTGTTTACGTTAAGTAAGTCGATCTGTAGTATTCCGGAGATCATTTGTCGTTGTTGTTTTCCGTCATATCGTCCTTTCTTAGCAAAGCGAGCTTGCAGAATTTTCTAAAGTGTCTGTAATTATCTGGAGTGCATAATTTTTCTAAGTTTTCTTTCCAATTGCTAATTGTCAAGTCTAAATGTTCTTTTCGAAGGTCGTCATAAAAGGGGCATTCTAAAAGAAAGTGTTCGACGGTGTCCCTTACGTTGCATTTACATAGTCCTGTGTTTTTTAGTCTAAATTGTTCTAGTTTACTATTAAAGTTACCATGTCCTGTCATGACCTGGGAGGTATAATAGTTCAGTTCGTAATGTGTTCTTAATTCCACTTTGTTTATTAGTCTATATGTCCATCTTCCTTTAGTCGAGTCTTGCCACCTTTGTTGCCATAGCTCTAGGCAGTGATTTTTAATTTTCCTACTAGCTTCCTTCTTTGTGTTTACTTCAATTATCGCATTATTGATTTGTATTCTATTTGTATTTTTCCAACGGAACATCTGTGTTTTCTCAATTATCTTTAAGTCTATAGGTATTATTCCAGTGATGACATTAAGTGCATCCCTGGATACTGTGTTATACGCTTTTGATACTAATAATAATGTTTTCCTTTGAAAGGCTAGCAATTTGTTTAGACTTACTTTATTTATTTTATTGCCCCAAATTTCCACTGCATATAGTAGTATACTTTCGATTAAACCTTTATATAGAACTATCAAATGTTTACTTTTAAAACCCCATTGTTTCCTGGCAATTGTATGTAATGAGTAAAATACTTTCTTAGCTTTGTTTATTATGTAACTAATATGTTCCGCAAACTTAAATCTTTCGCTTATTATTAGACCCAAGTATTTAGTTTTATTCACCATTTTAATCTGAATTCCTTCAAATTTGATACAGGGTGGCCGTTTGTAGTCCAGTTGTCCTTTCAACCACATCATCTGTGTCTTGTCCTTTGATATTTCCAATTTACATTGTTTACACCAAGTTGTCAGTCTATTTAGTTCATTAACAGACCTACGTTCTATCTCGCTTCTTGAGTTCCCTTCGATTGTTATCAGAAGGTCGTCGGCATATGCAATTCTATTTAGTCCAGTTTCCTTTTCCTGTCTTAAGTATTTGTCTATTACCAGATTCCAGAAGAAAGGTCCGAGAACTGAGCCTTGCGGACAGCCTTTATTTAAAGTCTTAGTGTGTATCAATCCATTCATTGTAATATAGCATTTTCTGTTCGTAAAGTAGCTATTGACAATTTTATATATCTTTGTTGGACAGTTCNCGAACTGGGATCCGCAGGTCGCCCGAAGACGACCCACTTCACCTCATCCAGGCCCGGCTCGTCAGCAAACAGCCCGCTTCCCGACCAAGCCCGACACGCCCCGATCCTCAGAGCCAATCCTTATCCCGAAGTTACGGATCCAATTTGCTGACTTCCCTTACCTACATTATTCTATCGACTAGAGGCTCTTCACCTTGGAGACCTGCTGCGGATATGGGTACGAGCCGGCGCGACACCTCCACGTGGCCCTCTCCCGGATTTTCAAGGTCCGTCGGAAATTCCCGTGCACCGCCGCAACTGCGGTTACTTCGAAGAACTTTATTTATTTAATTAAACTAGCGTTGGTTTACTCTCGTGTTCTACACAAGCAGTTAGAACAACTATACGTTAACTATTAGAGGCTTAAATTGATACAAATATGAACACAACTGAATTAAAAGCTAAATTCAGTTATAGGTCTAAGGAGTACACTGATGCCTCCGCTAGATGGTGCTAGCGGAGGTTCACGATCTATTCAAAACTTAAGTACTTAATTACTATTAAATTAACTGCAGGAATGCACTAGTATTTAACGTAGCACTAGGTAATTTTATTGTCTACTGAGCTACACACAAGGAATTACGTATAACACAAGATTCACTCAAATTCTTATTTTCACTACGACACTCGAAAAATGGCTAATATAGCCGAACCAATTTAATCACACAATTATAAAAATTCACTACTCACTCACTTTTCACTTGATTCACACAAAATAAACACCAAACACAGTCAAATTAAAGGCAATTTATATTTCACGCTAATATCTATTACAGTTAGAAAAACTACAATACTTATCAGTTATGATTTCCGAATTTTTTTTAAGATGGCGGTGTCCTGCCGAGGAACCCCGACGCCTTCCAGATTCCAAGTAGAATTTCTACTATCCTTCGGGTCGAAGGTTCTTCCTGTGAGTTGCTAGATGTTCTTATCGACTGAGCAGAATTTATCAAACTATAATATAGACTAGAGGCTCTTAACCTTGGAGACCTGCTGCGGATATGGGTACGAGCCGGCGCGACACCTCCACGTGGCCCTCTCCCGGATTTTCAAGGTCCGTCGGGAATTCCCGTGCACCGCCGCAACTGCGGTGCTCTTCGCGTTCCAAACCCTATCTCCCTGCGAGAGGATTCCANCTTGAAGAAGAAAAAGAACACGGATCTGCTAGCTGATTTGGATCCAAGTTTGTATCTGATGGTGGAATCAAATCTGCGAAATGTAAAAAGGACGCCAAAGGTTAAGAGATGGTCCAGGAAGGAAAAGCTCTTCTACTGTACGTTAAACAAGAGAAGCCCACCAAAGTGGTGTACTTGGAGTGTGTGTCTGACCTTTCCACTAATTCTTTTCTCCTTGCATTTTGCAGATTTGTGTCGCAAAGGGGTGTTTTTTCTAACCTTTACAGCGACAACGCCACAACCTTCCGAGGAGCTGCCCGGGAACTGAAGGCGACGTTTAAGAAAGCTTCACCTTTCTACGAAGAGGTCGACTGCCACCTGAACAACGCAGGGACTCAGTGGAAATTCATTCCTCCATACTCGCCGCACTTCGGAAGCCATGTGGGATGACCTGTCTGTCAAGTTGTTTGGATCACGAGTGAACGGGCTAATCCGTAACGGGAAAACCATTTCTTCAATGACAGTCTCTGGTCACGTTACTGATGATGGTACCTGTACACCAGGGTCATTCACATTCCAGGCCAAGACTTGGAATAAGGTGGTGGCTGTGGCTAAATTTGACATCCGAATGTACAGGTACACTGCCACAGTCTTCCGAGATGATGAGATCAAGCTCAGAAAGGGATTAGAGTGTAAGTTTTCTACATATGTGTTTGGACTCTGAGGAAGGGCAGTTATTCTTGGACCCCCTGGACTCCGGGATGTGCTTTACCAGTAGTTATGATGTGTTGTATACAGGCACTGCAATACGGCAGGAAAGCAATGTCTCAGGTGAGATGCAAACAGTCTTTTCAGTCAAGAACGATGGACATATTTTTGCTTTGATGACTGTGAAGTCAGTCGAAGTCTGTGGCATAACAGTTTATGCGACAGAGCACCCAAAGTTGTTCATAGCTCCAAAATTAGGGAATTCCTGGTTTTTCAAGAAGACACCCATGCAGGTTGAATCAGTGAACTTGTTCACATATTTAAACAGTAAATTAGTATATTTAGAGAGGCATGAGGAGAAACTTTACAAAAACATACTGGAATATAGGTGTAGTGTTCTAAGCAGCTCTGGTATAATCAATTGTCACTCTTGACGACATCGCCTATAGATCGCCTTTGCTTACACAGTCTAACAAGCACCAGGCTACATGGCTATTGTGCTTGGGGAGCTAGTTTACATTATGAAATGTCTACCAGTCAATGTTCAAGCTCGACAAGCAACCAGGTGCTACCAAGAACTGCCAATAACGTATAACAATGAGACTTTCTTCATGACGCCTAGGCATCATCTAGTCACTAAAATTGGCACAGAAGTAGAGTGTAGTAACATCCTCTATTCTGCTTACAAGTTACACGGTCAATGGTGGGGACTGACACCTGTACTTGTACATGTCCCTAATCCAGAAACCCAGGGTAATCTGATCCATGACGCGTGGAAATATCAAACGAGTGGCATTAGAAACGTCGATGTTCATGTGTCCTGCAGTTCACACTTTGACCCGCAGTTTGCTGCGTTCTTCATCGATCCACGAGCCGAGTGATCCACCGCATAGGATCTGATGGTGGAATCAAATCTGCGAAATGTAAAAAGGAAGCCAAAGGTTAGGAGATGGTCTAGGAAGGAAAAGCTCTTCTACTGTACGTTAAACAAGAGAAGCCCCCAGACATACCGTTACTTGAGGGAGAGAATGTCTGCATCTGCTCCCAAAACTATAATATCTCTTATTAATTCTGTTCCCTTGAAACCTGGCATTAACCCCCCAGTCTTTGAGCATCTTACTTTCCGTGCTCAAGATATTACAGCTCAAAACAAATACGCACATTACAATTTGATGAGATGTCCATTAAACCTAAATTGAATTATAATTCTAAGTGTGACTGCATCGATGGCTTTGAGGATCATGAAAACAGGGGCAGATCAAGTGGTGTAGCTCAAGAAGCTCTTGTTTTCATGGTTTAGATGCTACCTATGAAACATAGAGCAGAAAGCTGTAGACATACCTGAGTTCGTCATGGCCAGGTGACCAAAATTGAAAAAACTTCCATTGTAGCATCATATAATCAATTTATAAGGGGTGCCAACACATCAGATATGATGTTATACTCCTACCTTGACGAGCAACACAATGTTAAGTATTGGAAAAAAATATGCTTTANTAGACGCATACAATTGTTTGCTATATCTCTTTGCTAACTTTGCAATGGTTCGCACAAATCTGTTATTAAATTACTGAAAATTTCAACAATATTAATACAATATTAAACACATTTTGTACCAATATGGGGATCATTTGAAATAATGAAAAATTCTCTTCCTCCAGAAAAACTTACTGTAATGCCGGGGCTCGGTGCGAGCACTTTTTTTATGTTATTAACTTCTATTAATTGTATTGCCTCACCTCGAATCCCCTTCCCCCTCCCTCGTTCGAGAGACGGAAAGCGGACAGCGCCGGATCCTATTTTCCCGATCGGACTTTGCGCGGTTCCACCATCATGCCCTTGAGCTGTATTCCGGTCGTGTTTCAAAAATAAGTTGTTTTCGGGGTTGCACTATTTTTCGTTAACTTCTAAGTCCTTCCGACACTGCAAGCACCCAATCCCCAGACACTTCCGTTTGCATAAACCCAGAGGAAAATATGTTTTCCTCAAAGTGCACATTTGGATGTCCTCTACGACCCCCACTTCTTCCTTGCACTTTGGCCTTTTGCGATGCCTGGCCTACGTAGAGCCCCATTCCCCCCAGAGTCTCCCCCCAAAAGGACGGTCGTATGTAGGCCGTTCAAGTAATCATTACGGGGGATTCTTTGAATGTGCATCAGAGAGGACTTGCTGCCGAAATCCGCTCTCGTGACCGACGTTACCGCCGACCCGCCGCCCTCCGCTTCCGCGCTCTCGACCACCCGCACCGCTCGCACCACCGTCGCAGTTCGCACCTCCGGAATTAGCAACTGCGTAGTTAATTAAGGTAAAATAAATCTTTGTTTTTTCTTTTCGTACGGAGATATTTTAATTTCTTCGACGCTTCCCGACGACCAAAGGCAAGAACCCGTTCTTTGTGGCGACCGCACTCTCCATCAGAAGGGGTGGCACTACACCTCTATACATTCGATCTTGCCATCAGGAGGCCGATAAAATGAACAAAAAAGCACCTTCCTTCCGTTCCGTCCATAAACCGAGATCCATACCATTTCACTTGTACCGCTCCCTAAGAAGTCGACTGGCTGAAGGACTGGCTCTTCGAAGATTACTTTACAACAATAAATACCTATTCGCCTATCCTACTGAGTCTATCTATACGATATACAATATAATCCGGAGGAAATATCTCGCTTGTTGCAATATCATCGCTTAACCAACTTTCCGTTCCTATCATGATATCCGCGCAAGTGCTTCTCGTGAGGTTAAGGAATTTGGTCTGCTTATTACATATACTTCTGCAATTCACGACTATAATTTTTAAATCACTAACATTCCTCTTTAAAATAGGGCTTCTCTCATCATACTTTAAATC
>KZ309248.1:49235-66345 GCA_000376725.2 Ladona fulva | reverse complement strand
TCATACATATTGTTCTGTTAATAAAAATTTAAATATTAAAATGTAGTCAGGTCATGATTATTTAAGCATGAGTGTAAATGAGTCATTGAAATATAAAAATAAAACTTAAAGATATTTATAAAAATATAGTGAAATCATACCGATTTAGAAAAATGTTTATGTAATGTATTCTTGAACATAAATAAACTGATGCCAAAAAAATCAACATTAGTAGGAAGTGCATTAGCCTCTCTCATCATTCTAGGCAAAGGAGAATTATACATATAATTGGTTCTATAATAATTTAAATGGAAAATATTCCTATTTCGGGTATGTGAAAAGGGATGCGAAAAGTTACAAGCTGTAGCAATTTTGGGGAGGAAATGACGTTATTTAATAATTTTTCAAGAAATAAGATGTCAGCATGACTACATCGTTCAGATAATGTTCTTAAGTCAAATGCTTCATACACTTCACTGTAACTTGCTCATATTAAATCAATGCCACATCTGTATGCACAAACCCTAGCAAATTGCTTGAGACATTTTTCAGTTCTCCTTTTGCTATAGTTGAAGGATGGACTCCAAATTTCACAATAGGCCAAACCATAGTTACAAATAAGTACCTTAGTATTGAAATGTCATTGAAACCTTTGGTAAATCTAGAAATAAAGCCTTATAATTTTAGGGATTTATTAACTATCATATTTATATGGAGCTCAACACTTAAGTTAGGAGCAAATATTATGCCTAGATCTTTTATTAACTCTGTCCTATTAACAAACTTGTTCTTAATTTTGTAGTCAAATGAAATAGGGTTTTTACAGCAAAAATAGGTCATTGATGAACATTTGCTAAGGTTTAAGGACAATGCATTATCACTACACCACTCAGAGTTTATCTAAACTGTTAAGCAGTCATCCATGGTCTTTATAGGAAGATACATTTTTAAGTCATCAGCAAACGCGGCAAAGTTAACAGGTCTAAGACTATCAACTATGTCATTAATAAATATATTAAAAAGGAATGTTCCAAGGTGGGAACCCCTGAGGTAACTGCAAATTCAAAAGATTGATAAGATTTTATCCTCACTTTTTGTTATCTCCCTAACAGATAACTACTGAACCACGAAAAAAGAGTACCAGTTATACCATACCCATACAGCTTGGCAATTAAATGATGGATGCTGTGTCAAATGCAGATTTAAAGTCAGTGTAAATAACATCAACTTGTTGGCCAATACTAAAGGAAGTCAGAATATCAGATTGAGGAGATAATAGGTTGGTGATGGTTGAACGGTCAGAATAAAATCCATGTTGTTCCTCAATTATTATATTACTATAAAGGCACTTTAAGTTATTAAGAACAATGCTCTCAAATACTTTAGCCAAGTGTGACTGAATTGAAATGGGTCTATAGTTGTTCACATCAGACATTTGTACACAGGTACTAATAACTATTTTTCAATGTTTGAGGGAAGATTCCTATGGACAGAGAATCATTAAATAAATCTGTCAGAGGCTGGGCTAGAATATCAGCACAATATTTCAAAAACTGAGTGAGGGATGCCATCTGGTCCAGGTCCATTATTAGGGTTCAAGGTCTTAAGTTTAGTAAGCACCTCAAGGAGTGTTATGGACATATTAGATAAACAACCACCATTAGGGTAGGAGAGCAAACTAGTACTGTACTTATCAGAAAAATGATTAGCAAAAATATTCACTATTTCTTGAGGGGTATTACCCCTTGATGATTTATGGTACATTGTATCAGGCATCCCGGTACTTTTTCTTTGAGAGTTTACATATTACTAATAATTCAAATAATATCACTCAATCATAAAACATATACAGTTGTAAACCCGATTACGAAATTTGACCAGGTTCACCAAGATCTTGATGAATTTTTAACCTTCTTGGCCAAAATTTTATGCCCAACCTTAGGATTAGACCTGACTGATACCTCGGATATGGATGATTATTCATTCCGGAATCACATTTGTTAGCAGAAACGTGATTTTATCTCATATGATGAACTTAACCCTATCACTAAAAGAGTTTTCTCTAGGTTCTAGTGATAAGGCATAAGAAAACACTTGTTTATTGATGATAAAAACTTTTATCCATCCTTAACCACTGCTAACTACTTACATGGTTATTACCTTCGGAAATAATTACGAACTCCGACTAAATAATTTCGATGAATTATTTTCGTTTACATGCATCGCATTAAATTGGCAGGACCCTTACCGTTCCTTGCAGTAACGATGATGAATTAAAGCTTTTGTCGAAGTTGCTTCTCGCCGCCAAACACTGTTCCTTGAATGACTTGTAATCCGTCAACTTGTCGAGGCATGGAAGGCAAATAACATGCGGATACCCATCCGTTTCCGAAACCTGAGCGAAAATAAAGCTGGAGACATTATCTACCATCTATTCGCAGGATTTGGGCAAATTCTATAGAATGTAAGCAAACCAACATTCTCGTTTCATTACATGCTTTTCTTGGCAAAACTTTCGTAAGTATGGTTCTTAATTGGTGTGAAGATATTGGCAAGAGGGCTTAATATGTTATAAGTGCCGTATTTGCAAATAAAAGTTCTAGCACACAAAAAAAAGTTTTTTTACATCATAGCTATAGATACATGGATCCAACGTAACCATGATAACTGAAAACAAATAACAATGCTAAAGAACTTGCATCCAAATTTGGTCGAATCAATAGAAAAATAGCAAAATACTTCAATCAAATAAAAGTCGCGTTTAAGGGAGATCATAAACTATTGCTACTCACTTGAACCGCGAGTAGTTCTGATATCACAATGGCGGGAATATATCCACACTTTTTATTCACCAAGAAGATGCTAAAGAAACAATCATTTTTAGATAGGCAGAGCCTGCACATCACTGCACATTGAAACTCCATTTCTTAATAGTTTATGAGTCACAAGACACCAAAAATGAGCATCCTGATATGGTTTAAAGATTGGATGATACAATCGGTAGTTAAGCCTCGAACTAGCTGACCTAATTATTAGACAATCAAATCATAGTTATGTTCAACTAGATAGTCTCTACAAAAGCTACACCGTTCTGTCCATCACCATGGAAGAATAGCTTTCTAGCAAGTATTCTCTCATTCCAGGATAACAGTTGATTCCTCGATTGTCACAATATTGAAAAAGTATCGCAATACCGAGAACGGCCTATTTATTTACGTTTTACTAACAGAGGGAATGACATATCATTATATTAGTACCAAGCATTCCGATCTTGAGGGGGTTGAACGTAATATAGGCAAGCAAGTTTTGCACACACACCCCGAAACAGGATGTGTCGACTCCCATACATTGACGGCGGAGCAAGTTTCCCCTACTCATCAAGTTTGGGGGAAGTTGCGCTAGGCGGCTCTGACGCAGTTTTACGCGGCAATTTAAGCAATACGGCTACTGGGTTACCGGTTTTGNTTTAAATTTGTCCAATTCTCTGTTTAGTGAGTCTACCAGAAGGTAAATTTTTTACTAAGCAAATAAAATTTACTTGAGTGTTTTCTTATTGATATCCCTCATAAGAATAATATCTATTGAACATCTACCTTTTATTTCCAAAGGAAAACCCCTTTTTCTCCTCTGGTTTCAAGACTTAAGACTAGTTTCAGCTTAAGTTGAGAAAACAACATTGTTTTTTTACATATTTACAATTTCTTTACAATGATATTTTTTACTCTTTTCGTCTAACACGTCAATAAAAAATTACAAAAGAAAATCAGTAAATTTCTCATTATTTATAACCTTGGCCATTTATGAGTTAACATATAAGTAAAATGGATATAGATTAATGTTCAATTTAGGTCCAAGTACTTCAATGTTTTTTTTTCATAGTTAAAAGGAAGGTTATAGTTAATTCCCATACAACAACCCATCACATATACTAAGCAGATTAACTACAATCTTCCCTTTAACTCTAACAAACCTCTCTAGCATTATGACACAGTAAGAAAAGCAACAGCTAACAACCTAACTCTAAATCTCTGCTAGTAAGCCTCATTTCTTTCTCCTAGGTCTTGATAGCTAATGATTGAGGGAATGAGGCCTCATCAGTTCTGAGTTCTTTACATATGAACAGTCAATCCTCAGAATTAAGATGTGAAAATTTATAATTTAGTTTATTTAATCCAAACAGATAGCACCCACTTAGTTGAGTTATTATATGAAAATAATAAATGTGTTAAATACAAATAAGGCACAGCCATATTCAGGAAGACCTTAATCCTGGCTTAAGTGCAAAAGATGGCCACTAAGCAGGACAGACAGACTAAGGGTATGCCAGCCTAACTTAACCCAGATTAGCTAATCCTGTTTCTTGTTTGACTAAAAATGGACTTAAGAATGCACAGGTGACATCTTGAAAGCAGATTATGTACAGTGTTACATATTGTTTACAAGCTGAAGAGTTAATATTTGATTCATTGAAGTTTTCACTGATTCTTTTCTCCCTATTGAGATATCTAGCCTTTGGGTTTGGGTAAGTTATTTACATTATATAACTAAGTTATTTAAACTAAGAGTTTTATGCTACACTGGTTGAAGACGTAATGGAATTTCATGCAATAGAACAGTGTAATAAATTAAGTAATGCCAGTCAAATTGAATTTAGAAACATCTCTAAGGCCCAGTATTATAATTGATAGTTAAATCTGATAGTTATGTAACCTGAAGGTTAAGTTTAACCTCCAGTTATTGGCATGGCCCATATTATAAAACTTTTTTAACTGATGGTTAGTTACCTACAATTTTAACTAAAAGATTCCTTGCTTGAGGATAATTTTCATACCCACTACCGTGAAGTTTGTTTAAACAATAATGCATTGTAATATTTCCTGCGCATCCTTAGTAGGCAGTTTTTGACAGATTTAATGTAAAAATTGATACCCTTTTGTTATGAAAATGGATGTGCAAAGATTTAAACATTTTACTATGAAAAAGTACATTGTATAAGTAACTTAATTGAAAGAGGAGAGTAATGTGTTAGAGAATAAGATAACCAACACAGAGATATGGAAGCAGCAACAGATTTTTCAAGAATAATTTCAATATTTTGTTCACTAGGTAGAATCTACAGAAGTGATGATACTACATATCTATTCATGATTTCCAAAAAAAAATATCCTACATGCTACACCCTAAAACTCACCTCCACATATGGTGAAAGCCAAAGCTTCAAATCCTAATCATCATCTGGAAACACAATACTTGCGTATTTTTGCACCCAATTTAAGACTTCATAACGGTAGTATTTTATAAAGTAAGTTACGTGAATAGTTTATTATAGCTGGAAATGGAGTATGTCTGACCATCACAATCATTAAGGATACTTTTAAGGAATGCAGAATTCAAAGAGTTTTGGAGGTCGTATGTGCTAAGAGGTGACAATGTATGTGGGTATGAAAGTGAGGAAAACACCACATTAGCTTTGCCTTTTACTATCCTCCCCCAAATGAATGTTCTTCTCCGTTTCACACTGATAGCAGCCACAAATGCCACAAGTTTTCAATTTTTTATTGGTGAAAGGATGTCTTTCAGTAATTGAATAAATGTAATTCAGAGAGCAATTAATTAATGATGATGAAGAGAACAGGGGGCAATATAATAATGATGTATTGAGAGACTGATTGGATATGGTTTTAATTGATTATTTTTTGATTCAGACAAAATTTTTACCATGAATTTAACTGAAGCATTGTATGTAAGGTGAGTATGCGAATAACTATGCAAAAGTTCCACAATTGAGAATATTTTATTATGGCGACCAGTTTCGAAATTACATGTTCATCATCTGGCACAAAACCACAAAATGTGCACACACACACACATATATATGTGTGTGTGTGAGAAAAAAGGGGGGGTGGGGTCATTAACCAATCAAATCAACAAAGTCTCAGTTGGCGAGGGAGGATTCAGGGGGAGGGGAGAGGAAGCAAGTTAACAATGGACAACAGGGGGGGGTTACTCGGAAAGAGATGGTTGTTAGCAAGTGTATAATTGTGTTTATGGTGCTGTATTATTTCCATTTGTTCTAGGTAGTATAATTTGCGGCCCCTTTGTTGGCAGTGTAAAAGAGTTGTTGAAAAGTCTGAATTGTGTTTGTTCTCTGAAAGATGTTTTGCAAAATGAGAGGTATGTGAATTGTTGAGGAAAGCGTGTAAGTGTTCTTTGTATCTCATATGTAGATTACGAGAAGTTTCTCTAATGTAAATGGGTCTCGCAGTCGTTGCATTGTAATTTGTAGACACCGGAATGAAGAGTATGATTGAATATGCCCTTGTTGTTTAGTAATATTATTTCTAAGCTGTGTGTTGTGTAAAAGGTAGGTTTTCTGTTGTGTTGTGTAAGTAAGCTTGCAACTGATATGACCAAAGAATGGCAGTTTTTCCCACTGGAGACTTTCTTTAATAGAGATGATAGGGTATATTTTAGGGAAAAACTGCCTAATCTGTGTGATAAATGAAAGAAATGAGACTATCATCCAAAGTGTGAGTTACCTCAATTGGTTCCAATTCAGCTGGCTCATCCTCAATCTTGCACCCTCCCACCTGCCACGGGGTTAACCAAATTAATAAATATGCCAAATAAGAACCACATATCCAAATAATTCTGCATATTAATTTANGCGCACTCGTGCGGGACATTTGAGCATTAATGTTGCCAATATTGGTGACAATATTGTTCTCATCTTGCTGAACAGATCGCCCAATATTGGGCTCTTTATTGTGCCAATTATTGGGAAATTTATTGGCCAATATATTGGACCGTGTCATACGGGCTTTACTTTTGATATTGCTGAATCATCCTTTATGTATGACACAGTTTTCTATTTAATATGTAAGATTTCTACTATTATTCAAATAAATAATGCTTTGTGATCTTCAATTTGTTTTTTTCTTTGGACTTTAAGTGAATTTCGCATCTAAGTACAAATTGAAAATTATAAATACCAAAACCGGTAACCCAGTAGCTGTATTGCTTAAATTGCCGCGTAAAACTGCGCCAGAGCCGTCTAGCGCAATTTCCCCCAAACTTGATGAGTAGAGGAAACTCGTTCATCCGCTGGCACTACCTAGGCTACCCAGCGGATGGAAAACGTCCGGCAGATGTTTTCAGAAACTGTGTGGCTTTGGTGGTTTCGTTCAATGGTTTCCAGTGTGGTCAAGTGTTTCGGTTTGTGTTGGAGAACGTAGATCCCGGAACCCGGGAAGGCTACTCCAGGTCCCAAAATGCCGTCGGTGGACGTTTCTGTCCCACCTCCTGAAAATCAGGAAAGTTCTGCTCCTTCATCACAACCTGTTGTCGGAATAATATATCCACCTCCTGAAGTGAGAAGTATCCTTTGATGTACATTCATTATGAAGTCATTTGTTGACAATAGCAATTCTTGTATATTTTGTGAAATCCATAGCATTTACTTTCCTTATCTTTGAGTAAGACATCGTCGATAAGACTGCGAGTTTTGTTGCTAGAAATGGGCCTGAATTCGAAGCTAGAATTCGCCAAAATGAATTAGGCAACCCAAAATTCAACTTTCTAAACGCAGGTGATCCCTATCATGCCTATTATCAACACAAAGTGAAGGAATACAAGGAGGGTAAAGGTATTGATTATTAATAATTATCTACCTCGAATGTAACTTGGAAGAAATCACGTGCTCATTGTTTTCTTAAACTAGAAGAATTATCTGTGGAATAACCACTAATCGTAATGACTCAATTCGGTCTGAAGTGTTATTGTTTGTAATTACGCTGATATACTAATTTTTACTTCTTAGGACAGGAGCCATCTCTCAGTGGTAGTTTACCTACGATTCCGCCGCAGAAAACGGTAACTGCTGCTGCTCAACTCAAACAGCAAGAAATTTTAAAACAAGTTGAGCAACCGTTCGTACCTAAAGATCCTCCAGCAGAATTTGAATTTGTCGCTGATCCACCATCAATATCAGCTCTCGATCTGTAAGTCTAATACTAATTATAAGCTCGCGTCCTATTGAAAGATGTTAATGCGATACTTCATTAGCACCTGGAAAGATGTAATCATATCAGATTCTGTCTCCTGCATATTCGATTAAGTTCAGGTTATCCGAGGAATAAAGCTTGGAAAATGATTGATTTTTCATTAATACTTTAAACGAATGCTGAAAACTATTTTTACGATTCTGCTTTTTATTTTGGTTTACTTATTAGTGTAAATATAGAAGTTTAATTTATTAAATCATTATAGGTCATGTAGATTGACCAACGAGTATGGCATGGAAGTTTATCGACACTAAAAATAATCAAGTTATCAGCAGAGTTGGGATGCATTCATTTTTCTTAGCTACACACAATCTGGGAAGTGCACATTAAGTCAAAATTGGCGAAAGATCTTTCCTAGGGTGAATTGTTTATAATTTTTAGGTATTCATTTGTACATGAGAAATTCCTGTCATACTTATGTAGCAACCAGCATTTTGTCCTATTAATGCATTTACACTCAGCATCACTGTTCTAGTTTCTATATCCTGCTTTGAATTTTAATAAAAATTCAGTTTTCTACACGTTTTCTAATTCTACAGTTTTCTATTTTACAGCGATATTGTGAAATTGACTGCTCAATTTGTTGCCCGAAATGGACGACAATTCTTAACTAATCTCATGAATAGAGAGCAGAGGAATTATCAGTTTGATTTCCTTAGACCTCAGCATTCTCTTTTTCAATATTTTACAAAATTATTGGAGCAGTACACCAAGGTTAGTATGTCTGATTTTAAATAAGGAATTTGTCCTTGTTTATTTAAGTGTTGTTCATTGCTTAAGCTTTTTAATTTGTTCACTTTTTGTACAGGTTCTTATTCCCCCAAAAGATTTGATGTCAAAATTGATGGAGGAGACGTCCAACATGAATGTGGTATTGGAACAGGTGAAATACAGAGCAGAGTGGATAAAGCACCAAGAAGCTCAGAAGCGCAGAGAAGAGGAAGAAGCAGAGAAAGAGAGAGGTCAGCATATCGGATTTTGGAACTTAGAAATTGATTTTATTGAGTATTGATCATTCTTTCTTTCAGCTTTACAAATTACAGATAAAAGACTGATTTATGTTTTTTTATAATAAATAATAAAGATAGAACACTTCTACCGTTTTGATGGTAACGGTAGAAGTGTTCTATCTTTATTATTTATAATGGAGAACTACCACAAAGTCAATCAAAGTCAGTCAATAAAGTCAGTGAAGTTGTCAAGAAACAGTCTGTGAAATTGTGAAGTCAGTCAGTTGTTCCTCAGTTTCGAACTAATTTTGAATAAATGGACAAATCTTGTGCCATAATGTTGTTTCAGATATTGTGAATTTGTTTTCCGGCTATTTTATTTCAAACAAAGTACCCTTTTTTATCTGTTCAGTCACACTTGGGTTATTGTTTATAATGATTTTGTGTAAAATTTTTTATATTTACTGGAAAACATCTTTTCAGGGTGCGATGAAAAATAGTTAAGAGGATATGATCTTACAATAAGATTGTTATATGATATAAATTGTATTTACTTCAATTCTTTACATTTTCAGATGGCTTAGATTATGTATTAAAATGCACTGGGAAGAACAGATTGAAAAGGCTATACAGTTTGCTACAGAGCAAGGAAGGATGAAGTTTGTGCGGCCAATCTTCAGGTAAGGGATTAATTTCAAGTTCCCAAGAAGAAATATACTTGAAAAAAGTCTAACAGAACTTGAATAATTGCCTGCAGTTATGACCCCGTCTCTTTTTATATGTCCATTTCTTCTTGGAAATATTCTTAATGTTATTAATGTACTAAATCTTATAATGTACCAAAAGTTGCCAAAGTTGTTCCTGTATATAAGAACAAAGGTGATATAAACCAAATTGATAATTATAGGCCTATTTATTTACTTTCTCAGTTCTCTAAAATTTTTGAAACATATTTTTTAACAGACTTACAGACTTTTTAGAGCAGAATGAACTGCTTTCAGATTTTCAGTTTGGTTTTAGGAAAAGTAAATCAACTGAATCAGCTATACTATCGACCATTAGATTCTTGTGTGATGAAATAGAAAAGAAAAACAATCTTATGGACTTCTTCTTTGATCTAACGAAGGCTTTTGACTCTGTTGATCACAGATTGCTTCTCAGCAAATGCTGTGTCCTTGGTGTAAGAGGTGTAGCATATTCCTAGTTATCTTCCTTCTTATACAATCGCAAACAAAGAGTCCTATTAAGGACAAATGGCTTAAATTATCTCTCAGATTCTACGGATATTACTCTTAGTATGCCACAAGGCTCTATCCCTGGTCCAGTGCTATTTCTGGTTTTTATCAATGATCTAGCTGACTTTCTAAAACCCTTCTAGAGGAGCAGAACCATCATGTTCGCTGATGTCAGCCTTCTAGCTAGCCATAAGAGGTGCACACCATCTTGCGCAAAGTCACCCTTACCTGTTTTCTTGCATTTCCAACCTGAAGGGGGTATCCTTTCCACCACTTTGTTTGGCCGGTGCTTCTATGAAGCCACGACAGCAAACGATGCCACCATGTGGACGAAATTGCAAAGTCTCCCAAATGGCTTAGAGAAATGTTCTGCCAGGATAGCTCAATGGACTGAGCACTCGACCGGCAATTGGGAGACTCTGGTTCGATTCCCGGTCCCATCAGACTTTTTTTCAAGTCCATTCTTCCTTGGGATTTTTCCTGGGTGTGCACCATCTTGTGCTAAGTCACCCTTACCCATTTTCCTGGATTCTTTATATCCTGAGGTTGAAGTGAGAAGTTAGTTAGTATGGTCTCTTAATGTTATATTGCATTTAGTGCTTATTATCTTCAAGCTTGGAATTGTAAGTTCTTATAAGTATATTCTTGATATTCTCTGTGAACCATTTTCCTAATATTCTCAGCAATCAACCAAACATTTTAGCACTCAGTGGTTGTAATTAACTATTTTCATGATGAAAATTAATCTCTAGATCTACAAGATCATTTCTTACTCTTTTATCTGTGTTTATTCAATCAAATTCATAATCATTCCTGTTGTTTAGATTTTTTCTTCCTGACAGTTTTTATCATAATTTTTTTTCTTCCTTTAAATATTCACTCCCATCTTACAAGCTTTGTTGCTTCTTGGTGCAATTCAAAGTAATGTAGAACTCTAACATAATGAAACAGCTTTCATTTCCTGGCCTTTTTGTCTCTCAAAGGCTTGAATGTAAATTTACTTTCCAATTGTTTTGTTTCTTTTCATGACCTCATCAAGAATTCTTTTTCAGCTGATAACAAATGCAACTTAGCTACAGAAATCTTTAAATTTCAATTTCTACTTTATGGTGTTATTTACAGAATTTATATATTTATCGATGCTGATGTATCATGTATTGACAGCTTATGGTGGTAGAAATTGTATGCTTCAATTTTACTTCATATGATGACTGTTATTGCATCTATTTTTTAATTACAAGTAACTGATAATTAATATATAGTGTAATCCCTTTCTAAGCTTTTCTTAGAGAAAATGTCACATTCTCTGAATCACTTGCAAATATTATAATTATTATTTTTCCAAAATATCTTTTAGGGATTTGAATGCATGGGATGGATCAAGAGAACGTGCTATTGCTGCTTATTACAAGAATCGGGCTTCAATGATGTATGTCACAGCTCATACTGTAGCAACTGATCTTGGTCTGAAGGAGTGAAGTCTTCAATGTTAAATTACATCCTAAACTTGTTCTTATAATATGATTTGTAGCATCATGGGTTTGCATATAGCCTTTTACCTAAAAACTTTCTTTGATCATGGTAGATTGGTTTGAAATATTGGGTTAATTATCTTGAAGGTGCTACTATTTCTTGGTGATAAGTAATTATTGTTAAATTTTTTTAATCTTTAATTTCCTATCTTGTGATGTCTTAAATAATAGTTTCCCTCCATAAAATTTGTATAATGTATTTAACCTCACTCATCAGAATTATGACTTCTGGCATCATTAATAAAACTTCATATGAACCTGAGCTTATGGTATTTTAAGTCTCAAAAATAAAGAAACTGATTTGTAATTAAGATACTGATTTTTACCAACATTTATAAAATTCTCTTTAATACAATGTATCAATAGCAAAGAGAAATTTTCCATTACCAGGCTTATTTCTTCAAAAAAGAGGGTTACATTTCCTTGCAATAATGCTTTAGATTTCTAATTGTTAGAAAGCCCTAGGAAAAGTATCGTCAACTTTGGAAAGGAGGAGGTTTTAAGCAAGGAGTTTATGCTTACTGCATTACATGTAGGTTTCCTTAAGGCAAAGCTNAGGTGTACAATGCCTTAGTTAATCTATCTTACATTAAGCTTGCAGTATGCAAGCAACTTTTACTCGTACATATATAGGATACTAAAGATGAAGCAGAAGGAAGTGCCTCACAGAGCCCCATTTTTTTTTTTGCCATAAAGTCCCGGGTTTGGACACAATGGAAAAATTATTTAGCGTATTATTTTAGTAATTATTTAAGTATTTAGCGTACAGATAGAACATTGAAATTTACAATGTTTAGAATTCCTTCCTTAGAATGTGTTTATATCTTCAGTATTGCTTGAACGATTTATCCCTAGTGGCCCCTGGTTCGATACTAGGTAAATTCTTAATGCAAATTTTTCAAAAAATCATTTAGGGTACTTGTCTGTAAGATAGAATGTTGAAATTTACAACATCGATGGAGGATAAACACCTCTATAGTATGTATAATGGTTTTTGCCCTAAGGGTCCTTAATTCAACGCTAGGGCAATTCTTATGTCATACATTCAAGAATTCATTTAGGGTATTTTGCGTTAAGATAGAAAGACGTAATTCACAGTGTTGTTAGAATGGATGAATGTCAATCGAATGCTGTAGAGATTTTTGCCCTCTGAGCCCAAGTTCGATGCTAGGATCCTTCGTATGACCGAATTTTCAAAAATTCATTAGTGTATTTCCCGGTAAGGTAGAAGTTTGAAATTCGCAACATTGATAGACAATATGGATTTCTATCTTATGTCGTAAAGATATTTGTGCTATTAGACCCAGGTTTGATGCTAGGACAATTCTTATGGACATATTTTGAGTAATTTGTTTAGATTATTATAATTGCTGGATGGNCCTAATTAGTAGATTCTGTTTTTTATAACTTACCATTTTGTGAAGTATCCATCAAAAGACTAATGCCAATAGTTATGGAATATAATATATACGGCTATACAGTTTATGATGTCTTATAATCTAAACTTATCAAATAACAATAGAACTCCATAGCTTTAATTTTCAAGGTGAAAAGGCGGGAGTAAGTCCTCCCTTTTTTACTCCCAAAATTTCTTCTCTTACTCTCTCTCTCTCTTAACATATTCTATCTCTTCAGGTTTTATTTATTGCTTTTTTCAGCTACTTCATTTCACAAGCCTGGATATTTCTATCATGTCAGCATTTTTCTAGCATCTTGCCAAGGTAGATTTTGTACTCCATATAATTGAGTGGGAACTAATACCAAATGGTAGAGCAGCATTTTCATTTCTATAGTTACCTCTTTTTCCACTGTTTAATTTTATTAAAATAATGGTACATAGCATTGCCCTTCTCTTTCTGCTTAAGATCTCTTTGTTGTGTCATCCATCTATAGTAATTTTAGTTCCCAAGTATTCGTATCTATCTGTTTAGTTCTTCATTTTTATATTTGATAGACTTGCTCTGGTTTTGAAATACATATTACTTTTCTTTACATTCATTTCCATTCCCTTTCTTGTTAGTTCTTCTATTCATTTTGTTATGCAGTTTTTTAAAACTTTTCTTCACTATCTGCAATCCAAACTATTTCATCTGCAAATAAGAACACCTGCACCAGTTTCATATTTCATTAACCTATCCGTGTTTGTTCTTGTTGTTTTCTGCTTACAAGTGTTACCTATTTCATGCATGCAATTTATAAAGAGCAGGCTATCACCTTGCTTTATTCCTTACCTTATTCTCTACCGTAGATAGTTCTCTATCTATTCTGACTACTCATCTACATCTACATAAGTACCCTGCAAGCTGCCTTTCGGCGTGTGGCAGGGGGTGTAAACACCAAGAGTAGAATTACTTCTTTAATTTATTATTATTACTCCCTTTACTTCATCATGCAGACTTTCTATGATGGTTCCGTCAGACTTTATTCATGTCCGTTTCTCCTTGGGAATTTTTCTAGGTGCACGCCTTATCGTGCCAAGTCACCTTAACTCATTTCCTTGTATCTTTAAAGGGGGTTCTCCTTCCATCACTTTGTATGGTCGGTGCCTCCCGCTGAGTCGCACCAACTCTCACGCCCAATACCTACAAAGTCTCTCAAATGGCATGGAGAAATGTTATATGATTTGATTTAGTACTTCTTCTTTACCATTGCTTCCCATAGATACTTTAGAGGTGCAGAATCAAAAGCCACCCTTAAGTTCTGGAATGCTAAATAAAGCTTTTTATTTTACTCCATTGTTTTTCTTATCAACATTCTTAAAGTAAAAATGGGATCTTGAGTTTGCCTCCCAGGTCTAAAATCTGCTTGTTCCTCTTCAAGATTATTTTCAATGACTTTTCTATCCTAACTTATTAATCACAGACGAAGGACATAATGATTGATACTTTTTACATTTCTTATTACTTCCTTTTTTAAAGACTGGCACTATAATATTGATCTTCCTCTGGAAGATTTTTTAAATAGTCCATTGCATGTTTTTCCTCCAACGTATATGAACACTGATGCTATTTCCCGCTGCTTCTCTTTCATTGCCTCTCCTTGAGCCCTTATGACGATGATATTGTCTATCATTGTTGTGTGTGCTGTAAATGCAACTGAAGAGGAGAAATGAGAACATATAGATTATATTTCTTTCCATTTTCAGTTGCCTATGCTCAGATAGACTGGCACAATTTTGTGGTGGTTGAGAAAGTAGACTATCAGCCTTTTGAACATGGAAACTTCCCTCCTCCGACAACTCCTGATGAAGTTGGAGCTAGAGTTCTCATGCAGGTAAGGTGAATGCTGAATCATTCAATGCTATTGGAATTTTTGTTATGTTTACTTGAGTCTCGAGATAAGTAAAAATTAAACTAGTAATTAATTTCACAGGATAACAAGTTGCACCAAACTTAATTTAAGTGTAACTCAAAAATTTTACCATACAATGAAAAATGTTTGTTTCTGTCTGGTTGGTATTTTATCACAGGTAGAATGAAAAAAGTGCCCTATTTTTAAGGCTGTTTAATGGAGTGCCCAATAACTCAAAAAGTTGAAGGCACGAGATACCAACCAGATACAAACAAAAATGTATGTATTATATGGTAAAACACAGGGTGAAACTTGATAAAATTGCATGTTTCATCCTGTGCAACTTGTTTTTCTGTGAGATCCATAGTGTAGTTTTCCAGACTCTGAGTTAGATTAGATTGTAATAAAAAAATCTGACAGCCATATGATGCTAAAATAAAGCTTTATATAATCTCTTTGTTTTAAAGTTTCAGCTGTGATACATTATTTAACTTTAGATGAAATCAAGCTTACAAGGAAAAGTTTGGAAGCCAAACCTTAGATTCTGTTTAAAAATATTAGTAAAGCTGTGAATACACATTTTGGCCTAATTCCAAATTTTAAAATTTGCATTTAGCCAAATTTTAGACCCAAAATTAATCCTATTAAAGTATATGGTAGGATGCAAGAAAAATCAGAAATTGCAAAGAAAAGACACATTTAATAATTACAGTTATTGCATTACTCAAGTAACACAAAGAAATTGTATAAGTTACAGATTTTGGTGAATGAACTATAATTTTCCTCTATTCCCTGCTGCCAAATTACTCCTGTGGGCCCTACTGCAGATTTGCAACAATTAAAATATGCTCACTCTACATAGAGATTGGTGGTAGCATTCCCACAATGCATCTGATTCCTTCTAACCTCACATTAAAATTTAAATAATTATGGTGTCCAGTTCAACGAGATTTTTTAATATCAATCAACAAATCACGAGGGCAGTCCATGAATTTAAATGCTATTTAAAGGTCTGTGCAAAATCAATTATATGTTGTATGTGTTTGAGTGGGAAAAAATAATATGTTCTTGCTTCAGAGGGAATAGCTAAGGATATTTTCTACTTTAAGGCACAAGAAAACACTGATATTGATATCAGATTGTACACTTGAATGCTAGAGGAATTAATCAATTTTAAGTATCATTTCTATTTTATTGGAAAATTTTTCCTTAAATATGGTACTGGTCATCCTGGATTGGTTGTGATATTGTAATTTAATTTTTAAGCAATTTTTTAGCATGAGCAACATGGCTATGATATTGGTTAATAAACAATTTGTTGTTAACATAAAAAGTGAAATACCGTTTACACAGGCCTTTATGGCTAAGCACATTATAAATTACAGTATTCATGGAGTTCACATATAATTCACTTAAATAAATCATTCTTGAGAAATACTACATATTTAACTATGTGGAGTTAGTACTGCAACTTTGTCCAATATGAATATTGTTGCAATAATTGCATTGATTTTTTTTAAATTCCAATTTAATTAGAAGTCTACCTTGTCCTTCCTGTTGTATAGTAATGATTTTAAATTCTTATTGGTACCGAAGTTGAGTGTGGAAAAATATTGCAAATTGTGTTAGCTGGGTTGCCAATGACATTAAATTTTATGAAATGAGGTTTTAGTGGAGTTTTGGGAAATGCAAACCAAATATATACTATGGATCAGTACAAGTTATTACCGTTTATATCTACACTAATCCCATCAAGCATGATGGAACTTAATTTAGTTTAAAAATACATCTATTATCATATATATCTGGTCCTCCTAAGGCAGAAGTAGTCAGTCTTAAGATAATAATAACTCAATACATTTCTTGCCATTATTATTAATATTTATTCTACTGTTTTCAAGTCATGAAAGCCTACTTTACGAAGATTTCATATAGAAAAATGTAAGAACTGGTTATCCCCTTGT
The DNA here is from genome assembly GCA_000376725.2 of Ladona fulva. NCBI lineage: Eukaryota > Metazoa > Arthropoda > Insecta > Odonata > Libellulidae > Ladona > Ladona fulva. The sequence goes on along the minus strand of KZ309248.1, from coordinate 49,331 downwards.
ACTTATATGGGATAATTCCTGAAATCAACGATCAACATCTGCCTATGTTGTCAAAGGGATGCGTTGTTTATTTCCAAATTATTTAACGAATTTTCC
>KZ309248.1:18050-29667 GCA_000376725.2 Ladona fulva | reverse complement strand
TACTATTGATTTTGTAATTTTCTTTTTATACACAGCTTTCTTAATCATCTTTTAGCATGAACTATCAGTAGGTTTGCGCAGGTTTTTCACACCCCCCTTCTCTGAGGGTGTTTTCCTGCTGTGGATATTTTTTCCTAAGATATCACCTTAGGTTTTTTTTTTACATCCACTCCTTCTAAAGTTTTCCTCTCTATTTCTTTTCACCTACACACAAGTCTTCATGTACATAAAATCATTGACTCAAGGTTAGATGGAAGAAGAGACTTTTCAGTCTCAATCTCGCCTTTAATAAAGACCTTATTATTATTGAGCTCACTATAATATTCTCCATAATTTTACAGAAGATTGAGGTGAGGGATTTGGCCTGTCTTTATCTGGCTTTAGGGTACGACCTTTCTTAGGAACCGGAGTAACATTTACTTTATTCCATGACAGTGGGACTGTGCCCTCATCTAATGATTTCCGATAGAGGACGAAATGAAGAGGAGCAAGCTCATTAGCTAAAGTCTTTATAACAAATGAGGGAATACCTTCGGGACCTGGTGCCTTTTTTCTGTCGATCTCTCGCAATAACTTTTCAATTCCTTCAACTGATAACTCAATTGGGCTCATTTCCGAATCAACGCGCGTTGCAAAATCGTTTACTAGACCATTATCTACGTTGAAGCATCTTTGATAATGCTGGTTAAGTAAGTTCGCCTTTTCTATCGACGTATTAATGATTCCTTCTTCGTTAGTTAAGCTGGGTACGGAAGACTGACCGCCACGAGTCTCACGCACATGCGACCAAAATTCTTTCTGATCACTTCCTAGTGATTCTAACAAGGTTCTAGATCTATATTCCTGAATTTCTTTATTAGCTGCCTTATTAAATAGCTTTCGCTTTTCTCTATACTTTTGTTGTTCTAACTCAAAATTAGCTCCGCATGTTTTAATTTTCCTCAATCGGAAACGAATAAGTCTCTGCTTCCTATGCAATGTTCGCAACTTCGGCTTTGTTCATCGTGGCTCCTTACGCTCACGCATGCTTTTGGTCGGAACGAATTTAACTAAACCTTCTTCTATTATGCGGAGGAATTCAGTCCAGCTGTCATCGACTGTGTTTATACCCACAAAGAGGCAAAAAGCATCCCTACTCTCGTTAATGTAATTGAACTCCAAAAATTTCGCTTTGCGAGGACTACATCCAACGTCCAATCAGGAGAGCACACGTCGTGAAAAAGTGAAAGGGAGCAACACATATATATAGCGGACGAGATGAGGACAGCGTCACTTCCGACCTGAAGAAGCCAGCAGCACCGCCGGCGAAACGTCGTCATATTAAAATGACCACCGCTGCGTTCCCGAGAACCAACATTGAATTTAACAATAATAATTGCTTAAATTAATAATTTCATCAATATCTGAGGTTCACCTAATAGAGAATGTAATGCTTAAAAGGCATGCAAAAGGAAATCTTGATAGTTGAAATAGTTTTTGAGTTATCATGCACACCAATTTCAAAAACACCGTTTCGAGAAAAACGAGTTTAAAATTTTTGTTATGAATATCTACCATAAATAATTAACTTATGATTGTTAACTGCTTATCTAGTATACCTAGTGCATATAGCAAACTTTTTGCATCTTTATAACAGTCATTTAGCTCCATTTTTTCTCTCTACGAATTATTTGAGCCTCCATCGCACTGCTCCTGCTACGGCGCTCCTGCCTCGCCAACAACTAGCGGTCATAGATGTTGGCGTTAATCTTGAATTGCTGCTCCATTATACAGTTAGTTACAGTATAGTAACCTTCATAAAAAACATCTGCAGTTATGTAGACCGAATTTGCTAATTTTTTTGCCGGAATCTTGGTGTTTAGGAACCTGGTGCTAAACAGTTGATCTCTTGTTGATATTTTGTGTATGCTCTCCAATAAGTATTACTGCAAGTGCACCGAAAACTGTTGAAAACTCTATAATCCTGTTAAATGCGTAGGACCCACACCCAACCCACACTTTTATTAGTAAGAGAGTAGTTTCCTATCAGTTGCACTCTACCAGATTTTCTTCTTTTTTCTCTGTGTATTGATTGTCGTAAAACTTACGTACTTACTTAACTTACGTTCCGGGGTCTTATTTCACGAAAACTTTGGTTCTTCTTCCAATCGGATACAGAATCATATGGTTTAACTAAAAACACGAGAAACTACAACTGAAACATCCAAAATTTTCTCTAAGACTGGCTTCACTTAGAAAGAAAGAATCGGAAGAACCCTTGTAATGAATCATAGTGTGCCTAACTTTTATTACATCAAGGTATCTCTGGACCTTTCTTATTACAAGTGAGAGAAGAAGCGGATGCCTTCAAAACATAATTAGTGTAGAAAAGAATACCCAACAATCATATAATCTGCTAAAACTCTGAGTGGAGACACTAAGCTGAGGCGAGATTTTCTTTTCATTCTCCTAACTGCCTAAACAGCAAAACCATGTAGCCAAAGTAGTTGTTTACAGGAACAAAATCTTCCAATAGACAAATGGACTAATATGACGAAATGAAAGAGGCCTCGTAAATTTTCAAACCGAATTTCAGAGATCAGTATGGTGTAAAGGGTGCCATATCTCAACATCTGCGTATAATATGTAACATGTATAACATACGTTTTACCAAAATTTGCACCTACGAGTTAAGTTTTATGTTTAGGGCACCCAAAGTATTCTTAAAATATGAAGGGTCTAAGCCATAAATCATCTGTTCCTCAAGTACCTGCTGAAAGAGAGGCGTAGGAGAGTTTGCCGCTACCTCTACTTTCCGCGTGCAGCAGCATAGGCTTAAGAAATTGGCTGTAGTTCAGTTAATAATACATATAATGATCTGAAAATGTCACGGTATAAATGAAATGTTCTACTATTTTTTAAAACAATAAAAAAATTCAATTTTTTTGACAGGATAAACCAGGAGCCCCCCTTAAATATTCTTTTTCTTTCAATGTACTTGTCAAGTATATATAGATCAATATTGTGCTTTGTGTTAGATGCACTTTCTTCTTTGAAGAAAAATGCTTCTGTCAATAAAACTTTGTTTTTAAGTGGTAACTGTAGTAAACACTGTCCTTAATTGCCCTGTTTATACTGACCATCAACTACCTTAAGAAGAGTAGCTTTCCTTTGTGATTTTGGTTTAATCACTGCAAGCAGAATTGTCCTCTTGAAGTGCATCCCATTAAAGCTAGGAATGGTTTGTTCGAGTAACACTGACCAAGGCTTTATTCTGTAATTATCTTGCAATACTCTTTACCAAATCAATTTTCAAAAAGGTGATCTCTGTGAGACTCATTCATTTAGCCTCTCTCTAGTTTATAATTGATTTGATAATTTAGATTTTGAAAGTCAGTTGATCAGTTTTTTGCTCTATTTGTTTAATCATGTCAATAGAAATAAGACTTAAAATGCTGGTCATTTAGATCCATACATTCAGATAGTATAAATAATGGTTTGGAGAAAAAGACTTTGACCATCACATAATTCATGCATTAATTTTTGTTTGATAAATAGTTCAAAGATTACACAATTTGTCGTGGACAATTGGTTAATATAAAAACAGCTTAGAAGTGGATAGAATGAATCAATAGGGCATTACTAAATTCTAATGAATGTGTTTCTTTGGATCAGGTCACTTGGGATGGGCACACTTCAAGTGTGGAAGCTGCAACACGTGCTGCTAGAGCAAATATAACACTGGAAGAACAAATTCATCAGATCCACAAAGTGAAAGGGTTATTGCCTGATGAAGAGAAGGAGAAGATTGGTCCAAAGCCTAACACTCGTGCTGGCACTGGAATGCAATACATGATGCAACAGCAGGCAGGCAAGCACCATCACATTGCACCACTGATGCCGCCTGCAGGCACTGCTGCCTCCATTCAGACACCTAAACCTCAGGCTAAAGTGGCCCCTCCTAAGCCCATGTTGTCCTCAGCTCCTCCCACACAACCACCTGTGCCTCCCACTCAAACCCAGCCCCCTGCACCTGCTCCCCCTCCCCTTCGCATGGCCCCCATGCCGCCTCCTGCTGGAGCCATGGTGCCTCCTCAGCCTGGACTTATGATGGTGCCTCCGATGGCACCACAGCTTCGACCTCCACCTCTCATGTGTGAGTATTCCTTTTTAATACCAAGAAGACAATATTTAGTACCGTCAAACCTTGGATTGAGAGCATAATTCATTCCAGAAATGTGCTTGTAATTGTTAGCACTCGTATATGAAAGCAGTTTCCCTATAAGAGTTAATGGAAACTCAAGCAATCATTATTTGTTCCGAAACCTAAAAATTTTCATATACATAATAATTTACAATAATAATAAAGATTATAAGACAAAAACACTCCTAATGATAAGTGTAGTGCCAGACAACTTAGATGTGATTGAGACTGTTCCAGAGTCTTGAAAAGGTTCAATTCAATACTTAGGAAATGCGAAACAATTCTTATCTTTCTTCATGTTTGTGATTAGTAAGAATAAATATAATTGGACCTTTCTCTGTTTGTTATATGGATGAACATATTCCTTCAAAACACTAAAGCCTAGGTTTATTTGCTCTTATTTATTGGGGAAATCTTAAAATTGCAGCAGTACAAGGGCGTCCAGGTTTTCCAGTTCCTCCTCAAGGATTTATGCCTCCACCACCTGTTACAGCTCCTACACCACCAGCTCCTCCTCAACCTGTGAGTATCCTTTCCAGTTAATTTGTTGTAGTACTGTAATGTTTTTTTACTGTTTTTCACTTTAGCAATAATATTTAATGGAAATGGTAACCTTATGTTACTAAATTGACATTGTAATTATTTAAATAATATTGTGTAATATGTCATACATATTGTTACTATAAAAATTGGAATATCAATTAAGAATATATCTAAATATATTGTGAACAAGGAATACGTTGCGGTATGAAAATTTTTTTCTCTTAATTGCTGACGTTCAAAGATAGAATGCCTTACCACTGATATTTCATTTCATATAATGAGTGATTCGACTGTGTTTGCCAACAAAAAATGTGAACCCCTCTCACATAATCACCGTTAACTATTAGTGTCTTCTGTGGATTATAAATATCTGCATCATCAAGTTAACACATTGCTTGAGTTGACACATTTTCAAATTTATTTCATCCATGACTCATGAATTACAGGAGAGTCTTCTTGATTTTTCTTCCCTTAATGTATCCCTCCTTAAGGTTGTCCCAAAATGGGTAAAGTGAATGTCATAATTATATGACAAAATTAAAAGTACTAAGTGAAATCTGGTGGAACTCTCCATCGCTGCCGACATCTCTTTCTAGACTCCTCTCCGGACCGCATCTTATTCCAGACTCCTTTCCGGCCCGTGTCTTATTCCAGACTCTCCACCGCTGCCGACTCTATTTTCAGACTATCATCTCCCGACCGTGGTTGCTATTCGACTCTGGTTGTTTTCAGACTCTGGTCGATTTCAGACTGTCTTCCCCTTCGCACCTTAGGTCGCGAGGAAAGGTTTCCTTTTCCCCCTAGCGACGTCCTTCCGGAACCACAATTACGAACATTACACTCGCGCTACGCACGTTTCGGCGCACACTTAAACGATTCTCACAGATTCACTGTCGTAACTTAGTGATCTCTCAATTGGAGCACGTAACATCAGTATAATTATAGATTTACAAAACAGGTTTGATTCTTTGTGCTTTTCGTGATATAACATCTGTTCACCCTTAGAATAGAACAGCTGAACAAATACATTTTTTCATTCGCAAAATCAATACAAAGAGTTTACACTGACATAATAACATTTACGACATGTGCATTTTGTCAAACATAATTTTTCTTAATAGGATAATTTGTGCAACAAAACAACAAAATAAAAATACTGTTGCAACATCCATACATTCAAAACACCATAAAATGAAAGAACCCTTTGGAAATTAAAGTAAGTACAGACACATGTAGCGTCACAACAAATATGCCGCTACAATATATATATATATATATATTTACTTATTGTCTTGCTATCAAACAATTTCCCATTTAAGGGTGGAGCAAATGTAATAAATTGTTTATGTCGTAAAGTTCAGTAAGTGTTTATTTTTGACATTGTGAACTTTTTGTGATTGTATGAGTGTTTTTTTTGTTCTGCTTTTGTTTTGAAATACCTGAATGTCGTGTGGTGGTGCACGAGTGGTGAAGTGAGGACTTTTGGGTATGAAGGGAGAAGAGGGGGGGATCGGCGAGTTGATCTCAGGGTCTGTCGGCAGCAGTTGTGTTGGGAGTTGGGAGCGTGAGGTCAAGGGTGAAAGAAAAAAAGCGAATCAGATCAGGTCTCTGGAGGAGCCTGACGATGAACCAGTGAGCTGAAGACGTAGGATCCTGGCAGCAGGAGTTGTGTGGCCATGAACATATTTTTGTTTAACCAAAGAATAGATTGTTAAGAATAGTAATTGCTGATGATTATTAATTGGGTGTCTCCTTTTGGAAATAAGTTTCGGTTTTTGCGGAAATAAAGAAAAAAAATCGTTACAATATACACCATAAAGTGAAAGCTTAAATGAAAAGTTGGGGCATAAATGAATACAGTAAAACCCTGATTTAACGTTCCCGCATTTAGTTAATCTCGAGTTAATGTGTAACCCGCATTTAATGAAAAAGAAAATTGGTCATCGAAACATTAATGCTCAATTAAGTCTGAAACTGATGATAATCTCACAAAAACTTGGCTGGTGACAAGAAGTATTAGCTAACAGGTTGACAGTCTGCATTAGATTTTGTTTCTGCTTATTTATTTGTGTGATTTCAGTTTCGTTAGTTTAATAAAAGATTAACGCTAACTATAAAACGCTATAAAAGATAACTGCGTTATTTTACTCTTTTATTAATATCCCGACAAATTTGCTTGTTAGGAGGTACAGCTTACGATTTAAACACGCGAACAATATATGGTGCAAGAAAATGTAATTTTGAATCGTCAACTTCATTCTGTATTACGAAATTTATACAACAATCAAAGAAAGAATAACTGCATTGCTANCGAAGGCACTCCAGCCTAGTTTCATTCTTCGATTCACTTCATTAATCCTGTTTTTCTCTCCTGTCGTAACCAGTTGTCCCAGGTAAGTGTACTCTGAACAAACATCAAGGGGTACCTCTTGTAGAAGGATTGGTAATTGTGCTGCAAAAGAATTATACCTTACCTTAGTTTTGGATAAGTTTATCCTGAGTCCTATTTTCTGCCCCGCCATGTTCAGTTCTTGAAGTCTTGATCTTCACCGTTGGTGATTCCTTATATGATTTTTGTCTCTCTGTCAGGGTACCATGAAGCTTCCAGATTCTGAGGAAGAGCCTCCAACAAAGAAAATGCGAACAGAAGAAACATTGATGCCAGAAGGAGAGTTCATGGCGAAAAACCCTGTAAGTGTTGTGAGCTACTTATCTAATGATAATATATGTGTGGGTTGATATCACTGCTCTTAATTACTCAATAATTTGCATTGTGAAAAATTCATGAATGTTGTAACTATAGTTCTCTCTAATTCCATCTGTTTTTGGGCTGCAATTACTGCAGTCACTTGGTATTTGGAGTTGTACCACTGTTGCAAAGGAAGACTTTTAAGTTACTTTTTTGAAATTTTCTCCAATTAAATTACGAAATAAACCACATAATCCTACTATGAGATTATAATAAAGATTCTCGGATTTCCACCCAGGCAAGTTCAGGTGACATAATTGCCATCTCTTTATATAGATGCTTCTCCAGAGATAGATAGATAGTAGGGGATATCTCTGGAGAAGCGTCTATATAAAGAGATATATGTATGTATATTCCTTGTGGAGTAAACATTAACGTGCCGTGCCATTGAACCAATGATCAATTTAGAAGTTAATTTACTTATATATGAGCTATACTCATTTTTAGCAGTTTTGTTTTTCGGAAAGCATCCTGAAAAAAACTTTAAAGAGCCACCCTGTGTAAACCTTATGGGAGAAATTTGATCCATCCTGGCATCAAACCAAGTACACTTGTAGTAGAATTCTATTCAGATTACTCTTGAAAAATTTCTCTAGTAACTATTCCTCAGGTTTCATGGCAAAATCGCATCGGGAAGTAGCTCAAAATATTGTCTGGGTTTCCTGTACATTCCTTTAGGAGAAATATTTAAGCCGCCCTGGCATCGAACCAAGGATTTTAGTTTAAGTACCAAGGATCATGTTTAGGTTTTGTTAGCCTTGGATATGAAATACAGGCACAAATACCAAATTTTATCAATTTAGCTTTTCGGCAAGTGCACCGAAAAAATTTGAAAAAGACACCCTATGGGCATATGGGTATATCCCTTATGGGCAAAATTTGATGTGTCCTAGCTTCAAACCCTTTGGCCACTAGGGAAAATATCTTTACAGTAAACGACAGAATTCTTCGACTCCTAACGATATCGCTATACATACACATACTGCCATACACCGCCTGTAATGCATCGCCTGCCTTTCACCAAATGCAATACATCACTTGACATACACCGCCTGTACTACACTGCCTGTCGTACACCGTTATCCATACTCCACTGGCCGTTTTCCGCGATGTGCAAATCCCAATCTACCCGTCAGGTTTTAGGACAACACACCATACACATTCAACCAGTCATGGTGGATCTGGAAAATTATAAATCCGGGACAATCCGGCAAATCTGACAAAACAAAATTGGCACAACATAACATGACGATGATGACACTATATACATAAATATCATTTAGGTATGGCATTAAGACACCCCTTGCAATACGCCATTGTTGACCATAATTTGGTATGTCTTGCATAGAATTATGTCCACTAGGTGAATTGTCTTTACTACATGCAATAGAAAACAATTTCTTGTAACGATACCATGAATATCTACCTTCTATGTTAATGAAAAATGCCCTAAACAAATATTTGAGAAATCGTGCAATGTATAAAATCGCAAAATGTACCAGTTTTGTGGCCTTCTAGAATTGATTCCAAGGTACTCAGGAACAATATGCCATTAATTCCCTAGTGAAGATATTTGCTTTTCCTCAAATTAGAGAAATCAATTGTCAATAAACTGAATTCTTAAGTATTTAATTATTTATTACTATCATAAATTGTTATTTAATATTAACTATGTTCTTTTGTGTAGCTACAAGAAAAGGGGTTCAGCTTAGAATTTGGCTTGTCATAGATTCATGCAAATACAGTTTACGTATTGGCTTTCAAGAGATTTTGCTTTTGTCATTAATATGGAATTTTGGCAATTTGTAGACCTGTTAATGAGGTTGTTTAATATTTTCTGATTCTGGGAGTATTNCTAAATTTTTACTTACGATTTGTGAAGTTCGCGTATTTTTTCATCCCTCCACATCCAGCATTAATAGTTGACCTGTGTGTGGTATTGCTCAAAACAAGGATCTAGGTACAGAGACAGTGTTCCCAGGCAGTTTTTACACCTATACCTTTTTCCTTTCTCTTCCCACTTTTCGTACACATCACACACTTTCTTCTTCCAACTTTAAAAGTTCCCGTTTGTGAGTTTTCTTGAATGAATTGCTGACCCGTCAGTCGTGTACATTTCGTGTCCATGTCTGATGGCCGACCTTTTCGTTTTTCTAATTTTTTAGTGTGGTACGAGGCGATTATCTGATTTACTAACTCTATTCTGAAAGTTTATAAATAAATAAAAATATATGCATTCAGCACAGCGATAGATTCATGCAAATACAGTTTACGTATTGGCTTTCAAGAGATTTTGCTTTTGTCATTAATATGGAATTTTGGCAATTTGTAGACCTGTTAATGAGGTTGTTTAATATTTTCTGATTCTGGGAGTATTTCAGTTGCTTTTGAAAATCAAAAATAAAGTATTAGTAATCAACTGTGACGAAGGATAGCAATTGAAGTAGAAGATCAGTGCTTCAAACTAATTTTGTTCTGGATTTTTCTCTAGTTCAAAGAAAGCTCCGTGTTTTGTTTAGGTTCTGGTTTCTCTCCAGCAGCAACCGTGAAACTAGTTTGAACCTTCCCTTTTGATCTGCTGAAATAATCCCAGAACAAGAATTCAATTGAATTTTTTTATTTAAATTTTAGGACGGAACTGACTGTTTATATAAGGGAAATAATTAAAGAATGAGTTCAGTTATTAAAATCTAACTGTACCTTTTTTAGTTTCCAGTCACTGTTCCATGTTTATGAAATATATCTGCTTTCATAATTAACGAAAATTGTGAACTGAAAATTGTCTTTTACAGAGTCCAGTAACTCTGAAAGTAGCTGTTCCAAACATGAGTGAGAAACCTGAATGGCGTCTGAAGGGTCAACTGCTGACTTTGACATTACCGCTGACCGATACAGTGTCAGTGATCAAAGCCAAAGTTCATGAGGAAACAGGAATGCCTCCTGGCAAACAAAAATTACATTTGGAGGTATGTTTATTACGTATGTTTTATGGTGCATAAAATTACTTGCTGACTTATAAATACAACTTATCTTTCTTTTCAGGGTATGTTCTTCAAAGATTCAAATTCACTGGCTTATTACAACATCTTGCCTGGAACAGTTGTTAATTTGCAGCTAAAGGAGCGTGGTGGGCGCAAGAAATAAATTTTTTTTGTAGAAAATGTGCTGTAATACTTCATAAAGGTAGTTTTAATATTTCCAGGATTATTTTGCTAAATTGATACATTTGATAAGTGCTTGGTTTACTAATTATTTGAATTTCCTACCTCCAATTTTTGAAATGTACGTATTTTTTTGAGGTAATTATGTTTCTTATCTGTTGAATAGCATGCCTCCCTATGCAGATGTGCAGTCTGATTTGTATTATTCTAAATGAAATACAATTTTCAATTCACAGCCAACTTGAATGTATGTGATTTGTTATATTATTAGTATTTATATAGCTTAATGTATTCTGCCTTAAGTATTTGTTTTTTTTGGATAAAGATTGGCAGAAGCATTTTGACCTGCATGGTTGACACGTCCCCAAGAAGAATGGGTTAAGGGTTGACTCTTATTGTCATAAAGAGAGATGAACATTTAATTATGAATCATACTGACCTGTTTCTTCAGCAACGTGTGTTCTAGATTCAAAAGCAAACGTAAGCAACTCTTTCATATCCTGAAATAGGAAATGAAGTTTATAATTGTGAATTCTGTTTATTATTAAATTCACCATCTTTATTCAGTATTTCGTGTAATTAATTTGGTGCTCCCAACAAGAGAGAGAGAGCACAAAAAAACAAGCACTTTTCAGAAAATTAAAGTCTTGATAGTTTCAATGTTCAACATTTCATATGGAAATAAATGAATTGCAGGATGAAAAGGTGAAGTTCTATGAACCAGTATATTTTGTTTTAACAAGAAATTTAGAAGCTAAGCAGCATTCCCTAGCTAATACCCTCCAAAATTTGCTCTTCATTAATCTCTTCCATCAGAAGGCTTTGTTTATCAATGGGACCATAACAATTGAGCGCTGCGACAACTGAGCATGTCTCACAATTAAACTTAACCTAAAAACTTAATTAAAAATTAATTAAATACTTAAATTAATTTTGACAATCTGACAGCATAATATGTAGAATACTGTTATAGTGAGTTAT
>KZ309248.1:0-11675 GCA_000376725.2 Ladona fulva | reverse complement strand
CCGCCTAAATGCTCTCTTTATATATCTAACAAAGGGAAGGAGCCGCTTGTTTTCCTTTCATTTGATTGGTCCTTTGTTGCGCTCGTGTGCTTGGCCGTTATGTTTGTTTTTTGACCGTTGTTGTCGTTTTTCTCGGATAGTTTGAATTAACGGTTCCCAGGCGGATGGTAGTTGGAACCCGTCATCCTTATTGAAATTATTATTATTTTTTACCCGAATTTCTATTGATTCCTTTACGATTCTCTCCCAGAATCTTTCTGATTTTTCAAGAACTTTGGAATCTTCAAATTTAATTTTATGTCCGTTATTAATGGAGTGTTCCGCGATAGCTGATTTTTCTCCTTGTGCTAGGCGGACATGTCTTTTATGCTCTTTTAATCTCGTTTCGACTGTTCTTCCGGTCTCTCCCATGTACACTTTTCCACACTCGCACGGTACTTCATAGATCCCTGCCATTTTAAGCCCTAGTTGGTCCTTTACATTTGTTAGGAGGCTTCCAAGTTTTCTTGGGGGTTTCTGGACTGTCCGGAAGTTGTGTTTGGTCAGGATTCTTGAGATTTTTCCTGAGATAGGGGCTATATATGGGATACATGCCGTTGCTGTGGGTTCGTCCTTTTTTGTTGGTTCCTTGTCGGTCCGGGAGCCAGAATTTTTTAGGGCCATGTCTATATCTCTCCTACATTTAGTCTCAGGGTTGTTTTTAGATGTTTTATTTCTTTACTAATGTTCTCTTCGTCGGAAATCGTGTATGCACGATGGGTGAGCGTTGTGAGTACGGACTTTATAGGGCTGGATGATGGTGGCTCTTTCCATTCAGGTATATATATACATCTAAAAACAACCCTGAGACTCCCTTTTCACTTCAAATCTTAGTACTTCTCTCCCTTTATCATCTTCATCACATTCAATTTCTTCTTCCAGTACTAGCCTTGAATGATCAGCCCATAAATCATATAATTCCTCTACATACTTAGTCCACACTCTGTTGTTTTCTTCCATGCACAATGTCATTTTTCCATCTTTATTTAAAATTCCATGTTTGCTTATTTTTCTTGGTTCTCTTTTTGTTACAGCCTTAACCGTTCTGTACATTTCCTCTAATTTTCCTTGTTTATCCAGTTATTCTATTTCTTCACACTGTCTCTGAATCAAGTTCTCTCTAGCCTAATCATTCAGTCTCCTTAATTCATTAGTTTTCTATATTGTCTTCTGCCATCTTCTGTGGAGACATTTTTCCATTTTATGCATTTGTCCATTTTGCCTAAAATACTTTCAGTAATACACTCTTTTATTCCTTATCTCTGTCATTTCTCAAACTTCTTCCTCCAAAGCCTTCAGCAACGTATTTCAAAGAGCATCCCATTCCTCAGTTATCTCCTGGTTTTATACTAAATTAAGTGTAAGTAAAACTTAGTCTAATTTCATAATTCCTTTAATTTGATTCAGATTTGATTCAGAAGGTTATGAAATAATATATATCCAAGTCTAGCATATGGCCCTATNGTAAGATAAGATAAGTAACTATATTTCTTACCATTATTTATAATATTTATTCTACTGTTTTCAAGTCATGAAAGTCTACTTTGCATAAATTTCTTATAAAAATTATGAGAACTGATTATCCCTGTGCACTTCTGCCTCTTCTTAGTGCAATCTGTCTTCCGTTTCAACTGGATACCCTCCATCGCAGTCGGTCTTCTTTCATTTGCCTGTAACTTCGGCCATTTTTTATGTCATCCAGCATTCTCAATCTTTTTCTTCTCCTTCCTCGTTTTCCTTCTATTTTTCCTTCAATAATTCTTCTAAGTAGGTAATTTCGGCGTAATTTCCCCAACCAAGGTGTTTTCCTCTTTTTGATTTCCCTCAACAGTTTTCTTTCCTCTCCTATTCTCAATAGTACTTCTTCATTTCTAATTTTATCACTCCGCTTCACCTTAAGCACTTTCCTCCACAACCACATTTCGAAACTTTCTAAGTACTTTTCTTCTTTTTGATTGTCCATGTTTCACTGCCATAAGTAACCACACTCCATACAAAACATTTAGCAAATCTCTTTCTCAGATTTATTGGAATTTTACATGCTGTAAGAAGTCCTTTCACCTTTTCGAATGTTTTTTTTTTACCCATAGCTATCCTCCGTTATACTTCCTGGGTACAGCTCCCATTCTCAGTCACTAAACATCCCAAATACTGAAATGATTTCACTTGCTCAACAATTTTTCCTTCTACAGTTAAATTTATGATTGCTTCATTCCTGCTTATTCTCATCACTCTTGTCTTTCCGACATTTATGTTAATTCTGATTTCTTTCCCCACCCTTGCAATATTCTCCATCATATACTGTAGCTCCTCTTCTGTTTCTGCTAGTACTGCTTGATCATCTGCATATATACAGGTCCTGATTCACATATAACATTCTTTCACCAATCAACCTTAGGCATCCAATTGCATCTTGTGTTCCTTTGCCCTTTCTGAATCCGAACTGGTTTTCTCCCATATTTTCTTCAATTTTTCTTTCTATTCTTTGTAATAATAATCTTGTTATAGCTTAGGTAAAATGACAAATAAAGCTAATTGTGTTCACGGGAGACTAACCGGATTGTTTCTTGGTGTAGAACCAACGTTTCGGCCACTTTCACCGTGGCCATCTTCAGGGTGTATCCCTCGGNCCTATGGAACAAAGAAAGTAACTCCAACCTAGTGGCTTTTATCTAGAGGAAAGGGTTCAAAGTCTTAAATCATGACAAAGGCATAGTTGAATATTATAATTCTAAAGTAGCAATAAAGCAATGGACGGTTACTTGCAGCATAGGAAGCTTATAAACGTTAAGTTTAAAATCCCTTAATGTTCTGAACTACATGGTTGCATCGGAAACTGTTATTCTCACAAAATGATAAAAAATAACTGATAGGTGATTATATTTTCGAATACCCTATATAGGGCTATTAGCTAATTTACAGATGAAGTCCCCCTATAAAATACGACGCAACTCAAGCTTACAGCTTTTACACATTAGATACCTAGTTTCACAAAGCAGCAGTTCTTTTAACTTCCCTTCCCATCCCTAATCCTTTCTCTAATTTCATTTCATTCACTGAAAATGATTCCTTCACATCGATATCCCTACTATTATCACTTTAACATTCGAAAGCTAGACTTATATAAGAATATCATGGAATCACAGTTTTAATGCTCATTTCGCAGAGCAAGAAAACTTAAAATGTTCTGACACTTTTAAGGAAATGCAAACGACCTGATTGCTATTCCTGAATGTGGAGATAAATCGCCACATGATTTTGGACTAATAGAATCTAATACTATTCTAAGTTATAGCGCTTGTGGATGATGGTTTGATAAACTCTTGGAGGGAAAGTTACGTGAAGCAAAAGAATTCCATCTGGGGTTGTGGACTGGAATATTATAGAAACTGACTCCTAACTATAGTATATTTACTCAAGGTTACCCTAGCACAGCTTGAAGGTATGGATAAATTTTCCTTTCAAGTGAAATGATTGATTAAAGAAGATGGGGCACTAAATTTGTATGTTGATATTATCAAATTGACAAGGGCGCAATGACATTTGCCTAGCATTATATAACTGTTTTACTAATCTTGCAAAGCTAAAGGAAGGCCAATGACATATATTAACATACAGAAAATTGAAGTAACTGCTAAAACATGAAGAAAAACATTGAATTTCCATATATACCTTCCACACACACACACAATCATCACCATATTCAGCCCCACCCATTCCACCCCTCAACCACAAACAACTCCCCACTATACATTCATACAATTGTGAGTGGCCACTCCAAAGATTCATGTTTCACACACACAGAAGAAGGCAATTTGGAAATCCAATGCTTTCATTAACACTCTTCCAAGAAATATGCTTCAGTTTGAAATTCTATCATTCCTACTGATTCCAGTTTTCTCTAAGCTCAACTAATAATTTAGTAATGTTTCATGGGGTTTATGGAATTGGCCCTACACATTGACTCCAAATTTTTTATGAGCATTAAAAAAAAATAATTACGTTATAGGAGGTAGGTATAACAGCTGATCTGCACAAAGCGACGGTGGTTTTTTAAGGAAGAAATAAANTAAAATCAAATGAGTCATCTTTAAACTGAGAGTTAAGAAACTAATAGGAAAATCACTATCCTATACCTTCAAGCTGATGCTTTATAGCAGTATGAATTATTCCTTTTTGTTCTTACGATGGCACTGGGAAGTTTTTCCCCTGCCAGTCATTCCCTGAGTGATAGTAATCTACCCATCAAGCAAAATTATTATTCCCCCTTTGAAAAGAAAGTACTTGCACCATTCTAAAGCTAGCCTAGGGGACATTATACTAAGGGTACTTAGTGACACTATAAAGACATCTTATCTTCTCCCTAATATCTATTTAAAAACATATAATCTGCCTGTCATAACCTAATTTTCATCATTTATTTGTATGGCTCAACCTCATTTTATCAACCAAGATAGTTTGCAACCAATACCATTGCTTTTATGCTACTTTGACATTTTTTAATGAAAAAATATGCATCTTGTTAATCATCTGCAAACATTGACAGTATGATAAATGTTTATAGCGAGGGACAAGGGGATGGATGAAACTCAGATATAAAGATAATAATTTTTCCAGAGAAACACCCTAGCGTATCTCAATTGATTAACAAAAGGCTAAATTAATACTTTGAAAGGGATTGAAATTTCTATGAATGGGATCAGAGTCAATTTCTAGTTCCATAGGCAATACTCATTTATAACTTTGTGTCACAATCTGTAAATTGCCTAAGTTGTAAGGGGACGAGATTTGAGTATCACTCTTAACGGATCTCTGGATTGCTCTCTGTCTGCTAATTCTGATTGGTTACTTATGCTAATGTGCAAGCATAAGATGAGTTTCCAATAATGACAGCAGCAATAGCATTTAAATAGTAGCAGGGTAATGGGTCATGAACGAGTCAATGTATTCTACTATAACTCTCCTAAAAACCGAAAGTGTGTTACTACCTATAATTGGTCCATAATGTATTTAAATCCCAACAACCCCATTAAGGTATCCCACCAATGTGATAATAGGTAAGCAATCATGAATGAGATGTGATAATCATCTTATTTTATAAATCAACTTAAGAAATTGATTGTGTCAATGATTTTTAGAAATGAGATTTGAAATACCCTATCTTTTTGCTTAAAATCGCTGGCAATATGAGGTAAATCATTGTAGTTTCTCTTCCATTCTCATTAACAGGATTTATCCCACAGACAACCAGACGGGAATGTAAATAGGATATGACTAGTTTGCAATCTCACATCTCTAGTGTATACTAACTGAAGGGGAGCATGGTGCAAATTATTTCTCATGAAAAGATTATTACATCTATTTTTTAATGGTAGAGAAGATGTTATTCTAAACAACGTTCTCTTGCAAATAACATTCCCAGGGAAACTTAGTAAGATAATTTTTTGAAATGGTTGAATTTGTAGCTGGTAGCAAAATAAAGACGGAAGCATTTCAAAGGGGTTTGCTGACTAAGTGAATGGCATTAGGTATATCGAAACGTGGGAGGTCCACATCATGCAAGTATTACCCAAAAGTTGCCTCTTAGTTCATAATTCATTACAGGAAAAAGTCCAGAATTTAACTTCAAACCAAGCATCCCCTACCACATGCACTCAAAGAGGATATAATCATCAATATGAGTGCATTCAATGTTCTGCTACATTACATGCAAAGCTAGTGCTGCATTAATAGGGCATTACGCAATATAACATGAGCAGACAACGGTGAGAAAGAAATACAAATATTCCAACTTCCTCATTTTCAATTAAGAAACTACCAAAACAATGCAGATACAATAAATTAGTACAGGAATAGGAATTTTAAAATAATAAAAAAATAAGACATTGATAAATGTTACACCCAAAACATTCTGAAACTTGAACAGTAAGCATTACATGTTGCTTTAAAATCTTCTCAAAAATCTATTTTGCATGTGGCAGAGAATGTCAAAATTATACTAGCTTTAACTAAGTAAAAAAATGATGTTCATTGCTTCTATAATTTTGGTATTATGATTTGGATGTTTCAAGATTTAAAAATTTTCAGCTTCTCCAAGATTTTTCCAAATTCTTATAATTAAGTATTCCCTATCACACTCGTAATATTCATTATCATTTTTTATGAATAGCTGATATTGCAATGGATTTAGTTCTATGATTTGTATAGTTTAATACAACCTTATGCACTTTATTTGAAACTATTTATTTAATATCTTAAAGGATAGATTCGTGGAATTAATAAGATTTAACGAAATATACTTTGTATTATGGAATAAATCTCTTTAATACAAGTTACTTAACCTACCGTTTTCAGAGGTTTTCCCTTGATGTCCTTCTTTGTAGCCTCAGGAATGTTCTGCAACACCTGTTTGGGCATATAACAAATTTGTTATTTGTGAACAGTTAAACAGATGGCCAGTGATAAAGTGATAATTTATGAAAGCTGAGAAGTTACTTTTGTTCCTTTTTCTGCAAGGTAGCAAAGACAGTCTAATGATTGAATAAGTTGGGAGTCGGTAAGAAAATTTTACTAGTAGTGATCATACGTATGCTATGATATGTATACTGTTTTTTATAAATACTAATCAGGATAGAATTTAGCAGAGCTCTCAAGAATTTGTTTGCGTGATTTCGTTGAAAAGTATGCTGTTTGTGAAAATCATATAAACCCACAAATTTAACTTGTTCGCATTGAAATTTAGCTCATCTCCGAAAAATCATCCTTATACTCCACCTTCCTCATAGTTGTTAAATAAAATAAAAGCTGTCTTTTAGATTATCGGATTGATTTAGAAACACTCTTTCCTGGCCGTATGTAGAGTAAACATATGTTTCCTCTGCTATTTGTGCATACTTTGCACTGTGTCCGAGTTCAACAATCGCAGTAGTCGTCAATGGGATGAGTTGTATGTTACAGCAAAATATTACAAGTTGGTCGCCTTATTTATAAAGGTTCTCGCAATTTTGAATCTATAAAATATATAAATTTAAAATCTATTAATTGAATTTTAATTAGTTTTTTGCACTTTGATCTCACTTATTGTGTGCTTTTAGAGCTTCAATAATGTCACCATCGTCTTACAATTAAATGCACCATTTAAAATGCAGGAACAAAATCAGCATTCCCCCATCCATGATATCCTCGCTTTTGTGGGATTTCGTTAAATAGGTGAGTACTATTAAAGAGTTTTCCTGTGTATGCTACCAATTTAACCGCATATTTACGGAAATGTCGACTAACACCTAAATAGAATATCAATTGGCCTTGAGAAATTTCCCAACTGTCCACGATGACTATACTTATCTGTTTAAGGAAACATTGACTTCAAACAAAACAGAGAGTTCAGTTTCCAAAAATAAAGGAGAGTAATTTGAAGAAGGTACCAGTGTAAATACCACATAAGAAACGAAAGGGAAAACGCATCGACCAGAAGATGCCAGCTGCCACACCAGTGAAAGTGTTGTGGCGTTTAAAATTCTACGTGGTATATATTGCAAGAAAAAGGAACTTGGTGAGAGGCTGTAAGATGCTTTGCCGTTATCAGGGCAAGATCAGTATTTCCAGAAAATTTCTAGCACTAAATTCATTCGGGAAACAAAAAAAATTACATACTGTCCAGTGTACTTCGTCCCAATTTTATAAATTATATTATCCATAGAAATATTTACCCAGATAGTCTATATTGTAAAAGTTTTCAAATTAACACTGCAAAATAAAACATCTACTAGTGCGGATAGCGTTCATTCATCGCTCGAAAACATCTTTTATACTACACCTAAAAAATCTACTGATGATGAATCAAATAGGTGCCCGTTATTAACTAGATATTACTTTTATCCGTTTCACGTGTGATTATGAGCATTGTCGTTTCAAAGGTCGTTTAAGATGTACCTTGAGTTTGGATGAATGCTCGTTTTGAATATTTAGAACGACTTCGTGCATCACCGACTATCAAAACCCTGGACTGGGAATCACTTGAGGACAGAAGATCCGAAGACGCATAGATTTTCGATTTTTTGAAGGTGTGATTTAAATGATAAAATACGGGACATTGTTACTACAGTCTCAGCGAACGCGATTTTCAAAGCAAGAGGTAAAAGAGATTTTGCGAGAATATGGCGAGAAAGGTTAAATATTATTGGTCTCTTTTTAAGATTTTGCAATGCGCCCAAACACATCAGTTAAACGGAACCCGGGATTTGAGTGTTTCACGCCCCCTGTAATAGAAGATGTGTAGGTTCGCGAGGATTTAATGGAGTTCTAAATATTAAACTATAAGAACGAAATTGCGGCGAATATTCACTATTTAAACTTCGATTCAGCGTCCATAAACTTGTGGTTAAAATTACGTTTGGGTTTGCGATCACGGGTTGTAACATTCTAGAGTAGTTATTCGTTCTTGGATCAAGTAAGATCCCAGACATTATTCCGGAAAAGACAATCATTTTAATGCTTCTGGCGGGGAGCATGGATTGTAAAAATAATCAATCAACTAACCTAGGATGGGTCTCCGGAAAGTCCTCATCCGCGATGTCCCTCTTGTGAAGTCCAGCACAAACACTGAACACCAGCACCATCACAGGCGAGAAACCCACAAGTTCAATAATAACCGAAAAGGGGATGAATTAACTCTCGAGAGTCTGGAAAACAAGATGTAATAATTTTATCAGTAATATAATACCCAAGAATTCGGTACGCATGAGAGCGAGCGGTTGCGAGAAATTCTAACGGAAATTTCCGTTACCTGTACCGTTTCCAATATCTATTAAGAATCCCAGAAATATGACATGATTTTTTAAATCAATTAAACTACTCTCAATCAACATGAAAACAACTCAACACATGAACGAGTCCACAACCTATTTTTTCCAGTCCATTCTTCCTTGGGATATTTCCTGGGTGCGCACCATCTTGCGCAAAGTCACCCTTACCCATTTTCCTCTATTTTATCAGTTCAAATTCACAAACCCTGCCACACGCCACTCGCGGGTTATAATATTTTCCGAGACTGTTTTCACTCCGACTTAACGAATTTATCAAATATCGGTTCCGCGACGTCGAAGCCGTTCGAATTTTTTTTTCTATTCGCATCGACTATTTCAAACGATAAACTTCTGAAAGTATGTTATATTATGTACTTAATTTAAGATTTTTTTCTAATTTAGGCAAACTTTCGATGAAACTTACTATCGGTTAGTAACGAGTTGCAGTTGATTACTATTACTGAAACCACGCCTAAATCATTCAAGTAAAAGGTGCATTGTTGGGAACAAGAATCAGAACGGAGTAAAAAAACTGTTTTGATATTGGTGTTAATAATTTCAAAATATCGGCTCGGGGTCACTTCTGAGGCAAGAATAACGGTTTATTTGGTTAACTTTCAATGTCTCGGTTTCTACCTTAAATCGCATAAAAAAGTCGATCCATACCGTTGTGATGTTAAATAATTCCTGAAAAAAGAAGGCTATGGCATCGAAGTAAACTGACAGGAAATTTATTTGTGATAACGTTATCTTACTGACTCTATCTTCAGCCGCCATCGAGAATATCGCCTAAAATATCTTATTGATTCATTCAAGTTAACGTACTTTATCAATTAAGTATGTAAACGCTACAGTTTGTCGCTTCTTAGCATATCATTCGTCAATCAGGCAGTTGCTCAAGATTCGGAATGCAATTCCTACAGCTTATAATTATTTAATCGGAATGAGGCAGATATATCGCTGCATGCTGAGTTGCATTTTAATACAAATCAAATAGATTGGAGGTAATTGTTTTATGATAACTACTCCAATAGCCGATCTAATACACAATCATATTTATGATATTAAAAAATACGCCAGCACAGCACACACAGAAAAGAAACAAGAATAATGCAATATTAATAATTTTCCGCGATCGCCCAACAAATCTGCGTATCTGACATGATAGTGGTTTAGTGATGATAATAAAATTGATTAGCTACTTACCGAGGGAATGAGATCCTCCGTGTGGAACACTGATATCTTGACGCCGAAAAATATTTTTTTTTTCTAAATTAGCGAAAAGTCACCAGACAAGTGATGAAAATATACAAGGATTACGTCAACCTCAAAATTCTGTCCGACTTTACCGAATTTCTAATCTATAGTGATTTAAAAATTTAAATGTTAACGGTTTTTCGAAGGAAATATACACTAACGCGTCCGCCCTCGATGAATTCTTCAAGCAATCTGGGGGCTTAACCGTTTTTTTAACAAAACCAAACGGTATGCGCATTGGGAATGCGCAATGGTGACCGCTGTTTAATTTGCGCCCCAACACCTTTCGTAATTGTTATCGTAATTATAAAACGATTTTATATTTTCATTATATTTACTGAAATATATTTAAATTTGAGACATATGCAAGCGAATTGACGATAAAAATGGTATTGTTTCCACTCCGTGTATATTTCTTGATATCCCAGCCGTTAGCTATGACTCATATTTCAATGATAGTTAGCGAAGCATGAAAATGTAACAATTAAAGATTTAGAATGCAATACAAGGCGCAAGAAAACTTTTCTAGTTATTATTTGTGTCATCGAAGAAAATTTTTAATATTAGTGACCTTTAAAAATAAGAAGGAGACTTTAGATTTCCGCATTTAAATGTAACGTTTTACTGTTGGAAAAAATTTTAATGATGTTGAAATGATCAATGAAAACCATATTATCGAAGATAACATTAAACTTACACTTTAAATTGATAATATATCTTACTTATTTAATGTTAAACGTGAATGAATCATTTCAAATGTAAATGAAGACATTATAATGGAAGATTCACTTTATATCAAGACTTTAGGAATAACTGTCCTAAACATCGAAATTTGGTAACATAATTGAAACGTAGAGCCAGGAATGTTTATATGCTGTTTTTTAAGGTAAGTTCTCTCAGCAGGGAATGTTAGTTCGTTATCAGGATTAATAAAATATCCTTGTACGGACATAACACGTAAGGATACGTAAGAATATGTTGAAGCGGAAATTACCGCTATTCTTACTTTTCCTTATCCTAGAATGTTACAGCTAATATATCTACCGTCATATATTATAATCATGATAATGAAGCAATAGTGAAATGCCCGAATCGAAGAAAATATTCATGCACTTCTAATTTATATTACGGAATGTAAATGAAACCGTAATAAAGCAATGAGATAAAGACAAAGAGGTCAACAATGATGGATACAGAAGAGTCAGAAATCATTTAGATGTTAACTAACTCATTCGGAAGGAATTAAATGTCTTTCTATCATGCCCATTGCTACTCATAATGCTGCTTAAACGAGACACAAGCTTTCAACTTAGTTTTCATGTAGCATTGGAATGAAACCATTCTTATGGCCAAGGTTGGTTTCCCACCTTTTTTCGTTGAGTTGACTCAGCATATCGCGTGCAAATACACTTATTCTATCTACTTCAACTTATATTTTTCTAAAACGTACGAAAATTGTCACACAAGCATTTCCCATTAATTGCTTCCAACGCAAAGTTTACCTCTTGGGCAAATCTCCGACTCCTTTGCTGCACTCATAGGCGTAGAAAATGACGGAGGGAGAATAATTTCCTT
>KZ309247.1:183869-216793 GCA_000376725.2 Ladona fulva | reverse complement strand
ATATTTGACAACCTACATATTCGTAGGAATTCCTCTTCCATAACATCAGAAGGATTTAAAGTATCCCTAATACGGGTGAAATTGTCACCCCTTTCAATGTCTTCCGCAAGGAAATAGGGACTAAACGCTCTGCCATGTTTGTTTACTTCTGCTTATCGACGGATTCGTACGTTCTCGAGTGCCAAATTTTGATCGAGGAAGTTCTCGACATCGAGGAGGCAAGGATATCGATCACGATCGATAACTTCGTTTACAAAATCACCTTGATCGACTAATATCCAAAGATGGCCGACTTATCGACCGAGATCGAGAATCGAAAAAGTACAAAATCAGACCCCAGAATCGAGCTAGTTCGTCAGACGAAGCTCGCTTCTTCGCTTATCCCTCAGCAAGAGCGTAACTGATACGATATGAGGAATCGCATCACCGTCACTGCTCGCTCGCCTCCAAACTCGGACTGAAAACAGTAAACTTTGGCTGAGTTTTCTTGCGAAGATTTCCGACACCTTTGTTCCAACTCACACATTTTTTATCATATACACTCGAGTCCGGAGTTGATAAATTAATAAAATTGAGCTAGCGATTCCAATTAAAAAAGGGGCACCAAATTGTAATATGTTTCATCCTGCGTTCAAATCGTAAAATGTATATTGTTTTTGTTTTTATCTAGTCTGTTTTATTAGAGGTAGAACGGAAAATTTTCCCGTTTTTTGTGCTTTTTACCCGAGTTATCACTTTTAAATGCCATTTCTCAGATATTTTCCATCTAATCGAAATGAAATTTTAGTATGACTTTTGAATATAAATTCTTGGCTGAAATGAAAAGTTTCAATTTACTTCCATAACAAAATAAAAAGACGTAATGGATTTTATAAAACAACCTTTCTTGTGAATGGATGGACATAAAAATTGAAACGGTCTCGTTATACACCTGTAGTAGAAATGTTCGTAAGTTTTAACCTACGCTAACTCCAATTTAGCGATTTTTATTTAATTCTTGTAAATATTCCCAATACTTTGTCATAAAATAAAAATGAAATTGGAACACAAAGTGTTTTCTAAGTTAATTTCCTATTTTACAAAATGCTACTTCTCAGAGTAACACGACAAAGACTGGTTTTTAGCACTAGAATAGAATTATTTCAGTTCTATTTGGTGGAGACTATTTGGGCCATTCCATGTCAAGTGGACCAACGGTCCCCGCTCGACCATCACGGATTTCAATGAAATTTTGTGTAACTTCATATCCTCTATGAACACTTCCCAAGTTTAGCATCCATCGAAGAAATATTTGCTGAGATATAGTCATTTGTTTGACCCCCTACCACGGCTTTCCACAGTTAGACATCGATTTTTAGCAACATTGAGACACGTTGTCTCAGGCAGTATTCCGTTGAGCAAAACAAGACTTGGTATTCCTACATATTCTATTACACAATGTAATAAGAAAACTTTTATGAGCTACTTCTGCGAAGAAAATTTGAAGCAAAATTAAAGTTTGCCGTTTTATATCTTATGAAATAAACAGAAGATAAACATGAAACTTTGTGCCCTCTAACTACTCTACACAAACTGTTTGAATAAAAATTGTCATTTTCCTAATGCCGTCCGTTAGTTTAAAAATTGAGTGTAAATGTTGCGATTTTCGTGACGACGCCGAAAATAGGGTATATTCAGCTCACATTTACAAATAAAGACCCTCTCGAAACTTTTTCGAATTATTTTAATAAGAAAGAGCATGCTTTTATCCCCCTGAAAACCTAATTCTTGCTTTTCATCGCGGGCATATAAGGCCCGAGAAATCGAAATAAAGATTAAGTAACTTCTGCCCAAAAAATATGGCGCGAAAAAATTTAAAGTTTGGCATTTTATATCGCTGCAAATAAACATAACACTTATATACTTAGTGCCTTATAGCTACTTAATATACCGTGTTTGAATAAAAAGATTCATCTTTCTAATGCTTTCTGTTAGTTCAATAATTGACTGTAAATATTACGAATTTCGTTACGACGTCGAAAATAGGGCATTTTCAGTTCAAGTTTACGAAAAAAGACCCTCTCAAAACTTTCTCAAATTATTTTTAAAAGAAAGAGGATGTTGTTACCCCTCTAAAAACGTAGACTTGGTTTTTCATCACAGGAATATAATCCCGAAAAATAGGGTGAATGTGATGACGTTACTATGGCAACATCTTGTACATTAGCATACTCATCTATTGCTGATTTTACATTGTGTCGCTCAATTTTTGTTATTTCCTGATTAACTTTGAGTCTTATGTTGTCAGGATCGAATCATTCAGTGAATCGTGTTCCTGACATGTATCGGGTAGTTATATGAGATAGTTATATCTTCTAAATTGTATTACTCGGAGAGAGGCCATGCCTACCCACGTGCCTTTCGTAAGAGGACAACTTTACACTCTTCTAAGGATAACTTGAACTTAACAGCTTAAAATGCACATCTGTGTTTACAGAGTACTTTGGACACACGAGAGAAAAATAAGAAACGCGGAAAAACGTTTCTCCAGAGCGAGGGTTAAATCTTTATTCGGCAGCTAAGGTTAGTGAATACCAGATCGTTTATGTCAGACTTCGGTGGCTAAAGAGTTAACGCGTGTAATTCATTTGTTGTGTGCTATATCTTATATTTCTTGTGATATAATCTGTAAGTCTACTAGAGGTGTTCTGCATCAACGACGGTCGCTAAATATTTTGTAAGTAATTTAGTGATTCCGAACTTAAGCATGTTTGGATGAGGGATTCTGAAGTGATCTGTTGTACTCATTTTTCGGTCATAATTTCAGAATATTCTCTAACTTCTCTTTTCAGATTTTGCATTTATACCTTATATTATTGCGATTTTACTTATGTAAAATGGATGTCAATAAGACAAACGAAGAAAGGCAGAATGGATGTGAGGTTGTAATAGAGCATCATAATATCATAGGTCCTTCAAGCAGCGAAATGGACTTTACCCGTTTGATGAGGGATAAAAACTGAAAGGTCTGAAATAGTAAACAAAAAGCATTCTGATCCTGAATTCTAATTAGAAGAAACGAGAAGAGGGAAAAAGCTAACGCAATGTACACTACAACCATTTCATTGGTCCTCAAAGGGATTATTGGGTTCCTTGATGGTGAGCCCTCTTTGATATCTTCTTTCAATAATTTCTGGAAGAAGGCATTCCATATAAAACATTTTCAACTTACTTTCCACAAATGGCCGTTTTTTAGGCGACGATGAATTAACTCGAAACTACACAAAAAAAATTGCACTAGCTGTGATATTAGCGTTCGTCACCTAAAACCAAAACCAACAAACGCCATAATACCTCCTCAGGAGGTGAAGTGGTATCCAGAACAGAAAACGACAAAACATAGCATGGCGATTTCCTTGAAGTTGTTCTAGGAAGAATCATCCATCTCTATGGTCTGTGTCAAGATACCTTTAGGGGTTCACAGAGCGGAAATACAAAATGTTCCAGGAATACTTTTCTAAATATGCATGTTTCATAGGCTGAAAGCGAAATTTGAGTCTAAGATCGTTTTTCCAAGTCAAAGTATGCTATGAAAAGAGTTCGCACATCGAATACTTTATAAGTAGAGTTGTTCGTAAACTGAGGTTCCAATGCATAATATTCTTACGAGTGAGGGATTGGGCACCTTCGAGTCTTCCACAAATGTAACTGTCGAGACCAATGGGGAATTTCCCCATAAGACGTAATTTTATGAAGTCAAAGAAACATTACGACTCTAATTCAGCTGAATGTTCTGTTCCGTACGTTATTTAAAGTCGCAAGGATATCGATCACGATCGATAACTTCGTTAACAAAGTCACCTTGCTAGATTTTGATCGACTAATATAGAAGATGGCCGACTTATCGACCGAGATCGAGAATCGAAAAAGTACAAAATCAGACCCCAGAATCGAGCTAGTTCNAATTATAATGCGGAAGAAAAAGATTTTCAAATCTATACTCAGATTATTTGAAATACAACTTACGTTGGACTACGGGTAAATTAGGAAGAGGGAATAATGTACCAAACTGTAATGAAATGGAGTATATAGTATCTGAGATTAAAAAACCACAGGGCGAACTATTAACTTCCTTATAAAACAAAGAAACATTAGTTCGTTCACATGTTGGCATCGTTCGCGGTCTTGGCTTCATAGAAGCACCGGCCACACAAAGTGATGGAATGAAATTTTTTTCAAGTCTATTCTTCCTTGGGATTTTTCCTGGGTGCGCACCATCTTGCGCAGTCACCCTTACCCGTTTTCCTGTCTTTAAAACCTGAAGGGTGTATTCTTTCCATCACTTTGTGTGGCCGGTGCTTCTGTGAAGCCAAGACCGCGAACGATGCCACCATGTGGACGAACTCGGAACGTCCTTGCCCACAAAGTATCCCGAATGGCTTAGAGAAATGTTCTGCCGGGATAGCTCAACGGACAGAGCACCCGACAGGCAATTGGGAAACCCGGGTTCGATTCCCGGTCCCGTCAGACTTTTTTCAAGTCCATTCTTCCTTGGGATGAAATGTTAATTTACGACTAAAGTTTAAAATTACATCTGAATTGACTCAGCATGAGGGAAATTTAGTTCTGTTAAATCAAAGTTTCTTTTATTACAAATTTTGTGAAACACCTGTTCATTCTCCATTCCTGCAAGTTCTTCGCTTTGCGTTTTCTCTTATATACACTCAGTCGAAGATGTCTAATTTTCGCATATTTATTTGATGCATTCATGGTCTTCCCAAAGGCAGCAATTTATTGAAATGAACTCCTTTCTTCGCAGTGTCAAAGACGAGTGGTTTATGAGAATATATTCCCAATGCCACACAACGCAAAATATAATGAATAATAGCAGGGAAGATGCCGTTCGCTGTTATTCAGCCGTCAAGAAGAGAACTTCCCCTCTAAGTCCCTTCCCCTACTTTCGCGGCTATGTAGAGGCCGCACCATGTCCTACGAAAACAGAGATAACTTATTTCCTAGATTATAGCCGAGTTTGATCTGTGACCCCCTTAAATTTTAACTCATACTGTTAGAAGAAGGTTTGAAATTATGCGAAATCGTTTCCATTTTTCAAATTGGTGTGAAATAAGCGAATAAATTTGGCCGAAAAATTAGCTATTTTTATGATTTCAAACGTCATTTTGAAACTTTATTTTGAATTCTAAAACGATTACTCAATATTTCTATCTTTTCACTTGCAAATGCAGAAAGCCGCGTATCTCTACAATGCTAATTAATGCCGCAAAAGTCAAAATAAAAAAGCAAGCGCTACAGGAGCCGTAATTTGTAAACTGGCTTTGCTTATCACACTAAATGTACTGAAGGTAGTATTCTTAGGTACTCTCTACCATGATTTATGGTATTATCATGTGGGGAAAATATCCCCCTACATTGGAAAAGTATATATTGCAAAGGAGGGTGATAGATATGTTTAAGGTTTGCAGCAAAGACTCATGCAAACCATTATTCAGAGAACGGGGAACATTAACTATGCCCTCAGCATATGTCTTTTCATGTGCTGCCTACAGAATTGATATTCGAGGCAGCTTTGAGGTGATGGCATTTAAAGTTTACAACAAATTACCTGGCCCTATTAAAGATAGTAGTAATGTACTTTTCGTAAAAAATTATAAAAATACTTTATTTCAAACACATATTATATGAGTGGATGTATTTGTCAACAATATACATATATAATTGGATTATAACCTAAAAAACGAAACGTGTGGTTGGAATAACCTTAGCTGTATTGTTATTCAAATAATAGTGAAACAAAATATAATAAAAAGTAATTGAAATAATAATATATTGCAATTACACTACTCTACTACTCATTGTAAATGCAGTGTTTAATTGTAATACTATGTAATATATTGTGTTGACAGTATGATGTAATGTAGATCGTTAATTACTAATTATAGTATAAATGTTTTACTTTTCATGTACATGCTTGAGTCCGCCTTTGAATTAACCAATGTATTATTATTATTCATCTTAAATACTTAGTTATTGCACAGATTTACGGCAAGAGGATTCCGGCCAAAACTTACTTTGATTCGAACTCCAACTGTTCGAAGTCTGTGACACAATCGCCTGCTTCTGTCAACATCAGCATTTAGGTATATCCGGCATATTATTACCTATACATCGTGTATATTCAATAATGACACAATCATTTCGGCCAAAACCCAGAACACGAATTTCATTCAGAAACCTATAATTTGAAGACTGGTTCATTCTACAACCTTTAAAATCGAGATAAATACATTGTTTTTACCTATGCAGCGTAGTTAACCAATAAAGACACAAATCACTATTTTAGGATGATAGGCAAAACTTTCACAGCTAAATCGATGCCGAATGAGAGAATTCGATGCCTCTGACTCACTCGATCGGCGAGTCGTACATACATCGACTCGAAGATCCAGTGAACGAAGTCGACGCAAAATAAATATACAGAATAACCCCCCAGGGCGCTCGTCATCTTCAGTGTCTTCACGGCCCTCTTAAAAACGTTTGTACCACTTGTAATCGCTAGTTTTATTCATTGAACATTCGCCAAAAGACACATTTAACATTTCCAATGTGGTGCAGCACTTCGTACTACAGCATTCCATTTCTAACGCAGAATTTAATGCAAATACAAAATCTTTAAGTTTATAAATAACATAAGAAATCAAATTTTATTCTGCGGGTAACGCTTTACATGGCGCAGCCCGCGGTCGTTTCGCTTCGTACGATTGGGTGCCTTCTCGTCGTATTTTCGTCTGCTTTTGGACAATGAAAGAGCCTTTCTTTATTACTTAATATTTCACTCTGTGTTGAAGCTTTTTTTACCAGGTTGACAATTGGGGATGAATAACGAATTCGTTAACTGCAGTTAATTTTTAACTGCATTTCTCATACAACGATCGCTAAACAGCCTACGAAAATCTTCTCTGCCTCTTGTTTATTAGGTAAATGTTTGCAATTTGAGTTTTCGACGAAAGTGGCATACTGTAATACACGCTATTATGTAATACTCGCTTTTATGTATAATGTATACACACCTTCTTTAATTAAACGATCCTTTGCCTACCGCTTGCCACATTTATACAACAGTATTTTATTTCATTGTCCTTCATTGTATCCATTTGTATAATTATTCCCTCACGTATTACTTATATTGTAACCTGTACTTTTATTTATAATTGTAGTTCTATAATTAGTTTTATTCTTTATTTTTAAATTTGTTTTTTTATGATTTTTATTAATTTCTTCTAAATTTGCTCACTATTTTTGTTACATAGTTAATTGTCTTTAATCCATTGTAAAGGCCTTGTGTTGTTTATGGGTTTATTTTAAATGAATAAATAAACGCATTCTTATAATNTTTTATTTTGTTTGTTTGTTACTTAGTTAATTGTCTTTAACCAAATGTTAAGGCGTTGAGCTGTTTATGGGTTTATTTTAAATAAATAAAGTTATATCCCACACGATTTCTTTTCTAGTACTCCAAAGTTATCATTTTCTCAATTCATCAAATTAATGCGTTTGAATACAAGCAAGTTTTCAAGAATGATTTCGATTAAGTTGTTATTCTACGGAGGCACGGTGTTACGAAGGCATTTTTGCAATCATACGAAATTCAGACTCGAGAGGCTCGTAGACTCAGTTTTTGCAGAATCATTCATGCCCTTTCACCTTCTTCGATATCTCTACTTTATTTCTTAAGTTAAAACCTTTGCACTCGTACAATTCGATTTTATTCATTTACCCACCAGTAAACAATTTTTTTCCTTATTTAAATATATTTAACTTTTACCTAAAAAATTCGGATTTTTATTTCGTTTTGCCAGTTGGAACTATTTTCTTGCCAAATTTTTCACTCCTTTGCTTCGGCTTTTTCACTAGTCTCGCCTTTGTACTTCCTTATTGTAATGGTTGTTTTAGCCACATTTTCTCAGACCCCTTAACTCTGTTACAGTTTCATTGATCCATTATTTTACTACTCCCAGCAAATTGCAATCTCAAATTTTAAATTTTCATTTAAAAATTCTGATCCGTTCGTCATTGAACACCGTATTGATCCTTTAGTCTTTACGCCTCTTCTTTACTCCCTACTTTCTCCTCCCTATCTCTCACTGCTATATCATGGTTCTCTTGGTTCATTTCTACATTCCCGTATATTTTTCTTCTTCTTTATAACAATTCCTCTCTCCTTGCATCCTTTTCTGCCTTTTGATTTGTACTCCTAGGTTAATCTTCCCTTCTCGGCATCTCCGCTTTCCGTTCAATTCTCCTTCATCGTTTCTTTACCTCTCCGATTATATTTCCTGTAGTTTCTTTTTATTTAATTTCTCTACGCATTCCTGTATTTCTTACTTATTCCTCCCCTCCTCTTTCTTTCTTTTGAAAACTATTTTTACGACTCCTCGTTTCAACGAGATGAGGCAAAACTCCGCCTTATGAGATGGGACGTTTATTAAATGAGTTGTGGGAAAGGGATACACACAAAACTGCCGCTAAACCTTTCCTTACCCTTTATCTACATCGTTCTTTCTTTCAAAAGCTGTCTCAAGGGCTCTCTTGTAACCTCCCTTCGCCGACTCTTTCCCTACACATTTAATGTGGTTCTCTTTTTGATGGGATTTTTCTCTCTCTTTTTTCCCCTCTTCCGCTGCACTTTCGCTCCGTCATCTATACAATTCTGCACCTCACCGCTTTTTTCACGAGCGAGAGTTTAATCACGTCAAGTTCTCATCAAACGAAACTCGCGTACATTTCAATCCAAGAGAGCATTGAAATTTACGGAAGTTTTGATCTTATTTACATCGCCGCTGCCGTAGCAATTGATAAGAATCTCCTGGAAATGCAAATGTCGCGTGGCAACCTGCGACCTCTTTCCACCGCATGTCGTCGATTGCCGAATTAATCTTATTGCGTGACTTCTGCAGAAGTTTTTGCGTAGTGAGATAATGTGACCTATGTTGTTAGCGACGTTTACATAGTTTTATTGAGTATATGAGAAAATCTCTCAAATTTTTGCATTCGAATAATGCACATTTAATTACGTTGGATTAGAGACAGATCTACTAAGCATGTGAAACGGCGACTTAGTTAATAAGTTGTTCCTAAATTCAGTATAATGTGGTATGTATAGAAAAAACTAGAAATGGTGAAACCAACTTTCAGAGGGAGCTGCTATTACAAATGTTGGAACAAAAATTCCGATTCATACCGGTTCGACGTTGACGAAAGGAGCAAAACCAGAACTGAACGAATATTTGTTTTTTTCGTCGAAGCGGAATCTGCTATGAAATCTAGTTTTGTTCGATGGTCTTTAAGAAAGAAATGAGGGGCATCTTATAGATAATATTACAATTTATCCTACAAGAACAAAAATCTAGCTCTTATGCCAGTTATAATTGTTTCATGCTCAGAAAGGTTCATTTTTGCTATAGCTATCTTAAAGATACACTAAACTGAAGATACTGTAGGCTGGAATAGAAAGACACCAAATTTGATCCTTATTTTCCGCAGATATGCAGTTTAACTCTCTCATTAAAAAATAATTTTCCTCAATTACTCGGAGATCCCTTTTCGCTTCGTCCAATTTACATTTAAACACTGCAAACCGCCAATGGCGCGTGGCAAGGGGTGTAAATCACCCATATACCTAACTGACCTGGAAAGCTATTAGCTTCTCTAATACTTCGCGGGAAAAACGACCAGAAATAACTACTCGAAAAGCTTCCTACGGTATTCAAGTCTTCTATCACTAAGCGAGTTCCATCTGAGGGATTCTATCATAACCGAAACACTGCTGTCAAATCTGAAATCTCCCTTAACGAACCTAGCTGCCTATGTTGAACCATCTCAAGATGGGATGTTCCTCCTCCTTGGTGATGATCCCAAATCGCACAGCAATACTCCAGGAGGGGACGAATCAGGGAAAAGTACGCTATTTCTATTACTCTCGATGAGCAACCCCTCCGAATTCTACTGGCTAAACTTTGCATCCTATTTGCTTTACCTACTATGCTTTGAATATGCTCTTTGAAGGAAAAACTACTACTGAGCATAATACCTAGGTACTTATGATGCCTTACAAACTCCAACGGATATCCCGAAATAATATAGGGTGTGCGGGTAACCTTGGCGGAACGCGTAAAAGTCATAGCAACGCACTTCTTTACGTTCAAGTCAAGCTGCCAGTCACTGCACCAACCTGATATAACGTTGAAATCATTCTCCAAACAACCAGTATCGTCCGGAGTTACGATCTCTCTGTAAATAACTGTATCATCGGCGAGTAGCCTAACCTAACTTCCAACATTATCCACTACATCGTTAATATAAATTATAGAGATGGGACAATCGATTGAAAAATACAATCGAATAACTATTTGATTGTTTTGGCATTTATTCGATTTTTTTCATTCGAATCGATTAATTTGTTTTGCGGGTCAGTGGCTTTGCAGGGATAACAAATTTCTATAGTTCCTTCACTTTACCATGGAAAACCTAATTAAATTTGATTTATTTTCACATTTCCGTAAAAGCAATCTATGTATGTATCTTTATTTGCACGATTTCAAATATTATCAAGCCTGCTTGAGGGGAAATAAATTCTGGATAATATATCAATGAAAATGCGGAAAAATAACGTAGCTCAAGACGTTTAAGATATAATTTAGATCTTATTTAAATATGAAATGAACTTACTTCCTACTTAATAAATTTAAAGAAAGCACGTTCATAGATGATGTAGCTGACATAATGAGTCCCCCATGTTATATAGGCCGTTCTGATACTGCGAGAAAAATCCGAGAAATAGATGCTAGAACAAGTCGTTTCAAAAATTCATTTTTTCCGCGAACGATACGCGAAAGCAATCGATTAGCAAAGTAGAGTCTTGGTGCTTGCACCCCCTGCCACACGCCGAAAGGCGGCTTGCAGCGTACTTATGTAGATGTAGATATTAAACTCTCAAATGGTTGGATTATGATTGGGTCAATGTTTTTATTTTCCTATTATTACTCTCAAAGACTTCAACTTCGTTTGCCCGGTCTTTAGATTTCATTATGTGTTCTAAAACTTGAATTTCCCTAAAAACTAAATTAAGATCTGACAATTAAAAAATAGGATATAAAAAAAGTTTCCCATTGCCCCTCTGAGAAATCCGAGTAATATTTTTACATTGAGCTCAGTAAACTGTAAGACAAATTTTAGTGGGGATTGCCACAAGTAATCGCCCTTTTAACATTTTTTGACATGAATAGAATACTTATTTGTTCATCTGCTTGAGGATGATAAATAGCTTTTCACGAGAATCGGAAATATACGGCGTGTTCCGGCAAGTTACCTACCGCTAAAAGAGAAAATATTCTTTACATACTGCTTGGATTGTACTATTCCCTGAAAAACGTTGTTTATCCCCGTTATCCGGCTTTGTGTCTCTGATATTGTTTAAGAAACTAATTCTGAACCAGTAATTTTAAATAAACTATATACCTTTGGGCGCAATACTGGAAGATGGTTATGGAAACGTAATATAGCAGTATACAAGTAAATTCTGTAACGACTTTATAACGAAACTCTCCAAGAATTCCTTCAACAAGAACCTTTTAAGAAGATTTTGAATTTACATCGTAAGACACCCTAACTGGCTTAGTTGAACATTAAGAAATCGGGCCGAAAGAATTAAGGAGACGTATGTACCATCATCGATTAGGAGGGTAGGATTTAGGGAGATAGGATTCGGATTAAAGAATCATCGGACGATAGATAAGAAAAAAATAGGCGTTGTAATAATCATATTAACATTAAGATTTCTCTTAAGACATAAAATTTACCAAATTCAACTAGTGCTGAGAATGTAGACCAAATTCTTTATATCGTACGGGAAACAAAGGAATTCTTAATAATAACCTCGAGTTAAGAAAATAACCTAAAACGCTTTAAATGATGAATTTGTTTACTTTTTAAAATACATATGTTTCGTGTAGTTAAAGAGTTACGAATAAATTTCTATTTTCACTTATTGCAACATCATTCAAGATATTTGTCGTTGTTAACCAAAAGATGCTAGGAAAACTTCTCAACTACTTTAAAGCATAACTTGATATAATTAGTAATGCTAAGGATAACTCTTAGTTTAAACCAAGAATAACATAAAGTTGCGAATAATACGGAATAAACAAATAAAGTGCTCTGTGTTGCATTGGATAATTATGTATTCTTTTACTCCGCTAATATGTGAGATAAAAATGTATACTGTGGTATAAGTTTATAACACTTATAGCCGGAATATAACATGATAATTGCTAAAAGAACAGAATAAGACCCGAATAGGCAACGTGACAGAATTCTTAGTGACCGTGGCTCTCAGCCGGGCCATGCCGCGGGATCGAAAAAGCCATCGCAATCCCAGGGTAGCAGGTGAATCGGAACAGTTTCTTCACATTCTATATTACAAAACCTTATACATTGACGTGGTATAAGAGACTCGATAGTTTGGCGCCGTTTTCCTAGTTGCTTTCTTCACTTTATCTCAAGAATTGGCCGAAAAAGGTGTCCGCCATTTTGTTGCGTAAAATGAGCAGAGATCCATATTTGAACACAAATCTATAACGAATCAAAAGATCAGATATCATACT
The DNA here is from genome assembly GCA_000376725.2 of Ladona fulva. Classification (NCBI taxonomy): domain Eukaryota; kingdom Metazoa; phylum Arthropoda; class Insecta; order Odonata; family Libellulidae; genus Ladona; species Ladona fulva. Next base: position 204,134 of record KZ309247.1, on the reverse strand, counting down.
AAAATGTGGCATAATCGGTTCTTCCACCAGTTTCCTATAGCTACGTCTGCATCGCAGCAAACTTGAAAGTTTTTCAGAAAAATCCGAGAACATTCTTTTCTGTGAAAATTGCCCAAGTTTGACACCCTGTATCTTTTTGACGCGCTCAAATAACGAAAAATAAAAGACAGGGCAACAAAATTCAATATTTTCTGAATATCTATAGGAAGTTTCACGTTCCTCACTCTAAAAAACTACTTTTGGCCTCTTGGCCAACTTTTTTCGATTCTAGCCCACTGTGCGCTGTTACCCGTCTTACAGGATTACCGCCAGCTATTCGTGGAGGGAGTGAGCCCACCCGCTACAAATATCACTTCGCATAGGATCAACACGGGAGATTCTCTCCCAATTTATCGCAAGCTGTATAGAACCCCTCACGCCCAGAAACCCATAGTGGAAGACCTTTACAGAGATCAGCTAGAGGCGGGAATAATTGTTCCTAGCGAAAGTTCCTGGGCCTCCAGGATAGTCATCGTTCCTAAAAAATCCGCCGACGGTACTCCCAAATATCGATTTTGCGCTGATTACCGAGAATTGAACACAATTACCACTTCCAACGAGTATCCGGTCCCCAATATCGTTGATACCCTTAAGCATTTGGGTGGGTGCAAATATTTGACCACGTTGGATATAACAAGCGGCTATCACCAGATACCGATGCACCTAGATTCACAACCCAAAACTGCGTTTAATGTAGAGGGCGGGCACTATGAATACACCCGCATGCCCTTCGGACTAAGGAATGCCCCAGCAACGTTCCAAAGGATGATGGACGGAATCCTTAGAGAGCTTAAACCTATGGAGTGTTAGTTTATTTGGATGACGTCATCATTTTCAGCGGTGACATTCAAGAGCATGCGAAGAGAATGCAGAAGGTGTTCCAGATATTCGCGGAGGCGGGTTTGTCCCTTAAGTTTGAGAAGTGTAATTTTGCACTGCCACAAGTAAAGTATTTGGGACACATTATTAACTCTAGGGGCGTACAACCTGATCCTGAGACACTTGAGGCAGTTCGAAATTTCCTCATTTCGACATCAACGAAGGAGCTGCAATCGTTTTTGGGTTTGGCGAACTATTACAGGAGGTTCGTAAATGGCTATGCCGAAACCGCACGCCCCTGACCCGTCTCTTAAAGAAAAGTTCATTTGGACCCCAGATTGTGTCTCTGCGATGGAGGGCTTAAAAAACGCCTGAGTCAGCAGCCCTGTGCTCGTATACCCAGACTTCACAATGCTATTCATAATATCTACGGACGCAAGTAATTTCGCAGTGGGAGCCGTATTGTCGGAGATAGCGGATGGAGAGGAGCACCCTGTAGCCTTTGCATCGCGACAACTGAGCCCCGCCGAAATTAAATATACCACTACGGAAAAGGAATTGCTTGGGGTAATCCGGGGCATCAATCAATTCCGTTGCTATGTATATGGGCGTAGATTTAAAATACTGACAGATCACAGTGCGCTAAAATGGCTGCTGGGACTTAAAGAACCGAGTAGCCGATTACTTCGCTGGTCCCTCAGACTAGGTGAATACGACTACGAGGTTGAGAACAAACCCGGGAAAACCCACGCGAACGCAGATGCATTAAGTAGAAAAGTTCGGGAGGTGATTGTGATGAAGGACATGGACTTTAGGAGGGAGCAAGAAGTTGATGCTGAATATGTATCCTGGCGGAAATATAGTAATTTTGAAGTAATGGATGGCATTCTCCACCGAAAGACTAAAGAAGGGACCAGAGTAGTGGTTCCGTCAGAGTAAAGGAAAGAGGTCCTTGGACAATGCCACGATCAGGGCATCTGGGCACTAAAACGACGAGGGATAGACTCACGTCTCAGTATTGGTGGCCAGGACTTAGAAAAGATAGCGATAGTTACGTAAAGACCTGTGTATCGTGTAGTCAGCGAAGTCCATACGGTCGAAGGAAAGCGCCTCTGCAAGCACTCCCCGCTGCGGATAGGCCGTTTGACTTTATTGCCTTAGATATCGTGGGTCCTCTTCCTAAGACGCCTAATGGTGACTGCCTATAACAACAGCTGTCACACAAGTATTAAACATACGCCGCACGAAGTCATTTTTTGGGGATGCGATGAGGTCACCTTTCGAATGCTTCGAAAGACGCGGTAAGGGCTGGAGTGACCAATACGTACCAAAGCCGAGGGAGAAATTCAGGTTCGTGTGGAATAAGTGCCGAAAGAATAGCAAAGAAGCTCGGGAAAGACTGGCGCGCTATTACATCCGAGGCGCTACGGACTCCGAGTACAAGAAGGGAGATTTCGTGTACCTGAGTGATCCGTATGTAAAAATCGGTAAGGTAAAAAAATTCCATCGCCCGTGGAAGGGTCCCTATGAGGTTATGGACGTCCTTTCTCCCACTAATGTCCGATTGAAACTCCCATTTCGTACATTAGTGGTGCATAAAAATAGACTGAAACCGTATTTTAGTGGGGCCCCTCCAATTTCTGCAGATCGTAACGTAGAACGTCGTAGGGGAAGGCCACGCAAGGATGTGGCAAGAGCGCAGGAGATTCTGCCGAGTTGCATTTCTCCCTTATTCCCGCTGTGCCATTCCAAAGGACTGCCCGATCCCCTCCCACTCCCTCCTTTCACCGCGCGTCTTGGACTCTTGGGACATCACCACAACACTCCTCTGTCTCCGAGACACCCCAACCACCTGCTAGCGAGGAACCAGTCGAGCAAATTCCTTTGAAGGACGTTCCACGTTGGTCGCCGACGAGCGGCCCTTATCTTCTGCGGCCCCAAGGGCAGTATGACAAAGATAAGGAGTCACCAGGGGTGGAAGCCGGTCGAGTGGACTTGCAGATTCCTTCGAAGGTCGCTGTAGAGAGATCGTCGTCACGCAGCCCCTATGAATTGCGGTCTCGTGAACAGCTGGCGAGTGGCATCGCAGAGCCTGAAGCACATTTCCTGGGGAAGGCTGAGCTCCTGCCTGCCCCATTGCCGCAGCGCTCCCCGTATCTTCTTAGGGGAAGGAATTAGTTTTTATTTAGATTTTGTTTTGTATTAGATTTCGTTTAGTGTTTTTATTATCTTACTGATTAGGTATAAGCTTAGAGATGTGTAGAGTTGCAGTTAATACAGCAACTCTACCTTTGTGGGGGAATGGTGTAAGTGTCGGGTACATGTTTCTTCCTTTCTGCTGACCCTCTACTTTCCCACACCTGCCTCTTTGCAAGCGCGGCAACTTCCCACCCCCCTTTCATTCCAGCATTTAATACAAGTGTCAGATTGCGCTTCATACGTATCCCGTGATATGTCTCGCTATCGGGGACTCTCCTCCTTTCCGCTGACACTATACTTTCACACGCTTGCCTGGGCTGCGATTTTGATTCTCTTCTGTCACAAATGGAATTCAGTTTTGAGTGGAATGGTCGGCCATCTTGGCACATTTTCCGCATAAAATCGCTTTAGCGATTTTGAATCTCAGAATTCCGGTACCGGGTGGAATGAGATTCCACCGCTAGTGGAATTGCTTTCACCTAGCAAGAGGTAAGTGGAATCTTGGTGAAATCCGTCATGTAAACAAGAAACATGGCGGTCCATCTGTCTACGGCGAGGGTATAGTCGGACAAATTGGAAGTGGGAAGTGAAACGGAGGACCGTAGAACCTTTCAGGATTCTGTAAATCCATTTGCTGTGTCAGCTAAATATACTCAGTGGTTTTTTAGGTTACCTGAGTACCTATATTTTATCTATCTATCGGATGTTTTAAAACCTCAGCTGGGGCAGCCAGCAAAGATTATTTGGAATCCAGTGAATTTGTAGGATTTACTTTGTATGTTATTTTTCTTGGAGTGAAATTTAGTGGCAAGCGCAATAATTGTAGATAGTTATGTTATGGACAGGTGGATCTTACTCGTGTTGATCCTTTGTTGCTTTGCGATATCGTAATCGGAAGCAAGAATAAAATAGAATAATGATTGATGCAATTGGTCAGCATCTTCTCTTCACGTAGTTGAAGTTCCCGATGTCTCTGAAAGGCAACATGTCAAGGAATGGTAACAGAGTTATTTTTGTTAATGATTTGGACGTATGGTAATATTTGTTATACTTAAAGCTCCGGCAGTAAATTAATTAATAGGAAACTTTTTGGCTGTGTGGGAAATAGTGACAAGATTACCTGTATCAATACACAATAAATATTTTTTCAAATACATTTTATAAAGAGTTATTTATATGCCGATTTACTAGTTATATTACGATATATTGGGCAGTAAATGTATGTAAAAGTATTGTCACAATGTTTGTTAAATGCATAGGTACTGAACCATGAAGACCATGGACTGCTATCTGTTGTTCGATAACAAATTGTGTTTTTACCTTTAATTCATGTGATGGCAATTATCTGAGGATATGATACATGCGAAGTAGGTAATAGTAATCAATGATTGTATATTTGAGGATGTAGGTAATTTTATTGGAAATTTCATGTCAAGTGATATTCTATGGATTCTAAGAACTCTTACATTGGGATTGATGTTCATATACGTCATAGCTGAAGTTCATGGGCCTTTTTTGTTTTGGGAAGTAGGAATTTACTATTCTAATGGGAATGAATTCATGTAACATAGCAGGAGGATTTGCATACTTAACCAATATTGAATCCAAGTGAAGAAATGAAAACATCCAACAAATTCTACCATAAAGCAATGCTATACTAGATTCACGTTTGTCTGCAAAATAAATAATGCTATCGGAAAGAAAATAATTTGAGGCAGAGTAGGATGTTAAAAATAATGTGTTCCTTAAATTATAGAACTTAACGCACGCTTTCAAACAGAACAGAAAAAAAATCCAGAATTTCTTTGAAATGTAATATTTTCGTTTTTTATGCAATTATGGTAGCAAAGATCCAAAAGTTAAACACACAGTAAAATCCGGCATCAATTCCATTCAATACTGAAAAAATTCAAACGATTTTGACTTACTATGTATTTTTACGCAAATGTCGCAACAGCGCCCGAATATCTCCCGTTAAAAATATATGGGCCAATGCATTTTAAATGGTGTCTTCCTGATGGTGAATCAAGTATAGTATGTTTTGTTTGAAATGCAGCTTCATTAGTTGCTGTTTTTACAGGATTTTATTGCATTAATGCAGCAGTGGAATGAACTTTTCTCGACATATATACAGACAGATGCGATGATAAAGCTTAAAATTATTCTTTTGAGGAAGGTGGACTGCTAACAAGGATGGGATCAAGGAATGGGCAACCTTTTATCATCATAAGCTCGCATGTTTACTCAGTAAATGACAGAAAGCAAGTCATCACTTACTTATTCCACACCTAAATAATATAACTTCGATACTCTATGAGAAAACAAATCCTATGACTAAAGAAACTAAAAGAGTGTATTCTTCTGTATCTGTGCTGTACTAATGTATTCTTCTTCTATCACTAGATAAGTAAAGTAATCGAAGTACTTAAGGTAAACTTCATATACATATAAGCAAAGGGCTTTAAGCCCTGCAAAACACCCAATTTAGCCCAAAGTTCCCAGGTTACCAATTTGGTACAAAATGAAACAGCTGTTGACATCTAATTCACTGAATATAATGCGTTACCAATAACATAAGTTTTTTGCCACATCGTTACCTACAAACGAATCGAAGTGACCCCAAAGAAGAGTTTTTATTGAGAATGACTCCCATGGGCTACACTTTGCAGCAATAATCATTCACTGTCTTCGAAATCTCATGGTCATTACATCCTTAGTGAACGAGAATACCAATGCTTACATAAGTTCTCAAATTCATCCAATAATACCAATTTTATGCATAAAGCATGGATTAATTCGATGTATACAACCGTAATGCAGAGCCTCGATCATTGTATTATATTATTGGAAGTGATCCAGCTACTAATTCTGCACTAAATCGCTTCAAAAAATATTACTCATCACATCAGGAGTTCCGCAGGGTTGTGTTCTAGGGCCGATTTTATTTCTTATCTACATCAATGACATAGTAGAAAATGCAAGAAACAGGGTTAGATTATTTGCCGATGATACCCTCATATACAGGGCGATTACGTCAGATGAAGATAGCATAATCCTTCAGAACGACCTAAACGTTATATCAAAATGGTGCGAAGACTGGCAGCTTGATTTAAATGTAAAGAAGTGCGTTGCTATGATTTTCACGCGTTCCATGAATGTTAACAGCTTGCAATATGAAATATCAGAATATCCCTTAGAGTTCGTGAGTCATAATAAATATCTAGGAGTTACAATTAGCAGTAGTTTATCATTCAAAGAACATATTCGTGATATTATAGGAAAGGCTAATAAAATGCAAAGATTAACAAGTAGAACTCTTAGAGGATGTCAATCAAGAGTCAAGGAAATTGCTTATTTTTCTTTGGTCAGACCCAATCTCGAATACTGCAGCGCAGTGTGGGATCCACATGAAGTAGGTCTAGTCTCAGATTTAGAGATGGTTCAACGTAGAGCGGCACGTTTCGTTAGCGGAGATTTCAGATTCGATAGCAGCGTTACGGCCATGATAAACTCCCTCGGATGGAGTTCACTACAGGATAGAAGATCAGAATACAGACGGAAGCTGTTCGATAAATTCATCAGCCCAGAATTTTCAGACGAGGTCGAAGACATTATAATTCCAGTTCAAAACGAACGCGATCTACGAGAGGCGTCGACCAAGCGATATAAGGAGATAATCGCTAGAACAGATAGCTACTTCTGGTGGCTTTTTCCTCGGAGCATTAGAGAGGCTAACAGGATGAATTAGGTACGAATATTTGGTGTTGATACACCCCCTGCCATACGCCAATCGGCGGCTCGCGGGGTAAAATTCTAAATCTAAATCTAATCCCCACTTCCTCTAAAAGATCCAATCTGTGGCTGTGCACTTTCTAAAGTTAGTCAGCATAAAAACATCTTCATCGTCACCAGCCGCTCTCCATGCTATCAAGACGGCGAAAACATTTTGGTTGAAGACGGAACGCAAAATATGGTTTGCAAAGAGGGAAGCCTTATCCCACTACCTGTGCCTGCTGAACACCGAGCTGAGTCATCACCTACACTGGATAGAATGGTTATCTTTGGACGATTGGGTGAAAAGCAAAGTAAGTGATTTTTCCTTCAAAAAACGTGAGACAATAACGAAAAAACTCCAATCCCTTCGAAGCTCATGTGGTTCAATTAATAATTCTGAAAACCCAACCCAGTCATCTGTGCGTGATCAAGTGATATCCCCATCATCGAACCAGTGCAATTTTCATCCTAGGATAATGAACTTATCCAATGTGACTTTCCCCGAAAACATTGAAAAATTACTCTCGCTAGGACTAAAATTCTCCCCCCCCCCCCGACTCAACTCAAAGCAAAGTGGGTGAAAAACCTCGCGGTGGACTGTGAAATCGCCACGAAGAAATCACCCTCCATTAAACATGTGTGTTGTGACATAATCACTAAAGTTACTAAACTACCCCAACGTAGTGCTCCAAGTATCCCTGCTAGCATTCCTGAAGCGAGGAATTTCATCTCCACGAACAATTTAGTGATAACAAAGGCCGACAAAGGCCAAATTGTAGTAGTTTTGGACAGAAAGAATTACAACGACAAGTGCTTCAATTTTATTAATTCAAACAACATAACCAAAATCAAAAAATATCCTACGGCCTCGTTTCAAGTGATCATAAAGAGAACCTTGAAAATGGCCACATTAAATTCGCCTTCACAGAAAAAGAAAAATATTTCCTCACTTCAATGAACCCCCCGAGATTATACGGTCTCCCCAAGTTGCATAAGGACAATAATCCCATCAGGCCCGTGGTTTCGAGCATTTCCTCTCCAACGCATAAAGTGGCTATGAAAATAAACAGTTTAATTAGACAGCACACATGTTTCTCCCCTAAATACGGAGTGAAAAATTCCATTGAATTCGCCAACTTACTGAAAGTAAAAAGATTTCTGAACCACTCCATCTTAGTAAGTTTTGATGTTTCTAATTTATTTACTTCCATCCCGCTAAAAGAAGTTTTTTCCCTCACCATGGACAGCCTATCGAAATCTAGTCTAGAATGCAACCAGATTCAAGAAATAGGGACTTTGATCTCCATATGCTATTCAGTTTTCATATACTATTTCAGTTTTGATAATGATTTCTACAAGCAAAACGAAGGCCTGGTAATGGGTTCACCCCTATCCCCAATTTTAGCAGATATTTTTATGGACAATTTAGAAGTTAACCTATTTAATTCGGAAATAGATTTAACAAGACATGCTCTCTTTTGGTGCCGGTTTGTTGACGACATTTTTTGTGTTTGGGGAGGGGACACTTTCCAATTAAATTAATTCTTGAAGCATCTAAATTCATTGCATCCATCAATTAGTTTCACTGTCGAACTTGAGAACAACGGCAACCTCAGTTTCTTGGATCTCTCTGTATCACTCAGCGAAGGAATACACGCCTTTGACATATTCAGGAAGCCGACTTACACGGACCATGTGATTCCAAACAATTCTATGCATCATCACTCCCAAAAAAATGCAGCCTTCCATGCTCTAATACATAGACTCTTGGGATTTCCACTCTCGACCGAAAATTTCAAAAAAGAGCTGCTAACGATCAAGCATATTGCCATAGAAAATGGTTATAGCCCAAAACGGATTGACCGTTTAATGCAGAAGAAAATGAATCGTTTGGCTTCCAAGAAAATAACTCCATCACTTGTCCCCATAGAAAAAGAGAAAACGACGTGGAAGAAACTACCATTTCTGGGAAAGGTCTCCCACAGAATCGCAAATACCTTCCCCAAAGAAATAAGGACAGCCTTTTATTCACCATTCAACCTGGGCCAATTATTAGTAAACTCCAAAGATAAGAGGGAAGAAAAGGACACCAGCGGAGTCTATGCTTTGTCATGCCAAAATTGCCCAGCCAAGTACATCGGGAGGAGTGGGAGGGCACTACACATCAGAGCAGCCGAACATCAGCGGGACTTCCGCCTGAAGAGGGGGCAACCCATGTCCAGCTTCGCCCTACACCTCCTGGAGAGTGGACACAAAAGCGACTTCATCCCCAAAAGATTACATCAGGAGGTGCACAGCCACAGATTGGACCTTTTAGAGGAAGTGGAGATCCTTTGCCACCTTAGCAATAGCATACTCACCAATGAACATACCTTTCCCAATCTTTCACCTCTCATAGCCCTTCCCAGTAAACTCTTTCCTTCCCCCCCTCCCTTTCCACTCCCACCCTTCCCTCCACCTCCTTGCATATATAAGTTGGATTTTATTTTTCTTGTCACCTGATGATGCTTCCTCGGAAGTGAAACCGGTAGTGCCAATAAATATTGTGGAAAATTACAAAGCTGTTCTCATCATTATCCTCAGTATCTTAGTGCTGAAATTCACGTATGAAAGTGGTATGAATTAAAACTTTCCATGCGATATGTGACAGTGATACCAATCAAGCAAATATATAGAATTGCAAACCCAGGTTCCTTCTTGTAATTCCATTCACCTATAAGTTCTCCAAAACAACGTTTTCCTTATTATTTGAGTTCGAGAGTGCGACTGGAAAACTCACAGCGCAGCCCTTGTCTCCTATTTATCGCCCAATCACTATTTATGTATTACTAACTTTATATCATGCATCGTGCATCACCTCAACGTGAAAGAAATTACGCTTACTTTCATCTAGTAAAACACGTTTTACTTGCATATAAATCAAAACAGCATTAGAGGTACCTGATAAAAGTCTTATAGTCAAGTTAATTCCTCTTGAGTGAGGAAAATTGGGACCAGGCGTGCACCCAGGGGGGTGACTGGGGGGCTTAAGCCTCCCCCCTTCAAATTTCTACAAATATTTCGTTCAGAACCTAATTCTCAAGGGTGTCATTAAGAAATATTTGTGCGCTTAAAATACATCTTTATTGGAAAAGCTTTTTTATGATAAGATTAAATTATTTTACATTGCTTCGCAAATTGGAAGGAGTTCAAGAGACTATTTGTTACAATCCTTAATTTCAGCCCCCCCCTTAAACCCAAGCGAAAACTCTTCCTGTGCTCCTGATTGGGATTAACACATTAGGTCCAGTTTTGCAATTGTCACAATAAAGGGAATTCCCATCAAATAATTATAAATATTTCAAACAAATGTTCTTTTGACATTTTAATAAATCTTTGAACAGGTATCTGTTTTATATAAAATAATGAAGTGAAATGAAAATAATATTTAATTAAATGTTTTAAATAAAATAATAAATGTAACAAAAATTATAATGGTTATAATGTAGAAAATCAATACTATCAATAAATAATATAAATATATTAATAACAGTTCACTTGTAACCCTTTAAAGCGTTGATTGTTATTGGTAGCACTTCTTCCCTGCGATTGGTAGTTCTAGATGGTCAGAATCTGCCATATTTGTATAGCATAACGCAGTAATGTGGTACATTGCCCTTTTATATGCAGACAATGCAATGTGCTTGGTACCAACAGGCGAAACACAATAACAGAGGCCGGTTTCATCAGCGTTGTATTTATCAATCGCACTGATATTCTAAAAAAAGTTGGAAATTCGATGTTTACTCATAGTCCAGCGCTGGCGCTGACACTATCCTCACTTCACTTTTTAGTTTTATTTATCTTTTAATTTGATATTGCAAATTGATTTTCACCACGGCAATCAACTTTCAGTTGCTTTAAAATCATTGTAGTTGCCCATTTCTTTAGTGATCTACTCTAACATTGGTGCAGGGATTGGCAGCTTGATTTGATTATAAACGAGTATGTTACTATGCCTTTCACGTGTTCAAGTAACGTTATTAGCGTACTATGCAGCACATTAGGATATCCCTTAGAATTTGCACGCCACTATTAATACCTATGAGTTACATTCAGTTGTAGTATTTTGTTACCAGAACATATTAGAGATGTTATAGGAAAGGCGAATAGAATACAAACAAGTAAAACCCTGAGGAGATGCCCATCAAAGATATTACTTACTTTTCCCTTATTTGACCCAGCCTCGAATACTGCTGTGCAATTCGGGATCCACATGACGTAGCGTTTGATTTAGAGATGGTCAAACGTATAGCAGTTCCAGGTTCCAGGTTCAACAGTAATGTTATGGCTATGATAGAATCACTCGGATGGGTATCACCTCAGGCAGGCGGGAAGATTAGATTACTAACGGAAGCTTTTCGAAAAATTCATCGATTTAGTATTTTATGGCAAAGTAGAAGACGTAATTCCAGAAAAAAAGGAGCGCGATCTCCGACAATATCGAGGCAACCGTTGTAAAGAATCGAACTCAGTTACTATCAGAAAACAGAAAACAGTTACTTTTGGTCGTTCTTTCCGCATATTATCAGAGAAGCTAATAGTGTAGATTAGGTAAAGTGTCAATGCCCCCTGCCGTACGCCACTGGCAACAGTCGTGCTACAAATATAAATTATGCTAACAGTTTCGTTCATCGAGCTTCGACTGAATAAATGGCTGCCTCAGTAAAACTTAGGTCCGATCGCACGATCAAGCAGAGTCGACTGTACTCACTATGTCTGATTCATTTAATATCTGAACTGATGTAATATTAGTATAAGCGTATGCAAGCCTTGTGTTTCTGCTTTTAATCCACTTTGTAGCAACCTTTTGGGGCAAATGCAACAATATAAACAGAAATTCATAGACATATCTGCCAATAAAGCCTTTAACTCCTGCTGATAAGAGAACTCCTCTGCTCATATAATTGTGTGCAGAGCAGTTCCCGTTCTCAAGAAGGTTAAAAAATCCGCGCGGTTGCCGGCCCTGCTACGATGCCGAAGACCGATGCGCAGCGCCAACTGGTCGTTGCATCCCTAAGATCCCTAAGTACGTGAAAAGGGCATATCACTTGGATGCATGGACGCGAGCCCTCTATAAGATTACTCTATGGTGATACCTTCAATTTCTTATAAATAAAATAGCTATCGTAAATGAGAGTATCCAAAGAAATCCCCTTATGCACGGCAGACGAGGAATGCCGAGAACGGCGTTACAGAAAATCTAAAAAGCTCTTGATCAATAAAATGAGGTAGACGTTCGACTAGAGGAGGTCGCAGTGCACTTTCGAGACTGGAAAAATCCACCTTGTAAGTGGATGGCAGAGCATCTTAAGCTGTATTTTTAGCATGTGTTTCATGTGATAGGTATGTGGACCGGAAGAAAACCACGCGGGAAGTGGGTGGGCTTCAAAAGGGTTTTTCTGTGTTTATTGATCCGATATCGATAAGTACAAATTTATTGAGTTTCAGAAAATGCACTTACTATACTGTATGTATACTACACTTCCTGAGAAGACACAGAATGTGTATAATAAAAATATGAAATCACAGAATTCACAAGAAAATCATCGATTATCATAATTTGTCGTTATTTTAACCAGTCTCCTGTTAGCTAATCCAGATGACTCAAAAATTTCCTTCAAAAGAATATTGTTTTTCCAACTCTTGCAGGCTTAATTTCTTTGACAATATTATTATTTAATCGAACCAAGTAGCGAAGGAAGTAAAAGCGATTCTTAATTTTGTCGTGGAGTATGATTCTGATTTTAAATTCCGGGGTATAAATATAAGGGGTTCTGCAAACTCAATTCTTGACTCAGAGTTCATATTCACCCCTGTAAAAACACATTTGAAATTTAAATCCATGTGAAATCAATGGCAGGGTGAAGATATACCACTGAAGATGAGGTAAATCAACAATTTAAGGATTTAAAATTCCGATACACAAATCGCAGGAATCTATTAACAAGAAGATATAATTTTTTCTATTAAATCGTTAGTCTATCGCATATCTCAGAGAATTTTGCATTAGTAGTCATAGGTTCGATGCTAGTACACATCAAATTCTGCTCTAAAGGGACACATAGGGCGTATTTTCCAATTTTTTTCGGAGCACTTACCGAAAAGCGAAATTGCTATATTCGGTACATGAATTGTATTTGTGGCTGTACTTCATACCTAAGCTTAACAACTCTGAAATTGATCCTTGGTTCGATGTTACGGCGGATTAAATATTCCTCCATAGGCAATGTACAGGAAATTCGAAACCTATTTTGAGGCTTTCCGATATGTTACCGCCATCATACCTGAACGATAGCTACTGGAGGAACTTCTAAACCGTAATAAGAATAGACTTCTACCGCAAATGTACTTGGTTCAATGCTACCTAGTACGGATCAGATTTCGCCCGTAAGATTTACACGGGGTAGCTTTTTAAAAGTTTTTTTCGGGACAATTTCCGAAAAGCTAAATAGCTCAAATTCGGAAAATGAATAGGATTAATGGGTATAGTTTATATTTAAGCTTAAGAACTTCTCAATTGGTCCTTTGTTCGATGCTAGGGCACATAAATTTTTACTCCTTAAGAAATGTAGAGGAAACCCAGATAATATTTTAAGCTACTTCCAGTTTCGATTTTGCCTTGATATCTGAATTAGTTATTAGAGGATCATGTAAACCTTAATATTGTAAACCTTTCTCCCGCCGAGGGGAACGAAGGACAAACACACAGATCTGGGTTTTCATTGTCTTCAATTGCTCCTCACTACAGCATCCTTACCCAACTCAAGCAACCAACCGACTCTCCACCGACCGAGGATCGTCACTGGGCACCCAAGGGGGGGGAGATCAGGGGGAGGGGGGAGATCAGGGGGAGGGGGGAAAGCTGCGTCCGTATGAACTAATTCTACACCTCCGCTATGCCGAGCGAAGAGACCTCCAACTCTCCGAGAAATACACGGCTCAGTTTGCGCTGAGGGGACCTTGAGAGGTCTTAAAATATGAATTGCCATCTACCGGAAATACAGTGCCGTATGAAAGAGGTTGTATTAATACGCAAATTCTTAACCCTTTTCCAACTATAAATAAAAAATTTCGACGAGGGATGGTAAGAAAAACCCAAAATAAGTTTCATTCATGTTCCCAATATCTTTGATTTCTTGAATGTGTTGAGCCACGCTTGATCTGTTAATGTGCTTGTGTTTGAAGTGGGCCATGTGCTCTTTGAATCTAGTTTCTATTTTCCTTTTTGTTTGTCCATGGTAGACTTTGTCGTTGCCGTTGTTTGCGAGCAAACTAACCGTTGAAGAATTCCCACCAGCGGGGGTTGGGGTTCTCCGTGGTCGCGCTTAACAAGTATTGTTCTCGATCTCTCAAGAACAATACTTAAATACTTGCTAACTAACTATAAACTATATTCAAAGAGCAATTCTTCAACGGTTAGTTTGCTCGCAAACAACGGCTATTTGGAGCTTTTATCTAACTCTAATGTCTTACCACAGCCGTGATTCTTTTCCATATAGATTCAATTATGGCTTTCCGGCGAAAGGATTTAAACATTTTCTACAAATTACACACAAAAATCCACACAATAGGCGCTGACATCAAATTTCTCAAAGATTGTAAAAATCTTAAAATCTTTCCCAACTTCACCAAAATATTCCCCAAAACAGACAACCCATTAGCCCAAAAATCCATCATCATCGCCAAAAAACACTGGATAGACTTAGAAATGAACAAATTATACAGTAAACGCGCTCATTTGGAATTACAAACTTACGAGCTACACCTAAAACTAACCAAAAACTTGACTCCATTGGAATCAACACAATGGGACGCTTACATGAAAAAATACACGAAATTACACTTCCAGAGAACAACAAACTTCACCGGAAACTCGCTACACTTAAACGAAAACAACTTCCAAGACTACTCCACCACCCAATGACGATTCACACAGTGTTGTCAATTTATCCAACACAACCTGCAACAAGGAAGAAATAACACTCCTATCTAAAGGCCTCAAATATACACTTCCTGACAAGAAACCTTCTGTTGAAGAATTAATAACAGATGTTGAATCTTCCATTAAATTCCAACCAGAAAATGTTAAAAACACCATCAGAAATGTATCACTATTACAGATAAAAGAAAACATAAAACAAAAGACACAGAAGTATTCCAAACAAATAAGTATACAACACTGTCAAGACATTAAGCAAAAAAGATTGTCTCTATCTGAAAGCAGACAAAGAAAACGAAGTAGTGATTATGGACAAACCACAATATTTCGACAAAGTTAAAGACTTGTTAAAGGAAGGCCCATACCAGTCAATCCCAAAAGAATCCCTCTAAACAAAATGATCACCAGCACTAAAGACACCTTGAAATTATGCAAACGCCTAATAACGAATCCATCGAATCTAAATTTCAAACTCCACATTTGCAATCCTATGATTTCCAGAATGTATTGCCTTCCCAAAATACACAAAGAAAACACTCCGCTCAGACCAATCATCTCTTCCATCAATTCACCAACCTACAACTTAGCACAATGGTTAAACCATCAGTTTAAACAATGGCCTCTACACCAACATTCACACATGAAAAACACAGCCCACCTAGTCGAATTATTAAGAGATGTTTCAGTAGGACAAAACAAAATCTTAATCTCTTTCGATGTAAAATCACTGTTCCCGAGCATCCCACTAGATATTACTTATCAATTCCTCGAGCAATGGCTCTCAGAGCAGAATCTTTCTCCCGAGTTCATCAAAGAATACATCCTCCTAACTAAAACATGCACGTATCAAAATTTCTTTCGAATAGAAGGAAAATTCTATAAACAAACAAACGGAACCGTTATGGGTAATTGCTTATGACCTTTCCTTGCCGAGTTATTCATGACGTACTTCGAAAGAAATTGCAGAAAAAATTTCAAATATTTCCCGAACACTTGGTTTAGATACGTTGACGACATTTTTGCCATTTTCGACACATCAAAAACAAATATCTCAGACTTCTTAGAGGAACTAAACGAACAATATGACTCCATCAAATTAATTTTCGAAAAAGAAACAAACGGCACACTGCCTTTCCTAGACTTAAAAATTACGAGAACACAAAACAAATTGAAATTCAACATCTACCGAAAACTCACCAACACTAACATGTACAAACCTTTTGACTCCAATCACCACATATCTCAAACGTTAGCTCCCTTCTACTTCATGATAAACAGGCTTCTAAAAGTACCGCTTTCACAGAAAGACTTCAACACAGAACTGTCACACATCAGGAACGTCGCAAAACTAAATGGCTATGGCACATCTGTAGCCAACAATATACTGAGAAAACACAAACATAAACTCAACTTGAATCAACGCACGACCTTAAAAACTTCAGACGACAAAGAACACAGTATTTCTTTAGAATGCGCTAGCAGGGATAGAGTGGAGGTTCGGCGGGGAAAAGGTGGGGGTCAGAAACTTGGTTGGCCTGGTCTGAACATCGAGGGTGTGGTGCTTCTGTAGCATTCGCCAAGAAACATAATGTGGAACGTCACTTTCACACGAATCACGGAATATTTGCAACTAACTACCCTGAGAATTCGGAAATTAGGAAGAATAAAGTTTTTGAGTTGAAATGGAAGCTTTGAATGGGAGTTGTAAAGAGGTATGACTGCGTCCATGCATTAAGTCCAACCCTCAAACGTGTTAAAACTGCTTCCTCCCTCCTATTTTTCCCAACAGAAGAGACCCAAGGTTTAACAGTTTCCTTGATCGCACGTACCTTTTCTCCAGCTAGTGAAGACCAGTGCTGTTCCCAGTCCTTTAAGGCAATACTTTTGAGTTGGGACTTCCAATCTCCTAAAGCCACTGACTCAAAATCTGTTGCAGGCTTTCTTGTGGTATCTTTTGCTATCCTGTCTGCTGCCTCATTTCCTGCTATGTTCACATGTCCAGGAATCCTAAGAAATTATACTTGGACTCCTCTCTCAGTAAGTCTACTACAAATATATTGCACTTCCTGGACAAATGGATGTGCAGGTTTATATCAGGTGATGGCTTTCAGTGAACTCATCGAGTCAGAATGGATGAGAGTGGGTAGCTCTTGATCTTGAGAGAATTCTAGGGCAAGCTTGATAGCCATGAGCTCTGCTACAAATACACTGCACAATGGATGTAGCTTGGCCGCATATGAAAGACCTTAGCCAATAAATGCACTTGCACAGCCTGCTTCGGTCCTCGATCCGTCTGTATATACAATATTAAGACCTTGGAATCCAGATAATGCCAACAAGGAACTGGATTGCAGTTCATCAGAGAGCAAAGTGGCCCATGGCCGAGAATACAACCCGAATGAGACATCAGGCCTAGAGAGCTTCTAAGGTGGTCCACTGAATGGGCACGCTCGCATGATCTTGGGAAGAAATATCTCTTTGTTTTCTAAAAACGTGTGGACCCCTACAGCAAAAGGTCGTGTTGCACTAGGTCTTCTATTAAAAACGTTCAATGAATTATGTTTAAAAACAGATTTAAAACTGGGATATATAGGTAAAGCTAAACTTTTTCTGACATCGGTTCACATCAGGATATTTCGCCTGATCTCTGATGGTGGTTCTCCGACATCACTATAGATGCTAACGACAGGGCTAGTCCGGAAAGCACACGTTGTTCGTCGTAGCCCTGCATTATGTAAGGATGTCAAAGGTCGTAAAAAGGATGGTCTTGTTTCACCATAGTTAAACATCCATAATCCAGTTTTGAACGAACCAATGATCTGTAAAGTAGCAGCATTGACGTTCGACCGCAGGATTTGCTTCCAATTGCTTTTAGAATACTCATTCCTGCGTGTGCTTTGAGTTTCAGGTGTCTTATGTGTATCTTCCAATCACGTAACGTAAATATTCCGGTATCACCCAAACGAAGGTAAATATTCCATTTAGTAGTTACACTGTTAAGTAGAGGAACACCGTACCTTCGGATATCTGTGAGCCATTACCTCCTAGTGTGCATAGCTTCGAGGCAAACTTGAGGAAGACGTGCCGTGTTAAATGCTGAATCGTTTCTAAAACTATTTTAGATGAAATGTAATTGTTGTTAGATATTATTCAGAATCTATAAATTGGTAGCTTTCATTTTTAGACGAAATGTTGGGATTTTTCTATGTCATTTGTAATGTAATGATTGTTGTTGCTATTTTGGGCTATTTTTAAGGGTCGTTGGATGCTGCTTAAAATTGTAAATTTCAGTCAGACTCTCGCCACTGAACATGTAACGAATACCACTATTGTAAAATATAAGTCTGTCACAGGAATCCATGGACTAGGCATGATAAATGAACGAAGTCACCGCCTAGTAGCGTATGCATAGTGCACCAATATGTAGATAAAAAATACATATTTCAAGAAGAATCCTACAAGGAAGCGGACTTGGAGAGGTCCTAATGGAGTAAAAAACGAAATAGACTACATATTAGTTAACAAACTCTACCCAGTTACTAATTGTGAGGTACTAAACAACTTCAACACCGGCAGTGACCATAGGATAGTTAGATGCAGAATGAAGATTAAGGTCAGAATGTAGCAAAAGAAGTTGGTCTCAAGCAGGAAACAGGAGGTAAGTATTACAAAATTAAAAGAATATAGGAAAGAGTGGAACTTAGAAATAGGTTTTCAGCACTTCAAGAAGTAGAACTCGTCGCCAAATTCATGGAAGTGAAGGACTCGGCAGAGAAAGTAGCAAGCGCACCAAAAAGACAAAAAGATAAGAAGTTCAGTGACAGAACCAA
This sequence comes from Ladona fulva, assembly GCA_000376725.2. Taxonomy (NCBI): domain Eukaryota; kingdom Metazoa; phylum Arthropoda; class Insecta; order Odonata; family Libellulidae; genus Ladona; species Ladona fulva. The sequence goes on along the minus strand of KZ309247.1, from coordinate 185,492 downwards.
GAAAATGATGGAACAACAAAAGCAACTGAAGCACTCAGAATTACCAAAGGAAAACCGGTCGTGGTGGCAGAGTGGTTAGCGTGTTAGCGCGTTATCGCTCCGACCCCACGATCCCGGGTTCGAATACCGGCTAATCGGATTTTTCCTGTTAGGGAATGGTCGTGTGTGTATGTCTTATTTATATCTATTATTTGTCCAACGTATTTTGTCAAGTATGGCTGTTGTTGGATATCTTACAAATAAATAAAATATCGAAAATGTTGAGCTATGCAAGTCTATCAGAGTGGCAATGAGGCAAGGCGTGAGGGATTTTAACGAAAGAATCGTGCAAGAGGCTATAGGGAACAGCAAGAGCATGAAGAAGGTGAGACAACGCCTAGCAATGGGAAAGAAACAAATCTTGGTCGTCCAGAAAGAAGATGGCACAACAACATCCAATAGACAAGCAATACTGAGGACAGTAACATATTTCCTTACCAACTCATACAAGAAGGCAGAAAATGTTGAAGAGGAAAACCTAAACGGAACTCGAAATTTAGAAAATCCCCCCTTTATTCTCCCAGAAGAAGTAACAGAGGCCATCAAGAAGATGAAGAATGGAAAGGAAGGAGTAGCAGATGGAGTTTTAGAAGAGTATCCGAAACTTAGTAATACAGAAATTTCTCCTGTCCTAGTAGAGTTATTCATTAATTGCCTTAGACAAGGGAGAATTTCGAAGGACTGGAATCAATCAGAAATGTCCCTTTCGCATAAGAAAGGAAGCAAGGAAGATTTGAAGAACTAAACATCAGCATCCTTCCTGCCATGTAAAATAAGTTCACCAGAGTAATAGCTGCACGTATGAAGACGTCCCTGACAGCTGCCCAGCCCAGAGAACAAGCTTGATTTCGCAAGTAATTCAGCATTATGGACCACATCCACACGTTGCAAGAAATTATCAAGAGAATGAAAGAATACAAGATGACGCTAGTACTCTGCTTCGAAGACTATGCCCATGCCTTTGACTCGGTATGTAGCTCCTCCACGTTGGAAGCACTAGGTAAACAAGGGACACACACCTAGTACATCCAACTCTTACGCAGCATCTATAAGGACGTCATTGGCTCAGTAATACTGCGCGAAGTAACAGAGAAATTCCGGAAGGAGAAGGGAGTGAGAAAAGGCGACTGCCTTTCACCAATTTTTTTTATGGCCGTTTTGGAAGAAGTTTTTAAAACCTTAGACTGGGAGGAATAAGGACCTTAGGCGTCCCGCAGGGTAGTGTAATCGGACCGTTGCTATTTTAGTATACATTAACGACCTTCGCAGTCTTATTGATAGTCAAGTTAGGATATTTGCAGACGATACGGTAATTTACAGGGAAATAGAGAGCAAAGAGGATAGACTAACCCTGTCGAATTATTTAGATAACATTATGAAATGGTGCGATGATGAGCTAAATGTAGACAAATGTTCAGGAGTTTACTTCTTCGAAAGAAAATCTATTATGAGAGATTATCCGTACAGTCTCCGTGGGATAAACTTATTAACAGTAGAGTCAGTGAAATATCTTGGAGTAACTCTCACGAATAACTTAACATCGAGTACTCACATCCATAATATATGCGGAAAAGCACTTAAAAA
>KZ309247.1:163599-178573 GCA_000376725.2 Ladona fulva | reverse complement strand
TTGCTGTGATTATCTATTATACCAGAATCAGCAATAGCTTTTTTGACCTGATTCTGTTGTTGTACTGTGGGGTCCTGTGCTACACTTGAAAAGTCGTTCAAAGAGATGAAATAGTTGCACTTGTTAGTATAATCGCTTTTGTTTAGGATAACTAAACAATTGCCTTTGTCGGCTTTGGTGAAAATTAAATCCTGTTGCAGTATAGCACTCTGAATGTTTTTCAGCAAGTGGAGGTTTTGGAAAGCACTGCGCGTTGTATTAAGGGGATAATTGAGATGAGTTGAAATAACTTCACTGCACTTCGATTTCAAGATTGGATATTTCGACGTAGCCACTTCACAATCTGTTACAAGATTTGCTAAATCACTGGCGGTGTTGGGTACAGGTGGGGAGTATTTAAGCCCATGTCGAAGGAATCTGTTTTCTTCGTCACTAAAATTGTGGTTCGACAGGTTTAAAACCCTATCGTGGAATTTATGCGTGGAGGACTGGGGAGGGACACTCGTAGGTAATTCTCTCCTGTTAGTCTTATTTCGGAGGTTGAGCAGCTTGGCGTTAAGTTGTTGTCTTTTCTCGGATGTGACCTTTGCAATGAGTTGCCTAGTTTGATCATCAAGGGTGCACCACTCCAAAAAATGCAAGGAATGGGTGAGTTCGGTTCTTAGAAGAAAAACGTAATAAGAAATGTTGTTACGAACCGCGTACCAATGGCGTAGTTCCTGTTTTATCCAAATCAATTTCGCCGCGTGGATAGCTTGCTTGGCTGCTGCAGAGGTGGCATTAGTCCTGATATTCACGTATGTCGAGAAAAGGTGAGACTTGAGGCACTGGCTGTTAAAGAAGATCTTGAGGGAAATCAAACGTTGTTTGACAAAGAGCTTCCGGTACAGTTATAAGAATTCATTTAGGTTATTTTCCGTTAAGATAGAGAAGCGTAATTCACGGTGTTGTTAGCATAGATGACCTTCTATTGAATGCCGTAGAGACTTTTTCCCTATGGGCCCAGGTTCGATGCTAGGACAGTACATATGACCGAATATGCAAACATTCGTTACGGGACTTCCCGGTCAGGTAGAAGTTTGTAATTCGCAACATCGATAGAAGATATGGATTTCTAAAGTGTGCGTAAAGATATTAGTGCTAATAGACCCAGGCTCGATGCTACGACATTTCATGTGCACGTATTATGAATAATTCGTTTAGGTTATTGTAGTTGGTGCATGGAACTCGGTGTATGGCAGGTGGAGTGTTGCAGGAGGCATACAATANAAATACTGCCACACTCATTATAGTGGATCCTGTATATTCCCGGTTTAAGTGAAGGGTCTATTTTGTCCTTCCCATTGCATAATAGGGATTTTTAATTTTTGTTATTTGAGAAGGCTATGCGGAAATCTGACTTCGGGAAGTCATTGCAAATTCTATAGGTGGCATTTCCTATGAAATTAAATTTAATAAATGGGGGTCTCTGAACGTTGATGGGAGATGGAGAAAAGAGATGACTTAGAGCCATTTTTCTCTTTTTGCGTTGTACTAATTTGTTTATTGGACCTGAGGAGTAACCATTATTGACGGCTATTGTATGGATGGTAGAGAGTTCTTTTTGAAAATCAATGGGGGACATAGGAATGGTGAGTAGTCTCTGGATCAGAGAGTGAAAGGCAGCGAGCTTGTGTGAGTGATGGTGGTTGGACGAAGCAGGAATAGTGTGATCGGTGAAGAATGGTTTCCGATAAATAGAGAATTGAATTTTGTGGTCGGTGATGTGCAGGTTTAAATCTAAAAAATTAAGGGAATGGTTGACTTCGTTCTCCATTGTAAAAGTTAGAGAGGGGTGAAGAGAGTTCAGAATATTTAGAAATTGGTCCATTTGCCTAGATGAGCCCTTCCAAATACAGAGAATGTCATCGACGTATCGATGCCAAGTTATAACATTCTTTAAAATTGGTGTATTGGAATTAAATAATTTTGTTTCAATATGATTAAGAAATATATCAGCAAGAATTGGTGACAGTGGGGAACCCATGGCAAGTCCCTTGTTTTGTCTGTAGAATGACCCGTTGAATAAAAAGTAATTTTGATTAGTACAAACAGTAATTAAATGTAACAAGTTTTTCGTGATATCGATATCACAATTGTTCCTGATTAATGTTTCTTCAATCACCATTAGCGTGTCTTTAATGGGTACATTGGTAAATAAGTCCTTGATATCGAATGAAACAATTTTACAGTTAGGTGGTAATGTTAATTCACTGAGCTTTTTTGTCAATTGCAGGGAGTTCTTCACTGAATATTTAGGCACAAATAATTGCAAATTAGAAAGGACACTGTTCACAAACGAAGCTAGTTTATGGGTGGGGGAAGACACACCGGACGAATAGGAATCCCTTGTTTGTGCAGTTTCGGCAGGCCATAGAATCTTGGGGGAAGGGGATTTGCACAAATTAGGCGTGGTTTGCTGTGATTATCTATTATACCAGAATCAGCAATAGCTTTTTTGACCTGATTCTGTTGTTGTACTGTGGGGTCCTGTGCTACACTTGAAAAGTCGTTCAAAGAGATGAAATGGTTGCACTTGTTAGTATAATCGCTTTTGTTTAGGATAACTAAACAATTGCCTTTGTCGGCTTTGGTGAAAATTAAATCCTGTTGCAGTATAGCACTCTGAATGTTTTTCAACAAGTGGAGGTTTTGGAAAGCACTGCGCGTGGTATTAAGGGGATAATTGAGATGAGTTGAAATAACTTCACTGCACTTCGATTTCAAGATTGGATATTTCGACGTAGCCCCTTCACAATCTGTTACAAGATTCACTAAATCACTGGCGGTGTTGGGTAGAGGTGGGGAGTATTTAAGCCCATGTCGAAGGAATGTGTTTTCTTCGTCACTAAAATTGTGGTTCGACAGGTTTAAAACCCTATCGTGGAATTTATTCGTGGAGGACTGGGGAGGGACACTCGTAGGTAATTCTCTCTTGTTAGTCTTATTTCGGAGGTTGAGCAGCTTGGCGTTAAGTTGTTGTCTTTTCTCGGATGTGACCTTTGCAATGAGTAGCCTAGTTTGATCATCAAGGGTGCACCACTCCAAAAAATACAAAGAATGGGTGAGTTCGGTTCTTAGAAGAAAAACGTAATAAGAAATGTTGTTACGAACCGCGTACCAATGGCGTAGTTCCTGTTTTATCCAAATCAACTTCGCCGCGTGGATAGCTTGCTTGGCTGCTGCAGAGGTGGCTTTAGTCCTGATATTCACGTATGTCGGGAAAAGGTGAGACTTGAGGCAATGGCTGTTAAAGGAGATCTTGACGGAAATCAAACGTTGTTTGACAAAGAGCTTCCGGTACAGTTTCGCTTGAGTGGCCGTATCCGCCTTCTTAATAAAATGAATATTCTCTAGCGAGATATGGTGGAATTCCATTACAAATAAAATAATAACAATAACTTGTACTTTCCACAAATATATTTTGGTTAGCAACCAATGGTTTCGAACTTTCAGTTCATCTTCAGGCTTAGGAATGCAAAAGAAGAAGTGGAACATAGGAATATAAAAGAAAGAGTGTTACAGTAAAAGAAATTTCTCGTATTAACAAGTTTATTTGACAAAGGTTACTACAAAATATTTTCGCATTTAATGGCGCAAATTTAATTGTAAGAGGTAATTTCGAATAATCGTGTTTTCCTTACCTCGTACATTGTGCTGAAGCGAACATATCCTAGTTAATTGAGTCGGAGGGCCGTTCGGCGAGATTAGAAGCGAGCTATCACGTAAGAATATTTTTCCAACCGAGGAAACGTACTTTTAACCGTTGCAAAAACATGAAATACGAGAAGGAACTGTGGGAATAAAGTAATGGACGTCTGCTAGGGAAGAATGGAAAGGAAAGCCAAGGATGTTTACATTTGGTGGGAATTGTGGGGCGGAGGAAAGAAGAAAAATATGGGGCGAGGGTGGAATGGCGTTGAAAAAATGAAATGTTAAAGGTAAGGAAAGTATGAGATAAAATGTGAGGAGAGAGAGAAAATAAATATGAACGAGCAATATCGTAGCAATAGAACACGATTTCTTTTAAGGAAATTTCTGGAACTGCAATCAATGATTCAGAAGCCGAAAACAAAGGAAAACTGGAGGCTTTTGAATAAGTAAAAACTGGGAAGCTCCTCGGATTAGTAATTTCATTTTCACAAACGCCCATCAAAATTCACCTAAACAAATTTCGACGATGTTCGATAATCATATAATGGCCGATTTGGAATATTTTCTTTAATTTACATTGTACTATATTTTCATCTTGGCTTAAGAATCAACTTTATTACAGACGCTACTGAAGAAAGACAAATTGTTTCAAAAGTGAAAGAATGAAACACTGAAGATGTCAAAACTGTCAAAACAATGACGTCTTAAGTATGCTGAAATAAAACTCTATTTTATCAGGTCACACGCTGAAAAACCGATTTAAGAAAGGATTCATAGTGAAAAGTAGCTGATAACAAGTGTTCCATTCGTAATACAATCTCAATCGAAATAATGATTCGAGGTACTAAAGAAAACATATGATTTTCTGTAATTTCTCTCTTGCCTCTTAGTTAAGACGAAATGAATCAATTAGGCATGTTATCAAGGCAATCTTAATCAATGTCTGTTTTCGTTCAATTACCACTCGAAGAATTTTTAATGAGGTTAATCTGGAACACTTCTCTTCTCTATGCTTAACGATACAGCCTCCTACTATACTAGACTCCTTGTCCATGTAGAACTGCTATGTGCTAGCCATCTTTGAGTTCTTACAAAGTAAAAATTAAAGTAATTTCACTCCAACTCGAAGACTCGAAGGCTCTAGTGGTACCAAAACACATTTTTTCTCGCAGAATAATTGTATTGAACATTGAATAGTGCGATCTTATTTTCTGTAAATGAATCAATCTCTTATGCTGAACCATGAGTAAATGCTTAAACATTTCTATTGTAGATCCTTAGTCTGTTAAATAAACAAATAAACTAAATATATTCACTATCGGATACTTATAAGTCGAATAACTACCTAAATTCGATCAAATATTTTAATATGAATTTTATTTCCTTTGTTTCATCATATTAAATTACCGTATATAAATGTATAATAGGAAAATTTTCAGTCCATTTATTATGGTTAAATGAATGAGGTCATCTTTTGAGCGCTAATTAATTTTTCAGGGACGAAATTAATGCATAATCTCGTCGACATTTTAATCTAATTTGTGAATTAATCATTGTAGTACGAAGATTACTGCTGAGTTACGTATGATTCTCTATGTAATTATTCCATATACTTGGCTGCACATATGTTAAGACATAAGATTGGCTTTACTACTGTAGTTGGAGGTGCGTAATCAATTCCTAAACACGAATTAGGGGTCGAATTTTAACTGAGATCGAATATAATTGGGGTATAAATTGAAGTCAATTTATTATTAATTGAAATGCAATATTTCAACTACCATAAAATATAACTTATACGTTTTTACGACAATACGTATATAACTGCATAAATACCTTGCAAGCAGCCTTTCGGCGTGTGGCAGGGGGTGTAAACGTCGAACGTTCGAGTTACCTCTTTAGCTTATTGTTGATGCGTATCGTTCGCGGAAAGAATGAGTCCTTAACACGACTTGTCCTCGCGTCTATTTCTCTTAGTTTACTGTCATTATCGGAAAGGTCGAATCATCAGGGGTAAACAACTTAATCAACATTTAATCACTTAACAAATATTTCGCTTGAAAAAGATGCAAATTTCTGTGACATTTCTTTAGCTATTATTTCTGTGAGCAATTGAATTCGAGAGCTGACCTTTTTCGAAAGGGTGGATATGAATCATCGCCGAATTTCCACTTCGATTCTATCGATTTTAATCACCTCTTTCGAATGAATATAGACAATCAACGACGAAAAAAAATTGCCTCCAACTATTATAGCTGAAATTCCTCTCGTTGAGGTTGAGAAGGGAGCTGAGTTGGAAACGTGATTTCTTTTAAAATGAATAGCGTGCGTAATAAAAGGTGGGGGTTGTGGTGGAAAAGTAAGTGGGGGAAGACAGAGAATCAAACAATACGAGGAATATTGATTGTTGAGTCTTTCGGAAATATAGAAGGGAAAAAATGTCGGAAGGGGTTCGAACGGAAAGGAAAGTTTGAGGAGAAAAACTTAAAACCCTCCGTAAAAGGGAAATGCCGTTAAAATATGAAAGGGACGCAATGAGTGATGGTGGAGGGAAAAAAACCAATCAACTTTTTTTCTAACAACACAAGCGAAACTTGGAAGCAACCAAAAAAGGAAACTTTTGTGAGAACCAGAGGGGAATGTACGAGAGAGAGGAATTGATTCAAAAATCCGAAAATTCTACTTATTTCCGAAAGAAAGTCTTATGTTTTCATTTTTTCCTCTGTTTTTCTGAAATATGTTCCGACAGTTCATTCAAGACTGAGCAATTTTCGGGATGAGTACTCTGATCCGAAGTTCTCCGTCTTGGATGACTGTTTCTGGTCAATATATCATTGTTAATACATCGTCATCAATGGTCAATATATGAGCACTGAAAATCATTTTGATGCGATTGCCACCAATGAAGGGCACCCATTTTAAGAATTTACTCAACTGAGATTAAAAAATGGAAGATGCAATAAATATAAATGCAAAATATATCCATAATTAGTGATCTAAATTGATGTTTCATCCAGTTTGGACGTAACTTCATGGTTTATATTGAGAAATATCAAGCGACGAACATAGCATTTCACTACCAAACGATTTAGTTCATATTCAAAGATGCAACTAGATCTTAATATAAGTAAACGATCTATAATTGATTTCATCGAAAGGAAACAACTGCGTCAGAACCACCCGTACAAAATTAGTGGAATGAATATAAATGCAGTGGACTCATTTGTCACTCTTACGAATGACATAAACTGGAGCACACATATTCGAAATATATGCGGCAAAGCAACTAAAAATGTATGTTTTATAAAGTATGTGCACGCGATGAAATGGTTGAAGAACGATATTATTTCACCTTGGTCAGACCTCATCTGAAAATGCGGCGAGTATATGGTATCCAGCGGATTAAACGAATGCTCGTAAACTCGAGAAAGTGCAGCGCAAGGAGATAGGTTCTGTTAAAAAGTGCTTCGACAGATTATCAACTGTTGGATACTTTTTGTGTGCTTATAATTTCCTTGTGAATACGCTTAGACGTTCGGTCACTGTACTCCAATCGTTAAGTGTGCACAACACTAGTTAAGGCGAATTCCAATGCTGCACAGGAAAGAAACAGAGCTACGACTTCCGTTGAGGATTAGTGAAAAATGCAAAACAACAAGTATCCCTCACTAGATCATCAGCTAACAATGTGTTCTGCTCCAGTAAAAAAGAGTGAGGTATTCCATGTGCGGTAGTTGTCAAGTAAATTGCGAATACACTAACGATTTCTTTATATTCATATTTATTTTGTCAAAAAGAAGCTTTACATCCCATGTTCTCGTTTAACCCCTCCAGCCGGTTCGACGTACACGTGTACGGTACACGTGTACACGTGTACGGACCCTATTATCCGCCGCGGCGGTGGACGTACGGCGTATGTCCAGTCCAAATGTTGAGAATGTGTGTATCGTGCTGCCACCTTTGTTGATCCATCATAATCAGCAGTAAATATTTTTTATATATGCTATATATTTGGACAAATTTAAATACAGCCATAGAAGCTAAATCCCGAAATATTAAATACCGACTTGAGGGGTTAATGGGAATGGTCATCGTAGATTTATGAAACCACACAGATGTAAATTGGAGGGACCCATGCGATAGTTTTATTACCTTTGATGGCCTGTTTTTAAATTACAATATATTCTATCTAGAAAGAATCCTCCGCAATTTCCATTGCAGATTTGTATTGACTACTTTGGTCAACGAGTAGACATCTTTAGATGGACACTACTCAATAAAAATCTGATGTGGAAACTACGAAGTACTTTTTCTTTTAAGAAGTGTGTGGAAATCAGGCTTGGCCATATTCGTTTCACCCTCGAGCCCTGTAAATGTATCAATCCACGTATGAATCTTTAAATGCTTCCGCTGTCGAATTCGAAATGTCTCATCTTTAAGTTTAAATACATCTTTGTATGTAACTCACATATAAACGACCGGCCTCCGCCACAAAATGACCTTATCTTAACAAAATCTTACTGGCATTGGTGAGTGCCTAAGGAGAAGAAGAGGAATGGGTTTATAATGAAGTCATCGGGGCCAAGTCTTTTGGTAGTTATCCAAGAAGAGAACGGTTCCTGAGAAACCACTTTCTGGCAGCAATCAATGAGTCCAAAGAAGAGGTCGGACCTCTGCTGCTACTCCTTGTCTATCGACAGATTTACCGAAGCCGTTGCGAGGCGCCACCTTTCGGTCTGTTGATATTCGCGGCTAACATTCATTAGCAACGCCAATCAGCAGCCATTGTCATGACGGTGGTGAAACTTGCGTGATTATGAGAAACTTCAGATGTCGTTGACCACTGTTCCATGTTTGAGGATGGACGATATTGGATCTCATTTCCTATGACTTATGAAAGATTTTGCACGAATTATTCAAGTAGTATATTAATTATTTAAGTTAATGCATTGTACTTCAAAGCATGTGTGATGCGTTAACAGCAAATCGAATTTGTAGGAAAAGAATTGAAATGAAAGCAATCTGCTCCATGAGCGTGAGGACTAAACTGCTTCACAGATAATAGAACATTCAGAGCTGTAGACATTCATCATCATTCCAAATGTTTTGCTAAGAACGGATATTAATTTACTTATTTATATTTATAACTAATTTAATTAATGGCGGTTATTTTGAGGTATACATACTTCAAGTAATGGAAAATCTATAGTGGTAGAATTGTTAAAAATACTTCGACATATAGGCTCACACTGGGAATCGAACCCGGAACTGCTTTCATCCTCTTGGGTATCCGGAAGCTAATGGAAAAACTTCGATAAATCTCTATTATTTAGTGCTATAATTGTTAATGGCCTAACCGAAAGCCGATAATATTTTCAAAGAGTCGAATTACGATAATGTAAAAAAATAACCAGCAAACCATTATTGTTATTTCATAAAGCACAACTAACAATAATTTGTAAAGCCTAACAATTGCAGGTTTCTCCATCATTAGATCATGTTCTTTCACAAAAATCTGATAAATCTTCTTTCAAAGTGTTACAATAAATTTCAGCATAACTCTACGAGCATATTAATTTTTAATAGTACTGCATTACTCAAATTTAAATGGAAGAAACGCGTACGCAAGGAGTATCAAAATTCCTCTTTTTACGTATATTTCCACGTATAAATTACCAAAAATATGAGAAAAATAAACCGTGCCTTCTGTTTTCCTTCAAACTATAAGGAAAAAGAACACCGATGCGTAATTCATCCGACTTTCGCCTGGATTCCGATAGGTGGCACCCTTGGCACAACAAGTGTTATAGGAAAGGATGAGATGGATGTTGTTATCTAAGACTGTTTTCGAATTCAGCGAACTCTGAAAGGAAAATGATAATTTGTTCAGGAAATGAGCCGATATCCTCGGCTCAGGAGAAAATCTGTTACAATTTCCAAAGGTCGCCAGGGCGGAAAATATTTCAATCCAAGGCGATAAATTGCCCAGATTAACAAATTGATTAGGCAAAGATCTTGCGTGACGTTCGAGTGGGAGAGAGAAAGATACTGGTGCGTGAAGAAGAGAAAACAAATTGACTTTCCAACGATAAGGTCTGGGAAGTAATGCGAAGCCGGGAGAGACATTTCTCATTGAGATTCTGTGTTTAAGAGGTATCCTCAGGAATTCGAGCTATTGGATTCCGGGAAAAACGACAGGTTTATTAATGGTGAATTAAATATTACGTTATCTCCATTGTATTTCCCTACTAATTCTCACAACGAGATGCATAAATCCGCTGTAAAAGTCCCTCTGCATTCCAATCTAGAAACGCTTTCAGAAAAATATTTAATAACAAGAAGCTTAATAAGAACGCTTTCTAAGGAGAAGAAAAGCAAATTACCCGATATTACCCCATGGAATTAAGATGAAATACGAAATTAGTTTCGCTTTGATATTTGTTTCCCAACTTCTTTAGTTGCGTTGCCCGGACTTGTGTCTTGTTGAGGACATTTTAATTAAATTCGGCGGAAGTTCTGTTATAACTTCAGGAACCCTTAACTTCGAGATCCCGGCGTTAATTCTGGATTATCTCCTATTTAACCACACAAAGTCACAACAAACTGAAAGGAAAGACATTTTGTATCGCTTTTACATTCACCTGAAAGAATTCATTCGATGATGATTAGCATTCACGAGGAAAGTAATGGCATATTTGAACATTTCTCGTACGTGTCTGATATTTTGCACTGATTCGTCCTCCGCAAAGAAATATTAGTCGTGCTTTTATTCAAAATTCTCCTTTAAAAACGAATTCAATTTGGGGTCTGTTCTGAGAACATATTTGAAGCTCAATCTTCTGCGCAGAAGTGTGCTCAGGCTCTTTTCTGAGAATAAGAGCGGCCCAAACAACCAGAATGTAATCAGAATTTGCTCATTCGTTTCGATAAAAGCGGAAGCTAGATGGCTGCAGGGCAGGGGATTAACTCCTGCACTAATCTTGGATTATATATATCCCTACTGTTTAACTTTTAAAAGGCCTGGTATAAACATACCATATTCAATATTCAAAGATGAGCTTTTCTGATGTCTCCTATGAACCCTTGCTTGGCCCGAATATATACTTATTTTCGTCTCAGGAAGCTGCTTAGAGATCCAAGTTGTATAATCAAGTTTTACCTTTCATGGGATAAACTAATCGACTTTAACTTTTCGTAAATTAAAGAAAAACATTTTTTCCTATTTGTAATTTCTGTTACTACATGAAAATATCTCCTGAAATCATACACTATTTTACGATAGAATCTGAAACCTATTTACTATGAATAAACTTTCTCAAAGGTACCTTGGCAGGACCGCGTAAGAACCATATCTAGCAAAGATATTTTTGCAAGGCTTCCCTAGAAAGGTAATTTTAGAAAGTGTACTAACAGCCACTCGGGAACAGCTTTCCGCGAAGGAAATTAATTCACTGTTTATGTATAGTTTAATATGTATGACAAGTATAGTTTTATGACAGGATCAGTTTAATTTTCGATCACTTCCATCTCTCATAGCAGAAACTTTTTCACGATGAATCATCAAATTAAAATAGCTATGGCTTAGTAAATATTTTTTATCCGACAACGTATACCCGAAAATAATTTTCAGGTTTTAATGGCGGTTAAGTCACTCTTTTATATACCTTTGTTACTTCATAACTGTTAAAAAAACTGTATACTGTTAAATAACAATATACTTTTACTAATTGCTACTGTTAAATAACAGTCATCAAATAACTGAGTTGTTTATGACAGTTGTTAAGCACTTTGAAGAACAATTCTATATTCATAATAAGATTTCAATCAGCTGAATGGATATAGGTTAACTCATCGTCTCCTCAGTCGGCATTTATTATCGATGAAACTGTTATAAATAAATGCGACGAGTGTTCCGACAATACAAATATTAAAATCAACAATATCACACCGTATATACTTATATATATAAACCGTATATTAATTTTACAACAAATCCTTGACCATCTTTCCAACGCAATGGTGCCAAAATAGTTAAATTGACACTATTAGACGCTAGCATGGATAGAGATAGAAATTTTTGTAAATCTTGCTGAATTGATGACTAAAATATTTACTGTGGTATGGGAAAGTTAGGATCATCAGCTTTACAAACGGAAAAATGTGAGCCTTTCTACATTTTACGGTGCGTTAACAACTACCAGGAAAACGGAAGATTGAAAATGTTTATAAGGACACCGGAAAATAGATACTCGTATTTATGTATTTTCCGGAGTTCTCACAAACGTCTATTCCCTGGAGAATTACAGAAGAGGCTTGAAAAATGAACGAGCACACACAACCATTCCAGAAAACCCCAATTAGCCGGGACTCGAGCCTTTGGGTTGGGGCTTAGCCAGGATTTGGACTTAAGTAAACACTATCCAGGGGCACAAATACTTTCGATCAAAATCATTTAAAAACATAAACTGATTTATTTTAATCTCCAGCGGTGTTTGTATGGTATAATTGCGAGAGGCCATCCTCTTGCATACTTTTGTTTATCATCGGCTCTTTTCTCATGGGGGGGGGGTTCAACCCCCAAAAACCACCCCCTTGGCAACGATTCTGGTTGAAGCTAACCACCGCCCATGTCCGCGGTGAAGTTCCCATTCAATAGATAAAACGAGCAAATTCTAATTTAATCTAAAAAAATCGCGTTAGCTTTCTAAGGTATTTGCCTAGGAACATACTCTGGTGACTTTGAGGTGCCTTCTTTGATGCAATTCCGGTCATCACATATCCGAAGTCGTGCGAAACCACTGTGCTGTAAACTCGGCCCTTAAAAAGGGAATTACACTTTCGAGAGGAATTCCATTCCTGCGAGTGGATATAGGAATTCCATCACAGGCCATACGAATCGACGGCACTTAATCGAAAATCTCGGTAAACACGGGGATCTGGATTGGAATTTTATTTTGTATATTTGCTTACCCTTCACCTCTTCGGAAAAGCGGAAAGCCAGCGTTTTTGGGGAGCCTTCCATTTCGAGAAATGACATCTTGTACAGACTCAACAATCCGTGGAACCAAATCAATTCTCTCGGTGGATGAAAAAATGTGGGGAATCAAACGCGGAATTATATTTGAACGGAGATGTACATTACATTCGACGTTCGAATCAATCGCCCTCTATTGTCTTTTTGTAATGCACACTGAGTGACTCCCCGGTCGCAGAGGAAATGCGCGAGTTTAAAGCGAGAAATTTATTTGTCCGGTGGACTCCTTCGTGATTAATTAGATGCTGTGGCTGTAAATATTTCATCGACATTTTCCGGAGCGAAGAGCATAAAAATGCAGTAATATCGATCGCTGGAACAGTGGCTGCAAAAGTTACTGGAATATGTGGTTCGTTGATTGGCTGAGAGGAACTGCTGAGCCACACACTAATTAAAACTAACCATGAAAGTCATACTAAGCTGCCATTTACAGACAGAATATTTTTTAGAATTGTGACAGAAACTTCATCGTTAAACATAGTGTCTTCTCTTCTTTTACAAGAACCAAGGAAGCGTCCGATCTGAAGCCTCATTTATGAAGATGAAGAATCGTATTTTGGAATAGTTCTTAATAAATAAAAGATATTATTTACAAACGTCAAATTGAGAGAAAATTTGCCACGTAGGTAATACATTTTCAAGAAATAAATATATCCTGAAAAACAGTTAAACTGGGCTAATTTAAGTGTGCATTGCTTTTTCTCAAATTAAGATTTGATGTGCTATCAAACAACTACTCATAACATAAAATAATTTCAACACATTAAACAAAAACAAATCTTCAAGAGGGAGTATTACTAAAGGTACAAATAATGGGAACAAGAGTTCAAACCAAATTATTCTTTTCGCAGATTTTTGCAGATGTTAATTTTGATGAGCACTTGCCGCGGGCGTCGGATGTAGTGCTCCCTATGTATATATACATGTTTCCTCAATATAATGAACGCAAATGCAAGTGCGTGTTTATATATAAGTTAGTGTATATATGCATATATGTCAGCGGAAGGTTGTAGTGAGACATAGCGGGAAAATAAAAATATTTTGGTTTAAAAGTCGTATTGTTGATTTCTTTGACAATTAGTTGGATGTTATAGGATATAGTGAGCATGAAAATTGCTTCAAAGCTATGCTTCACAGGGACTTTATTGTGACTTCAGCTCTTACGTCACCTAATTTATCACATTCATAAGTTTTTGAATTATGTGAATCTGTGAATTCCGTATTTACATTCCAAGTAATTTTAATGAAATCATTATCGATTCAAATGCAGTTATAGACTAAGAAATCTTTTTAAAAGGCCAAATGATGCAACTCAAATCAACTGCAAACCGCTCTGTCCCGATTTGAGAGCAATATACGCGGATGTGATTCAAAGAAGTGGAGTTTATCGTGATTCTAGATCTGCAGAAGGACGAAGCAAGATATCTCAAACTTCCAAATATTCATCAACCGCGAAGCCATCTACTCTCTAGGAAGACACATTTGAGGAATTTGTCCTTTATGTTAACGTAAAGGTAAAACTTTATTCGTTTTGTTATCCCTTTTGCAACAAGACTGTGTAAAGAAATTTTTCACCATCTTCATTTGCGTAAAATCACTTTATACATGAAATCACATATGATAACAACGGAAAGAATTAAATGGGAAAAAGCATTCTAAAGATCGTAAATTATGAATTTATTTATATTACTATTTTACAAGGGCGCAGCCACAAGTTGTCCTTGTGGGGGTTCTAAACAATGGTATAAACACCAAATTGATTACTTCCGGGGCAGGCAAATTTGTACTCTGAATTAGGGATGTTACGGAGGTGATTTTATCGGAGGCGGAGTCGGAGTCGGATTCGGAGGTTTCACTCCGACCTCCGTCGGAGTCGGAGGTATATCGAAGTCGGAGGTGACATAATTACATTAGGAAACAATAAAATTGGCTTAAAACAACCTTCATTTGCAAAATGAGAAAAAGAAAATTTTGAATTTTTACAAAAGTTAATGAAACTGAAAAAAAACTAGCGAATGTTTTCATATGTAGGACAAATTTACAAACTAATAGTCAAAATTTATAATTGATAAATTATATTTTATCAACAGTAATTTGGATGCTTTTTCGCCATCCAGTCTATTTCTTAAATGGTTGTAAATCAAACCAGCTCCACTGAACAGCTGTTCGCTAGGAACGATCCCCGATGGAGCCGATAAAAACTGACGCACGATTGGCTTGAATACCTTGAATTTATCATTTTCCTTC
>KZ309247.1:121135-162731 GCA_000376725.2 Ladona fulva | reverse complement strand
TTTTTATTCATTAAATATTACATATTTCTTCCTCGTCTTGTTTTTCTATCGTAAGAATTAAAATCCGCATCCGAAAAATCAAACTTAAAGACAATGACAATCTCAAATAGCATTATAACGATACATAAGAATTTATAAGAAAAACGATATATTTTTGCAATATTCGGAGAGCATTTTTTATAATTAAACGTATCGATTTGGTCTTTTGAATTTAACTAAGACTCAAGTAGAATTTAATGAGGTCGATTTAGAATGCCTCTGAAATTTTAAAACTCCATCTAGGTCATATAAAATATGACGAACCACACGAATTAGTCGAATGTTTTGTTTTTCTCAATTCATACGCTGCCGTAATACTCAAGCACAGCTTAGAAAGCGAACAAAGTTTAAACATTACTAACAATTACATTCCTGTAAATCATCCGAATTTCACGGAAAACTGATTTAGATTGCTAGAACTGTATGATAATAGAGGAAATTCTGAGAGATAACGGGCGTCTTTTTTTCACCCAAGATAGTAACATTGGCAACTTCCTCTGAGCCAAAAGGAAATCCGGCGTCTTACGCTCGCTTCCTTTGGAGGGCGAATTAAAAGATTTTCCCCAAATGACCGTAATTTCGGGAGAAGAGGGTGCATGAACGAGACATTCTTTTATAACATTCTAATTACTCATTAAAACCTTCTTCGCCCCGTCGTTCCTTTGGGAGCTTCGGTCAAGGACCATCCAAGTCCATGGACATTTTAGAAACTTATTCTGTGCGTCCAATCTGAGGGCGAGTTTTAAAGCCTTCGATATTCCACTCGTTTCCCTGAAAACGCTTCTCTTTGTCAATGACTTCCCGGGCCATCATTAATATAAGCTCAGGCATTTATTACGCCCTTCGAATTTGCCCTCTTAAGTCCTCATTTCCTTGCTCTTTCTAACTCCTTTCAGACACTTCTTCAAACTCATTCAATACACCCATGAATACATTTAACGATTATTCATTTAATACAACGTTTGACAGAACTTCATATAATGTTGGCCTATAATAGAGGAATTTAACTGAGTCAACGTCAATCAATTTAACATTACTTTTAGAATTAGGTTCAGTTTCGAGCTCAAGTGATTTCTTGACAGGGGCGGATTTAAGGTATCAGAGGCCAAAGATCTTATTGGGACCCCCACGAGGAAGTATGAGTAAAGATTGGAATATTTTCAGAAATCAACAAATATGCATAACGTAGAAATCTCAATCCCTTCACTACGGCAAGAGTAAACAAACAAATTATGAATTACAGTACGAAGTATTTCTATTAAAAACAATGAATACTGGATAGGCTATTTGACCTTATATAGTGACGTAAGTGTTGCTTTATATTCTATAAACCCATTACGTAGATCCACTCAAGAGATAAAAATTCTTCAAGCAAAACCGAGAACAATATATTATTGAGAGTTTATAAGCACAGTTTTATTGAGGCCCCCAACACGGTTGAGGCCCTAGACAAGCGCCTAATTATAAATCCGCCCCTTTTTCTAGAAAAAAGAAAACATGAACTTCCATCTGGCATTGCTTTTTTTTCCTTAGATTTGATAGATCAATATACACCTCAAATCATTTACATCTTGTTGGTATGGACAAATTTTATATCAACGACGTTATTTGATTCAAAATCTAATTTTAACTTTGCATAACATTTCTTGTCTTCATTAGTGCGTAAGTATTCCGATGGTTTAAATCAATGCCATTTGCTTTTTAGTGGTTCGTGTTTTGCAGGGATTTGTTTAATTCAGACTTAATGAACTTGCTAATTGTAAGATTACGCGTGATCAGAAGAGGAGTTTATTTGCCCTATTACGTTTGTCTATGGAAATTGTAAACATCTTATTTGGAATCCAACTGTGTTTGTAGTTACAGAAAGTGAAGGAAGCATCCATGTCAATATTTGACCCTCTTGATGCATTTCCGCAATTACGTTGGGTGACATCGATGGTTTGTTTATCCAATTTCATTTTCATGGTATTTACTCGAAAGCGGACGGATTGAAGTGCGTCCCAATGCACTGGGAAGTGATAAGGGTAAGCCTTTTCTCAATTAATAACGATGAGGCCATTAGATAATTTTTACTTAGTGTGTTTCATCTTCCGATTTAAATCATTGATCGTGATTAGGAAGACTATTTACCCTTTCCACGAAGTTTGTAATTCTTCAGAACACGTCATTCAGTCAATAGTCTATTTTAAGTAAATTGATAAATGAATATTTTTGGCAAAATTGAAACATCAAAGTCTGCCCTTCAATCTAAGCCATCGGCAATGAGAAATTGATGTAATTAGTAAATTATTTCCTATTTTATTATTATTATTATTACTACTACATATTTTACAGATAGACTAATATTCCAGTGGTAATTTATTACTATCCAACAATTATTGCATTACTGTACTATACATTTATGCAATGTTGCTAATTGAATAATACAACGTTTTTGCCTCATACAGGACATCTATCATTAAGCCACACAATACACTATTATAATGAGTGCATTTTTAAGCAACAAAAATATATTACTACTATAAAAATATCTCCTACTTCAAAAATATAACAAAAATACAGCTGTTTCCTAGCTTAAAAATACACAAATATAATCCAAACATTTTCCATGAAATTGATACACTTCCACTTAAAAGCCCAATGTAAGTTTATGGTTAACAAAATTTGCTCCTTAATTTACATCCCTTGTTATCGTAGCGGTTCCGGGGACAATTCCTCACCGTAGGTCACTCCACCTGCACTTCGACATCCACAACCTCACTCGTCCATACAAGTGCTGTTTATAAACTGCTTGTGATTTTTAGGGAAGGGCTCAAAGACTACCGCGGGAAAATTATTCCATTCTTTAACAGATTTAAAAACGAGAATTTACTTATATTCCTTCGTTACTAATAATAATAATAGGTCATTTAGAATTAAAATCCGCATCCGAAAAATCAAACTTAAAGACAATGACAATCTCAAATAGCATTATAACGATACATAAGAATTTATAAGAAAAACGATANCTCCTTAATTTACATCCCTTGTTATCGTAGCGGTTCCGGGGACAATTCCTCACCGTAGGTCACTCCACCTGCACTTCGACATCCACAACCTCACTCGTCCATACAAGTGCTGTTTATAAACTGCTTGTGATTTTTAGGGAAGGGCTCAAAGACTACTGCAGGCAAATTATTCCATTCCTTAACAGCGCGATTTAAAAACGAGAATTTACTTATATTCCTTCGTTACTAATAATAATAATAGGTCATTTAAATTAATAAGAATAAGAAAAACTCATTTGTATATTTGGAAAATCTTAAGAGTAGCGCAGGATAAAGTGTCCACAGCAACAAAACACCCGCCAAATCGCCAAAATGTACACTCTACTTTTTGTCTTTTGCTTATTTTTTGAGAATTTTTATATTACTCATTTATTAGCCAGACTTTTCTACAAAACGTCCGCCGGAATGTCCGTCCAAATGGATATTGGTGATTTGGAAACTGTAACTCTGTAACTGTAACTGTAGAATGAAAAGAATGAACGTTTTGGGAATAGTATTTGTGAAATATCATCACAAAACGTCACTTAAGTGCTCAAACATAAAACGTCATATCTTACTTCTCAGATTCTTAGTCACATAAAGTCCCTCTATCCCTATACTTCTAAGGAATGGCTTTTAATCCACTTTACGGTAAGGGTCGTTCTTTTTATCAAGCAATTTGAAAAGTGAAATCGAATTGTTTACGGACGTTATAATGTACGATTCAATTTTCCAAAGCATTTAATGAGCCTTTCTCGTGTGTAAATGTTTATCACACTAGTAGCCTGATATGTCTCTAAAATTATTGAATATATTTATAAAGAAATTGCGAAAAACTAAATTGCATGATAAATAGTACTTAACATCTTCATAAATACGCTGTAAGCCGCCTTTCGGCGTGTGGCAGGAGGTGTAAACACCGGATATTCGAGCTATTTTTTTATTTTGTTATTATCGCGTATCGTTCGCGGAAAGAATGAGCCCTTAAGAGACTAGTCCTAGCATCTATTTCCCTTATTTTAAGCTCATTATCGGATCGGCCAAAATAGCAGGGGGTCGCATAATATTCATTACGTCTTCCGCGAAAAACTGTCTCGAAATTTATCAAGTAATCGCAGCCTAGCTTCCAATCTCCTTTCTTTCGAGGATTCCCAACCTACGCCCGAGAGCATTTTCGTAACACTATCTTTTTTTATCGTAGCAATTTTTCACAAAACGTATTACCTTGCGCTGCACTTTCTCGAGTTCGTGGGTGTACGTTTCATCTGCCGGATCCCATATACTTGCCGCATATTCAAGATAGGGTCTGACCAAGGTGAAATAGCATCGCTCTCTAACCTTTTCATCGCATCTACCTACAATGCCCTTTGTGAAGCCGAGCTTTTTGGTTGCTTTACCGCAGATTTTTCGGATATGAATGCTCCAGTTTAAGTTATTCGCAAGAGTGATTCCGAGATATTCAACTGACTCTACTACATTTAAATTTATTCCGTTAATTTTGTACGGGTAATTCGGACAAATTTGTTATCTTTCGAAGAAATTAACGACGGAGCATTTACTAACATTTAGTTCTAATTGCCAATTTCGCACCACCATTGAATATGGGCTAAGTCGTTTGATATCACGATCCTCTGCGTTTGATATTTCTCTATATATTACCGAATCATCCTCAAATATCCTCACATTGTTATTTATTTCGTCGCTCAGGTCATTGACATATATAAGGAAGAGAAGAGGTCCAATTAACACTTCTTTCCTTATTGTTGTCGTGTCCTAAGGATAAGTCCTAAAACGATTTGTCCTCGCATTTATTTCTCGTATTTGACGTTCGGATTGGCCAAAGTATCAGAAGGTGGTCACATAATACCGATTACGTCTTCCGCAAATGTACTTTCGCTCAATTTATTAATCGCGGCCTAATCTCCTTTCTTTCAAGGATTCCCAACCTGCGTCTGACAGCATTTGCGCAACACTTGCTTTTCTATCGCAGCACTTTTTAACAAATCGTATCGCCTTGCGCTGTACTTTCTCGGGTTTTCGAGCATTCGTTTCATCCGCCGAATCATACACATGTAGCATATTCATATCCTGACCAAGGTGAAATAACATTGCCATCTAACCTTTTCAATTATTCTTTAAGGATGCAATTGTTAGAAATCAATCTTTAATTAATTGAAACAGTTACAAAAAGAAACAATACTAATAAACTATTAGAAAATGATATAGTAATGTGGTAGCAATCAAATTCTTTTTTCAGTCCTTGGTGCTTTTTCCCATTTCCTGATTACTTTTCTTCTCGAATTTCAAAACACCTTTCCTCTAAAAGTAGCAGAGGTTCATTATTTTCTTCTTCTTAAAGGAGTACTCCGCAGTAAGCAACGCATTCGTAATTCACGAAATAAACGATTTTAACATCAGGAAGGAGAAATTAAGGAAACTTTAACAATTAGCTTTTACGACGTCAGGGAATCTCACAACAGCCCTCCAACGCCCCGGAATCAAGACGTCTAGATATAAACATTTATGTGCATTTATCTCACCTTCCTCCCCACTTATCTCGTTCTATTCGCCTTCTTGTTGCTTCTCTGACCTCCGCAGCTTCCCCAAGGAACAACACCTTTCCCAACTGTAAGTACCTCCCACGAGACCGCACGAGAGAGAGGTGGAAACTGCGCATTCACAAACGGAAATATGAAGACAAATGAATCCCTCGCGGCTCCAACTTTGTCCGCTTCCATCCCTCACTACTGATATCATCGTCATCTCTAATCCGTGGAGATGCGGAGTAATATTTAAATAAACTCGGCGGAGCGATTAAATGATCTTTAGCGTCCTTCCCTCGGAAAAAAGTATTCTCGGCTCGACTAGGAGGATGAACAGAAAAGATACAATATCCCGCTTCGCAGAGCGTGTTTTTTGCTGAAACTGCGATAAATTCTCGCTGAGACCTGCTTGTTTATGCGTCGAGAGATTTTCAATTAATAACGACATAATGGAAAGAAACTGAACACGTAATAACCCGAGAAATTCCTGTTGAAACGGAAATATTTAATAATTCGTAATTTAAATGATAAGAGCAACTCGTAGTACCTTGTGAAATTTTGAAATGCATTTAAATGTAATCTGATCTGCACCGTAGTTAGGAGATCAAATTATGCGTTTTATCTAATCGTTAATCCCTCGCGTCGGCACGTGGTACTGATTTCCATCCAAGCGGCCGGCGACTGCGCTCCCTTAAATTCGCCTTTTGTGCTCTTCTGCTTTGTTATCCTTAAATTTCGATTGCATGATAAAGGAAGGCTTGAAGTGAGATTGTATCGAATCGATAAAAAAACTGCAAGTAGTAGCAAGTATTTCTCTTTATAACTATATAATATCCCAAATTGTCATTTTTTAAACATTCGCTATTGTATTACGATATATATACATAATATTCTCAAATATAGCAATTAAGGGGACTTCTGTTTCAACTAACTCTTCGTTTCTGTCTAATTTCTGCTCCTTGAACAGTGTACTTCATGCGAGCTGGTATTTGCCATGTTGTTTTCGAAGGTTTAGCAGAATTGAATACTGTATTATATATATTAGGGAACAGTGTTGACCGAAGATATCGTAATTTCAAATTATTATTGGTGTTGTTGTTACATACTTCACTGGTGGACTAACAGTCCAGTGGTTACTATTCTACAATAATTACAATACTATACTATACATTTATGCAGTGCCAATGCCAATTTCAATAATACAACGTTTTTGCCTCATACAGGACATCTATCATGATGCTACAAAATACACTATTATAATGTGTACATTCATTTTTAGGTAAAAATATGCATTGTTTGCTATAAAATCATCTTAGGCTCGCAATTACATTTTACTTGAATATAAATTCTGATTAAAAGGTGTAACAGTATGTTGTCAACTTAGCCACGAAACATGAATCAATGCTCATCGGAAAAGGAAAGATATTGAGACCAATAATGAGGGTAATAATATACTTATATATAAAAATAAATGAACACGAATCATACAATGAGTTCTATGGAGTTATGATTCGCTTGCATTTCAACTTTGCAAGATGCGATCTTGTAAGAAATCCTTACATCTTTAACCCCAAAAAGGTCCGACCATTATTTCTGGTTCCACACTTGCAACTCGAGTATTTTGACGTATTTTGGGATTTCCGGCTTTTCTAACTTCTTTCTTTCATGGAGACACTTTTAATGCTTATCATAGAACATAAATCGTTCCAGGGGCTGGAGGGAATGCCAAAGTGAATAAGGTTTTGGAAATTAATTCTGGAACCCGTACTCTGAAATGTTCTCTTCCTTCCATCATTGGGATCACGGATTTGACACTCGGTACTTACAACTCTATTCTGTCACTTTATCTCGGGAAAATCGTTTATTTATACTAATTACTGCCTCGAGGAGAATGCTCCCAAATTATCGGATGCTATTTATCTACAGCATTCGTTACTTAACCTTTTATCTTCGTACGAAGTTAGTTCACACATCGAATTTCCTCTGAAGTCTTTAAGTCTTTTGATCAGTCGGAAATACTTCATTCTGGGCAAACATACACATGCTCGGTGCATCGGCTCTCTGATTCCTCTCAATGCGTACTTTTCCCTTCGAGCGAAACTAATCACAAAAGTACGCAGATGTTTCGATATTCCTGCTCAGCTCCATTTCCAAGATCTACTCCTTCACAGACTTGGGTACAGTATATCTCTCTTTGACGATAGCTTTGAAATTAAAATTTCATAGCAATATCACAGAACATGCTCGTAAATACGTAAATGAATGATCCACCTGGAACTTTCCTACTTAACTCCATTTCCTTCTCGAAAACTAATTCATAACCTTAAAACTTCCAAATTTTGTCTTTATTCTCCTCGTCAGTCCGTCTACATCCACATCTACATAAATACCCTGCAGGTCACCTTTCAGCATGTGGCAGGGGGTGTAAACACCAAGCGTTCCAGTCACATTTTTAGCTCATTGTTATCGCGTATCGTTCGCGGAAAGACTGAGTCCCTAAAACGACTCGCATCTATTTCTCTTATTTTACATTCATTGTCAAATCAGCCGAAGTAGCAAAAGGGGATGCATAAAACCGATTATGTCTTCCGCAAATGTACTTTCTCTTTTTTTTATCAAACAATCGCAGTCTAATCTCTTAAGGATTCTCAACCTGTGTCTGAGAGTATTTTCGTAAAGATTGCTTTCTCATCGTAGCATTTTTAACAAATCGTATCGCCTTGCGCTACATTTTGTCCATCGCATCATTTATTAAACTACCTTTGAAAATTCTTCGCCGATATCCATGAATTCTTTTTATTCTACCAATTAAAATCCTTGCATCTACCAACTCCAGCCACCGACCATTGGTTTTCCTATAAATTTTTCTCGCTTTTTTAGTAGAGACATTTCCATTCAACTCTCTCTTGATGAAGCGTCAAAAGGAACGTTAAGATATATCTATGAATAATGGCACTCCGTGCTCTGCTTAATGGAGTTAGCCGTGGAGGTTTACAATCGATATTTTGCCTGAATTGTGGACATCCATAACATATTTGATTTATTTCGAAACGGCCACGATAAAATATGGGAAAAGGAAGATTTCATGAGGCTTTTTCCAAGAGTCGTTTTCGTCAAAATTCTGTAAAAGTAACCACTCAATGGTAGTCTTGTTTTGTGAAAGCCCGTCAATTTGTAAAAGTGCTAATAATTCCAGTTAAAACCCTCATTGTTTGCTACGGAAACCGCCTGTTTTCTAGCGATGTAATTTACCCAAATGTACCCAGATTCGGATGAA
Organism: Ladona fulva; assembly: GCA_000376725.2. Lineage (NCBI taxonomy): Eukaryota > Metazoa > Arthropoda > Insecta > Odonata > Libellulidae > Ladona > Ladona fulva. The sequence continues at coordinate 153,846 of KZ309247.1, read as the reverse complement.
AGTTAAGAATTATAAATAAAAATCGAGTACGTCGCTTTACATCTTGATGGGTAATCCCCGTTCCAAGTTACGTAAGGCAAATTACGATCTCTCCTTATGACTCCTATCAAAGGTTTACGACGCGAAGAAATAAAGCAGATCCTTCGTACATAAATATTTCCACCAGCACTGGAGTCACAACACATTTCCGTCAATTTTTGGCCGAGTCATCATCGGTGGAAGCTCATAAAGGAAACGTTATGAACTAAAAAATACGACGATAGAAAACGATAAAATGCTGAGAGCGGCCACTTTATGGCCCGTGTCATACCTTCGACACTTCTGGAAACTGAGAGATTTACGAAAAAAAGATTACCACAGCAGAGGACATTTATCTGCAATTCATAGAAGCGCTTGATTGAATCCCTCAGCCGACCCTTTCAGAGAAACATACGTATCTTCAAGATATCTGAAGAATCGTGGAATTATCTGAAGGTTGAAGAAGCCTTTTTTAACGGCTGCGTGGGTATTGCTCCGGAAAGGCTCCGATCGGATTTGCAAACTCTGACGTCTTATAGGATGCCACAGGGTCACTTGCATACCCCAGTTGATCGTGACAAAATTTGCAGGTTTGCTGACCTTCTTTTTTTGCACTTAATATCATACATTTATTTGAAAATCTTTGAGTGAGAATGTTTTGTTCGATTCCCCGATTTAGAGATAGAAACGCGTGCAATTGATCTCCAGGTCTACATAAATACCCAACAATCTGCCTTTCGGGGTGTGGCAGGGGGTTCAAACACCATGTGTTCGAGATGCCTCTTCAGCTAATTCTGTCTCGTATCATTCTCAGAAAAAATGAGTCCCTAAAACGACTTATCCTCGCATCTGTTTCTCTTATTCTACATTCATTGTCGGATCGGCCAAAGTCTCGTTAACAATTGCTGCTTCTATAGCGATTCCTGACTTGAAACTTTCATCCAATCAAACTTCTTTCTTTTCTTCAATGATACGTTGTATGCATAAGTCGTCATCATATCAAAGCATCCATTTTAAAAATTATGATCACAAACAGGTTTGCGTTATTCCAATAGTTCTGATGACGTTCTGGAGGAAAACAATAAAATCTGTCATGATGAAGACACAAGTAAAATCATGAATTTGGACAAATGATCCTCATTAATAAGTAGAGTATATTTCGATGGTAAACTGTGCAAACTGATTTTGCAAGGACTTGAAAATGCTCTGCCGTAACAAATACAAAAAGAAGAATCTAGAGCCCCGACATTCTCTTTCTATTAATCTCTCAGTATGGTTCGTTAGAAATATATCAGTTTGGAGAAAATTTCTTAACCTAAGTCTCTGAAGACTTGAATGTCTGACTAAGTCGGTGAAACTAATCAAAATGTGAGGTACGCGCAAAAGCAACGAATGTTCAAGAAAAATGTAAAATAATCGAATTTTGTATTGATTTTGGTGTTGATTCGATTTTTAAGTAAAAGCACTGCCAGGGACCAGTTTAAAGGTTTTGCATTCATATTTTTGGAGTATACTATAGTGGTACGCGGAGGAAACATCGTATTGAGTCTCCATTTCCCGTAACCAGATCCAAATATTGTCTTTAATATATCAGTAAATAGCGAATCCCTTTTTTTGGTTCAGTGTTTTCCAAATTTTACTCGTAAAATCAAAAACCTAGGGAAATGAGACGTTGCTCGATTATACGCCATTCTGAAATGATTGGGAGCCAGAAATTCGTCCAGAATATTTGAATTCTCATTAACTATTTCGTTTAGAAATTGCAATACTAACCAATAGTTGTTGAAACATTATGTTCCATTCCTTATAATATAGAGTTCATCCGTATTCTAGGAAACACGTACTCGGAATAGGCTAGCTTCTCCCCCTTCGTGTGGTCGAAGTAATGATAGGACTGACGCAATTAAAACATAACCAGAATTCAGGTAAGGACGGTAACGATATTTTAATTTCCGTTATTTCGGAAGAGTTAAACTCAAAGTGATATTTTTAGGGAGGAATTATGGTGCGAGGGGCGAGAGTATTACCACATTTCCCCGGTCTTTCCACGGGAATGACTTTTCTGGAATCCAGAAGAAATTAAAACCAAAGCAGTTTCATCAACCGCCGGCCTCGATGCAGGTTTGATAACTTCTCATCAATTGAAGATTTGAAAGTTCTGCTAAATCGGTGGATATGAAAAATATGATAGGCGGCTCCAAATGAAGTTCGAGAACCTCAGATCTGGAGCAGCTATTCTATGTAGCTAGCTATAGCTATATAATTCTCAAATGCGGTCGACAGGAATTTTCAGCTCGGCCACCAGTCTCTCCTCAGCCGCAGCAAATCCCACAGAACACTCTACTTTCTTCAATTTCAAACAGCGGTTCAAAATGAACTCTGCATTTATCAAATGAATATCTTACTTACTAAAAGACTGAAGACCATTTATTTACGTGCTTGTAAATTTTACTTAACTCGTATAAGAATTATTCGTGATATTGTTCTTATCTGAATTATTCGTAAGAGTCACGCATTTCTTGACCATGTTTTGCGGGTGTGCTGCTGACATTTTCCTTTTACTTTACTTAGTTTCCCTTTTTCTTTCGAATTTTAGTTGCTACTTTCTGTAAATTTCGCAGGCGTTTCACGGCTCCCTTCACGTGGGTGTTTTCCTGCAGAGTTTAAATTTTTTCCTATCTGCAGAGTTCATTATTTATAGTGCAGAACTATGATGTGGGTTTTATTAAATCCACATAGTGGTTCCTTTTTTTGCTTTTCTTTAGTTCAACTACCAATAGCTCTTTCATTCTATCTGCAATGGATTAGATGTAAAAAGAGAATAATAAGTCTCAATCTCGCCCTTCAATAAAGAAGTTTTATTGTTATTATTATTATTAGAAGATTTAATTTCTCCCGGCGAAATCTAACTTTAACTTAATATCAAATACTATATGCAATAAGAGAAAAGATATTGAGAACAAAAGCTGAACATTTAGATTTTAGACCGGTGTCCTGATGGTGAACTGGTGTCCCGCCAGCGAGCAATTAGTGAGCCGCATAATAGCCAATGGCACCGTACGCATCTAATTTTATAATGACATGCCTTATTTCTCCCCATTTTCCTGTGAGCTTTTCATCATATCGTTGGGCATTTTATTCTATAACAAGTGTCGAGTTTGGGCCAGTCAACATTCTGCTTCTAAGGCTTTTATCTCATTAATTATAATCTTTTATTTAAACTAGCAAGTTGCTCCCGGATAGCCAAGTGGGCAACGCGTTCGACTTCGGTGAAAGCGGCCTCGGCTTCGAATCCCGGTGGGAGCCCACGTGCGAAATGATCTTAGCAGTCGAAGCACTTTTAACAACACTACCTACTTCAAACGAGCAAACTTTAGAAGAGCGCCGAAAACCTTGAGTGAGTGCGTCTCAGAGGAAAAAAAATCGGTATTCTTTACTACTCACTCGAAGAGTCAAAATATGAGAAAGAATCCATTGACTGGTCAGAGTTTGAAAGAATAATAAATGTGCATGCAGTACGTAATCCCTCGGAAATGAGTCATCATAAAATTAAAGCTCAATGACCCCAACTGAAGCCGGCATTCGCGTACGATTATAAGACGGCAAATCTTAGAATAGTTGACGATAAGCTGCGAAGAAATGAATCGAAGTTTCCATTCAAACTAGTCCCTTGCGAGGAAAACTATACTTACCCAACACAACCTTGAAATTATCAAAGAAAAGCTCAAACTTGCAATAAAGCAACTCCATGGTCTATCGCTTGATAAAATCCCTGATACAATTTCCTGATACTAAATTCCATCCCCTCGTGGATTCGTCGGTGAGTTTTGTGCAGAGGTTAATAATATTTTTACTACCAAATGCTGGGGAATGAACTACAAGGATGTCCGCCGGTACGGTTAATCTCAAGCGATTTCATTCCGTAGCTATATTTCGGAACATTTACCAGTTGTTTCGATTAGATGATAAAATATAGCAAATGTATATTTCGTGGGAAGATCTGCATGATTTCCCGTCCCATATTCCGAGGCAACTTTCTTCTCCGATATCACGCTTCGAAGATAAAATTCGTCGATGGTAAAAATCGAGGAAAACTTGTCTTCGTCCCGTTTAAAAAACGATCACGACCGCCAAGTTTGTAGCAGTCACATCCGGAAATTGAATTTCATTCGAGGCCTTGATTGTGAAATTTATCGTTAGAGAACGCACATACGCGGGCACGAATGTTTCATAAAGGAAGGAAAAAAAACATCAGAGAGAGGATTTCGAGTAATCCGCCACTCCGAAATTACCACGCACCCAGAATACGTTCGTTCGCATTAAAACATTCATTCCCGGGCGACGAAATTTTTTTCCTTTTACGCGAGTCGTGCATAATAAATTCATGAAAACGAGCCTTCCTTTTGCGTCGGCGGAACAGCATCGCCGGTCTCTTCAAAAGAATCTCCGAACGGCCGGCGACGGAGGGGGGGAATTGGCACTCACCTATTAGCTTGGTCCACTGTGCCGAGGGCCTCCAGTCGGGGTAGTGCTTAGGGAAGAGGTCTCGGCTCCAGAAGGTGCGGAGGACAACCTTGTAGACGGTGAGCTTCTGCGGGGAGCATGTTGCGCGGCTCTCTTCGCCGGCCGACGTCTCGAGGACCGCGCCGCATCCGACCACAGCGAGTATTCCCACCAACAGGATGGAAAGGGGAGGACGGCGGTGCCTCGCCATTGGAAGCACTTGTCGCCTCCAAAAGCAGTCCAAATACTTTCCCTGAAAGAGTCAACCCGCCCCAGGCGATCGTGGTAACTCCACCGCGAGGAAAACAACACTTGTTTCGCTCAATATATATCCTGAGGGGGAAACGAATTGTCTGTTACTCTCTCGAGATGCCGATTTCACAGCGGACGAGCGACGGGTATCGAACCGGGCTCATGAGGTATGCCGTCGCTTGTGGACTAGCTAGCCATCAACGGGGGCGTAGGATGGGCCGGTGGAGGAAAGTCTGCGCGATAGTCGTCCTCTGAGTCACCGAGAGAGTGGAATCTTCCGTGTCCTTCCGGAGCCAAGAGTGAGCCGAGACTGCGAGGAAAAAGCTCTCCCGGCGGGCACGCGGCCTGGCTCCGCTTATAACGCTTCTGCGCGGAAAGGGGACGGAGGCCGGGGAGGGGTAGGCGTGTGGGGGCGGAAAGCAGGGGCGGACAAGAACAGTCGCGTAGAGAGCAGTTCGGAGGCGTACACGGCGAAGCACACGAGCTTCTCGAGGAAGGGTCGCCACATTACCAGTTGATCCCCGGATATGGTTCCCTTGGTTACGAGAGAAAAGAGCGGGCTTGAGCATTTGTTGTTCCCCGAGGTACATACATATCCCGGCTTGCCAAAATGTACCTCCGAGCGAAATTTACCGCAATATGATCATCAACGATGGGCGTTGATGGATGAAGCAACTATTTCCAGAAAAGATTAGGACTCCATCACCGCCGTAGTTCGATCTACCAACTAAAATCACTAAATACACATAATCTTTGTCAAGCATCAAAGTTATATGTAATATTTATCATAGCAACCGTTACCAATCTAACTTTTTCCGTCCTCTAGCTAATTTTTTCAAACTAATGGTAATGAAAATCACTTGTTTACTGCTCCAATATTACATATTTACGAAAAGTATTGTGAAAAATGTACATTCCAAGTAAACGGAACAATGGCAGAAGTTCGCCAATTAAACCGATAGCCAGATTTATATTTATACCCAAAAAAGAGATATTTTGCGAATCAGGAAAAAATTGCAAAATTAGGATGAGTGACACAATAAAAATGAGCCAAATGAGTAGACACAAGCTAAAATTCTTGTTCACGCGAAAGATTTTAATGCAGAATAAACGAGTTATTTTTTTCTGATTTGAAAAAAAAATTTCGAAATTTTCTGATATATTTCTTCGGTTAAATATGACTTTCCGTCATTCTATTTAAAGTATATAAAAGTTCTATTTAAAGTGTATAAAATATATATAAAAAGCAAAGGTCTGTCCGTCCCCTTATTTATCTCAGAAACGGATTGACTTAGAGATCTGAAACAAACTGCATTGTGTTTCTACGATGCTGAAACTCCCAGGAAAATCCTTCACCTCTTATTCTCATCTCCATAAAGGCCAGGGTTCGAACCCAGAAGCACAAAATACGTTTCCATAAAAGATGTACGTAAATTACGTTTCAATACTTGCAACGGTCGTTTCTTTTATAAAAGTAAATTAGAAACAATTGTCCTACAAAGTTTAGACAAGTGCCAAAAGAAAGGAAAATTATCATAAAATCGTATTCTAGTCGTGTATCATTCATATAATTTCGAAATTGCGAGAACTTTGATAAAATAGACGTAAATTTCGTGAAAATATTTGGAAATAAACAAACCATCCCTTTGACGACCAAGGCAATTGTTGTACATCGAGTTGATGAGATATCCCATATTTATGCACGGGGAAAATCAGTTGGTATACTCTTCCATTAGAAATGTAGGTATGTAAAATAGGTTTTCGTTACCTGCAGAGATTGTTTCTTTTACAAAATCAGATTAGAAACAATGGTCCTACAAAGTTTAGACAAGTGCCAAAAGAAAGGAAAATTATCATAAAATCGTATTCTAGTCGTGTATCATTCATATAATTTCGAAATTGCGAGAACGTTGATAAAATAGACGGAAAATTGGTAATTTTTTGGGAAATAAACAACCCATCCCTTTGACGACCAAAGCAATTCTTGAACATTGATTTCATGGGTTTTTCCATATAAATGCACGGGGATAATCAGTTGGTATACATTTCCATAAGAAATGTACGTAAAATAGGGTTTTGTTACCTGCAGAGGTTCTTTCTTTAAAAAAGAATTATGAACATTTCTTTAGCGCAAGCTAAACTTTTAAGTTTAAAAATACCTAATTTTCATTTCTAAAATATTTTTCGTTTTAAACAAAATACTTTATTGTTTTAAATATTCCTGCATTACGCCAGATATAGGTTATACCAGCTAAAATTCTCTTAGTTTACACCATCCTTCTAATACTAAAAAAGATTTAATTCTTTCGAACTACGTGTAAATATTGATCGTCATTTACAGAAAATAATGTTTTTCACAAATTATGTCAAAATAATAGAAGTGACTTGTTTCCGATACCAGTTATTCTTTTTTTGTACAGCGAATTGTGTGCATGATGTTGTTTTTAAAGTTGAGACCTCCGTATATCAACGACGAATTTATTAACTTGCCTAACCTACCGTAATTCCACACTATTTCCGGCTATTTCACAGATTAAGGGTACCGGATTATATCGTGGTATTTTTTCTACAAAAGTAGGTATGCTTCTCCATTAACATTGCAAGAACTGGTTCTTCTTAGGAAAAATAGTTCGTCTTTCGGCCGAAGTCATCCCTGACGTCATACACTTATTACTCAATATGACGTCACATTGTCGTTTGCTAACACTGCCATTTTGACGTCATCAAGACAGCTTGATCAGTATTAACAAAAAGACTTTCATATCCATCATTAAATCCTGTAACAAAGGATTAATATTACTCTGCATCCAGAGTTCATTTCATCACCAAGGAATAAAAAGCAGTGACAATAACTTACGCAAACTCTGATTCCAGTCCCACAATCAAAACCTCTTGACCTTACGATACCATTAATTTCAGCAGTAAGTATCCCGGAAATACCAGTCTTAACCATACTCAGTTCAGGGTTTGATCTGACCCTCCTGGATAAAATCAGGGCCCATAAGGTTTAGCTTGCAAGGATTAAGGAAAGGTGTAAATACTTTGCACGATGAAGTCGCGCGGCTGAATCCCAAGGAATAACAACAATCTTGTTATTCCTTGGTTTAGCTTGCTGCTGAAATCTGCACTGCTGTACATAAATTCATCGACCCTGGTTTCTTCCGCTACTTCTGGACAAGCTCAGGGCTAAACTTATTTCTTATATATTTAGTTATTTCTTATATATTTACCTCCGTTTCAAAGTTCATGGTCCCGGGTTTACATCGCTACTACTGGCCGAAGTCAGGAATCATTTTTAATTAGCTATTCTAAAAAATTATCTTTACTTAGTATGTAAGACAAATAAAGTAAAACCATATTATGGTAGATATCTAATCTCCTAAAATCCATATCTCCTAACATATTTCACAACAAAATACAACGCCAAAATAGAGCAATAATAATAAATTATCGCGCTAAAATAAGCTTCTATTGAACACTCCGATTCGTCTCACGAACAAAAGGAAAAAAACGATATTCTAGAGACTAAGTGTTTGACCAGGTGACTAATAATTCTTGGGCAAGATACGATGGGTCGATTAATTTACGCAGTTTCATGACTTTATACTTATCGTCTGCCATTATATATGACGCAACAAAATCTAAACGAGTAACTCTTAGGTCTTAATCACACACCAAATGGTATGTAGAGAGGGTTGTGTAGTTAGACGCTTTTCTTTTTTTCTATTTCCTCTTGTTTATAAACAATAAAGACTTCAAGGGCGATGCATGGTTACAGTCTCTTTTACAGGAGTTTTTGACTGCGGATCGCGTGACAGACAGCGAGGCTCGAGCCGTTTTGAGGTTGTGCCATCGATGCCCAAGGTATCACTCAGCTCTTCCCTCTTTACTTCGCTCTGTTTACGTCTTTAACGATTTCCTCGACCTTCAAACGAAGCACACGGGCAGTTATCAAGCATGCGTTTCTGAATAAGTTCTTCCTTTTAAGCAAATTTTTATAAGATCCGAGGTCATGTATTTCATACCTTCATATTCCCGATTTTGTGTTATTAATTGATCATGGGTATTTTAGCCTACATCACGTGGTCTTTTCACGGCGTGCTCTCTTCGGCAATGCAGTTCTTTTTTCGAACTGTTTTCATATCGTGCGACTTTTCACGTTTCGTGCACATTTTCATATCGTGCTTTCGTCCAACATCCTGCCTGATGAACAAAGTTAAAACAAATTGGACATTCAGCACCCTTTATACACCCCACTCCATGGCTTCTTAACAGAGTGGATTTACTTACAAGCCCACTTCCTGACAGTAGGTCAGTTTTACGGGAGCTATCTCTGCTAACCTAACCATTTTTTACAGGGCTACAGACTTACTAAGATTGACGTGACGAAACATTGTCCCCTGCTGTCACAAGCATTTGTGTCAGGTGAAGTGTAGCACTTGGATTTGTGCCATTTCCGAGGCTTAAAAGGTGACACGTGCTGGTTATATGGAGAGTTATTTCCCATCTTGCCAGAGGCTGTAATCTACTTGTATCATTTAAAGCACGTCAATCAATATGCTAACATTCTGACGTTTAAAACTCATGTTCAGCATAATTGGCTATTCTGAGAAGAAAGTTCTTATTTGTTAGTATCTTACTATGTACCGAGTATTGTCTGAAATATAATTTACTGCAGTGAGAAAGGATGTTTTGAAGGGAATTAATGTGAATAATGAACGTGCCAAAACTGTAGAATTGTTATTCGTATTAGAGGAAAATATGTGAAATTGGAAGGCTGAGGGAAGGAAATTGTAGGTAGAATTATTGGCGTTGGGAAATATAGAAGAAAAATTGTATAGCATAATATGATATTCTTGACTGGGAAACGTGGACACAAACTAATGGAACGATTAAAGGAGTGAAGACCTACGAAATATTCGTATGGTTGATCAGAAAACAGAGAGGTGTAGAACACAAACATGGAAGTGTTGGACATTTTGGAATATATAAGAAATCAGAATGAAGAGGAGAAAGGGCAGAAATGGCCGTTTAAGTTAATGAGAGGAGCGAATTGCAGATGAAATTAAATAAAAGCTGGATTTTAAGGGAAGGGGGAGTTTTCATTCTCATGCGGAACTGGTTACGGCGGAGTTTGCTAGAAGGCTCTTTCTTGTTGTTTTCGAAGCGGATTTTGTAGCTCACACTCTCGGTTGCGATCTTGTTCTTATCTTATATTTTATGTTTAACTAATAAACGCCCCCTTCAAGCATGACGGAACTTAGTTTAGATTAAAAATAAATCTATTATCGTGTATATCTGGTCCTCCTATGCACAAAAAAATTCCGTCGTAAGATCGTAACAACTCTCTATATTTCTTACCATTATTTATAATATTTATTTACTGTTTTCAAGTCATTAAAGCACACATTACGTAAATGTCATGTAATAATTATAAGAACTGATTATCCCCGTGCACTTTTATGGGATAATTCATGAAATCAACATTCAACAATGGCCTTAGTCGTCAAAGGGATCGGTTGTTTAATTCCCAAATATTTTATGAAATTTTCGTGTGTTTTATCAAAATCTTCGAAAGTTCGGATCCATATCAATATTTCACGACTAAAATAAGAATTCTAAAGAATTTCTAAAGAAGAATTATAAACATTAAATTGGAAAATTAGAAGTAAGCGTGTCTCTATTTACTCAGTAAGTATATTTCTCCGATTTTTAAAACTTCTCAAGTGTCGCTCTCTCGGGCCTTGAGAAGAACACGCCTGTTACAGACAGAATATGACCAAAAAAATTATAAAAGCTTCGAATACAATGCTAAGTAATATAATAGAATGCTACCTTAGTAGCAAATTATAACAGCCATGAATAGGACTGATACAAATGTAAATCATATGTATATTTTCTCCATTCTGTACCAAAAGGCAAATGGAATCGTCGAAACTATGAGACGCATTCTAAAATATTCAAATATATATTATATTGAACATCTTATCTCGACAAATATTAAACTTGAGACGAGATCTTTTCTGTTTTTCATTAAGCATTTCATCAAAAATAGTCTAATAGGAATAGGAAAGTTTTCTAATTCTAATACTATACACATATGTATTATAACGAAGAAAGGAAACTATTTCAGTTGAAAAAATTGCCCTGGGTTGATTGCGTCGCCTTCAAAGGCATAAGAAAATAGTTAGTAATTTGAGTTCGTTTTATTTATCCTTTGAATTTAAACTTGCTCAATTTCTCTGTTTCGTCAATGTCCTGTGCATTAATTAATTCGAAACGTTGCAACAATATATGTGTAAAATATTTGTCGAACAAAAACGATTAATTTCAAAATACAACAATCGCATAGAGCAACGAGAATTTGCTGAAATGAATAATCCACATACCAATAAAAAGGCATGCATTTTGAATAAGCCGGAATTAATTTAAATTTCAGTCGATATATTTAAATATTTCGGCTTAAATTTAATTTTCAATATTTAATAAGAACGTTTACTCGAAGGGAGATACTGATAAAATCGTTTCAGCTCTCTACTGATCCATTGAATTCTGTCGAGCTTGTTAAATAAGGAAGTTGGAGAATTGCAAATTTAAGAAGGTAATAACTCTACGGAGTTATTATTTAGATTTTAATGTGGTTAGCTCGTAGGTAGTGATAGTTTAGCCTGTCTTCCATAAACATACTTCCATTTAATAAACGTACGCAGCATTAAATTCCAAAAAAAAAGAATTCCCATTTCGAGATGAAGGACATTACTCAAGATTCAACGAAAATAGGTTTTGCTGTATAAAAATCCTCTTCCTGTTTAAATTTGAAGAATTTGTTGCGTCTCAGACTTTAAATCGTTAGATTGACTGTAAACAGCTGGGTATCGGTTTATTAAATGGAACAACCAAGGTTTTAGCTCCTTCCCTCTTTCAAACCTCATAATCACCGATAGCCCTTTCTCCATCCCGGATGCCTTTCCGTCATTCTTCCCAAAATCGATTAAAAGAACGAATTTTCCTCTCAAAGGCTCGATAAAAACAGATTGAACTGTTGTTTCTTTGGTTACTCGTCCTTTGAAGTGGCGTTGATAACGTAAAAGTTCACCAGCGGTGAATTTTCCATGTCACAGTTTTCGTGGAATCCTTTCCGTAAATTATTGAATGAGCCCTTAGAATAAAAAATTGCTATTTACAAATTAGTGGTTTACCTGGCTCCTTCCGACTAAAAATGAATGTGAAATAATCGTATTATCCAGAACATAAGGAAGTGTCTTTTAAGTTAGCCGAATTGTGGTCGAGCTTATGAGTGCATTATCCCATATTGTAGTTTAAAAACCGCTATCCTTTTCCATCCGCATTCTCTCTGAGGTTTCCTGACCCAAATGAAGCTTACGTTTTTTCGCAAACTGGGCCTTTTTATCTCAGGGTTGCGTTCATGAAAGAAATATAACAATTTTTCGGCAAAACAATAGTCGTGTTAAACTTACTTTATGAAATACTAGCTGAAACAAACTAGGAAAAAATGACCTGGGTCCCAGTCATGTCGTTATTTTTCACATCTGTTTATCCTTGGTGAAATATTCGGCGTTGTTTGAAACGAGTGCTGTTCAATGCCGCCGCAGTTAGGCACTTTATCTTATGCCGACATACACTGCAACTGCAGAACAATGGTATTTAACAACTTCCTCCATTAACTGTAGCTCTTTGAAAACTACACCAATTTAACCTTTAAATAGTTATAATTTACTAAATAATCTAAAGCCATTACAAACACCATGTTTATTTAACAGTTATCTCGAACAATTCATCGAAATCCTAACATATAAAAATACAGAATGTTAGTGCAAGAGATATGTAACATTGCTCACTAAATACAGTAAGTTAAAAAGAACGTGATAAATAATTATAAATTATAGATGAACTCAAAAATATCTTGAAATAGCATTTACACTTCTCATTGTTACTTATCACGCAACTCCATGATACATGGGCCGTTCTGATTCCAAGAAAATATCAGAGTAATGTATACTTAGATGCTAGGACAAGTCGTTTCAAAAAATCATTCTTTCCGCGAACCACACGCGAAAGCAATCGATTAGGAAAGTAGAGTCATGGTGCATGCACCCCCTGCCACATGCCGATAGGGGGCTTGTATGGTAGATATAGATAGATGTATGTACATGAAGATTTTTCAGATAGGCCTTCACGGCTACCGTGGCAGCCACGGAGGCTGCAAAGTCACCTAACATCACTCTACAAGGGGATTCCCTAAAATAGCAAAAACAGAGGGTGGGAGAAGAGAGGGAGAGGAAGGGCGTAAGGTAGGGAAATAGCAGAAGAAGCCTATGGAAAAGAGCTAGCAGGGGGTTAGTGGGGAACTACAGCTTTGAGGAGAAAGGGTCGAACGAGGTGAAACCGAAGGAATGACAGGTGTGTATCACCAGGTAGAAATATATAATATTATGGTAATAAATACCCAGGTCTCCCATAACAGCATTGAAGAAACGCGGCATGATAGTTCAGTGGTGAGAATACTTGCCCATAAAGTGGGAGACCTGGGTTCGAGTCTCAGTCATGTAGTTATTCTTCACACTTGTTATTTCTTCGTTTTATCTCTAAAAATTCTTTATAGGTGTTAAAAACGGATTCACAATCATTTCATTAGGGGGTATTGTAAATTATATTGCGTAAAATATTACTCATTGTGTTTGTAAGATAGTAAAATATATATTGCCTACAAGAATTCGACGTTTTATAGTGAGCCGAGTTCTTGAGTTGAGCGCGTCATAATTCTCGATTTGTAGCGGAATACACAAATAATATATTACGCATACTGTTTATATTCTTAGATATTCTGATTCATTCTTCCTCCTTTGTAACCCTTTGTTCCGCCTTCGTATTTTCCCAATAAAAGTGGTTTTTCGGTGAAAATTTGGCTTATCTAATCATGATCAAGTTTTTTATTGCAGTGTGAGCAGAGATTCGCGAGCTAGGCTGCATCTGCGAAGTTCTCTGCAATGGATAGAAAGAAAGAGGCATTTTCATCGTGAAACATTTTAATCACTTTGTTCCTAATTTATATAGCATGGCCTTAGATTCATTTCTTCAATGTCACTCTTTCAAGGTCCAAGGAAAGAACGAACTTTTGCCAACCAAAATATTTATTGCGAAACGACCACGCCTTCATCTCATAGAGTCAGAAACCGTGGTCGTTTTGAAGTAAACATTGTGGTTTTAATTCGAATATTTCTTGCTCCTTTGTGGAGTCCTACCACGATATTAACGGTCTAAGCAGTTGATTCTAGCAGTGGTTCTCTTTGGTGGTTCACGTAATATTCTGATTAATTTTATTTACTCCCTCTGTCTGTAAAGTATTAAGCCAGCCCTGAGGCTGGTTGGGACATCATACCCCATCAGCTACGAAGAGTTGGGAGAGGGAAATGAGGCTTACTAGGAGAGGCTTACAAGATGAGGATTAAGGTAGTTAGCAAGGTGCCCTTTCTTTCCTCACAGATCAAAAATGTTATGAGTAGAACAAGCCCACGTTAATGAAGCACAATGGCTCTGCGAGTAACAATTTTCGTATCATTGCATAAGAAAAACCCTTAATTAAAGCTATTATTCAGCATAACTCATACATCTGTAGCTTTCATATCATCACAGCCATGAAAAAGACTGAGGCAAAAATAAATAAAATATAAATTTTTCTCTATCCCGTACCATAGGACAAATGATAAATATTTCATTTATCAAAATATGGTAGCAGGAGTTTTATTCTTTTACTTACGTAAATTGAATAATACTATCGTTATATCAAATAAAACAATTAATAATTAAAAAGGGCTTACATGCACATGGATTAGAAATACATCTTCGCGTAGCCATTGGATGGCAAATTATCAATTTCGATTTAGGCAATAAATGAGAAAAAAGCGAATTTAGTTACGAAAGTGAACAAAAAGGATTTATTAAATGTTGTAAATGACGAGGGAACCAGAGATTGCAATATAAGAGATGACTGTATAGATGGATAAGAGAATTCTCTATCCCAAACTATATTGTACTACCAATAAAAAGTATGGAGAAGAAAGAATTTGCAGAAAAAGAAGGCAGAAATTAAACGCTGTAGAAATATGAAAATATTGCATACATTGAACGTCCTCGTTTCACAAATAAGTTGCAGAGAAATTAGAAGAGTTTTAAACTGGTTTTAATCTAATTTTGAATTAGGGTGGTTTTGGGGGTTCCAACCCCCACGAGAATAATAGCGCCAACAATATGCCATACAAACAGGCTTGGGATTTGCAGAGTATGCATTTTATAGTAAACTAATAAACACCCCGTCAAGCATGACGGAACTTAATTTAGTTTAAAAATATGTCTAATATTGTATAAATATGGTCCTCCTAAAGCCCGTATGACACGGTCCAATATATTGGCCAATAGATTTCCCAATAATTGGCACAAGAAAGCAGCCCAATATTGGGCGATCTGTTCAGCAAGATGAGAACAATATTGTCACCAATATTGGCAACATTAATGCTCAAATGCCCCGCACGAGTACGCCACATTCCACATCGTTAAATAGTATGAATAAGCAACGCAAAACTCTTTCGTCCAGATTTTCGATTAATATTTCGAATTATCTTCAAAAACTAACGTGCCACTCTCCTAAGCCGTTACTGGATCTTTCATGTCTTTCAGAACAAGGAAGAACAGGATGTTTTCATGAAGCTTCTTGTTTTGGACACTAGGGCACGACCTAACTCACTTCTGATTGGAGATTGGCCAGAGAAAATAGAACATGCTCTAATTGCCAGATTGGGTGAGAAATTGGTCGGGAAATTGGGTTGGAAATTGGCATGTGGCAAACGGTACACAATCCAATCTGAAATATATTGGCCAATATATTGGACCGTGTCATACGGGCTTAAGCAAGAAACAGTTCGTCTTAAGATCATAAAAACTCCATATATTTCTTACCATTATTTATAATATTTATTCTACTATTTTCAAGTCACGAAAGCTTACTTTACGTACATTTCTTACAGAAAATATTAAAACTGGTTATCCCCATGTACTTATATGTGAAAATTCATGAAATCAACATTCAAAAATTACCTTGGCCGTCAAAGGGATGGGTTGTTTATTTTCCAAAATAATTACCAATTTTCCGTCTATTTATCAAAGTTCTCGCAATTTATATGAATGAATCACGGCTAAAATAAGATTCTATGATTATTATTTATATTTTTTTTGACACTTGTCTCAATTGCGTAGGACCATTGTTTCTAATTTGATTCTGTAAAAGAAACAACCTCTGCATGTCATGAAAACGTATTTTACGTACATTTCTTATGGAAAAGTACCAACTGAAAATCCCCGTGCTTTTATATGGGATAACTCATGAAATCCATGTTCAACAATTGCCTTGGTCGTCAAAGGGATGGGTTGTTTATTTCCCCGTGTATTCTTAACTGGGTATTTCTCCTGAATGGTCGATTTTTGGCCAATCAGGGTTGAGCATTTGTGTATTTCTGAGAAATTTTACGAATTTTCTATTTTCATTAGATTTAGGTACTCCTGTTCCTGAACTGTAGGTAATGCAGTGTTTAAGCAATCCGTGGCTCTAAACCCACTCCGTGGACAAATCCTGACTATGCGCCTGACACAGTTTAGGAATACTACACGTTTTTGAGATCTCTTAAAGAATTTCAAGTTTATTCTGATAGTGTTTATGAAAAGTGATTTGTCTTAATGAATTATGATTTTATGAATTATAATTATATGTTTTTAAAAGGAGTGATTATGAGAGTAAAGCAAGAAAGAAATGTTAGACTACTAAAGAGGATTTCAGAGATTCTTTGAGTAGCACATCTCTAGAAAATAGACTGAGAGGACCTTTAGGAAGTTCTAGTTTAGCAGTATCTCTGTTCAAACATTTACCTATCTTAATATCTATAAAAACATATTTAATACGTAACAGTTTGAAATCAGAGAAGCTTATTTTATTTGGTAGATTAAAAATAGCCTATTCTGGACAAATACGACAAAATGGGAGAATAAACACAGCATTAACACCCACCGATATAAGATAGCGTGACTAAGAAGATAATCGAATTGAGTTATATTTTACTGTGTATGCCGATATGAAGAAAGAGATGAAAATATGATCCTTTCAGCTTAGATAATGAAATATCACCTTGTTTTTCCCGAGATAAAAAGTTGAAAATAAGACTTAAATGTTGGGTGAGAAGGGGAAATTGGAAGGCCCCGGACGTATAAAAGGAAAGGGTATCGGAGGGTAAGTGCAAATACAACGTAAAGGCAGAGTTAAGGGATTCAGTATCAATAACTTAATATCGTAGGAAAAGTGTGGAAATACGATTATATTAGTATCGTGATATTAAATGCGCAAATTTGCAAAACAGCGGCGGAATCTGAAAAAAATTCGTCAAAAAATGTATCGAACTGAAAATTTGACCTTAAAGAAAGTCGAAAAAATTAATACTAAATTTACTAAAAGTAAACTAAATCTACTCAATGTCTTAATCTAGTTTCCAGCTCCATTTCAGGAAGCTGGAATTCACGATTACGAATGTTGAAGACCACCTTAGATGTAAAATTAGAAAAACACAAAATTACCAACAAATGTGTGTATTTCAATTATAATTTATTGCATTAAAGCAAACTGTAAAAGTAACTTTGGTTAGCTTTGCGTTTCATCCGATGATTACAACGTAACATCCGAGCGGTAATTTCGCGCTCCCTTCGACCGCAAATGCCGCTGGAGTCGGGGCTCACGGATTGAGAATTCTCTTTTTTAAGGTTCGAGCGAGACTAACATTCAGAGATATGTTTCCATCACCCCTTATGAGTTATCTGTTTCGGTAATAAATAAGGTTGTGGTTATGTGAATTATTCCAACCGCTGCGTTGTGTGGCTAAGAGAGCAACATTTCTTCAGGGATCTCGAACCGAACGTGAAGTAGGCCGACATTGAATGCAGACCCCTGACAAAAACTCTAAATGGTCATAAAAAAGGGTAAGAGGATTGGGAGATTGGATAAAGAAGAAAATACCAAAGAAATGAATCGGTAAATTGTTTCGCAACTTCTGATGTGAAAAAGGAAGACTGGAGATATTCATGGTGCGATGACTTTATCCAATCGATACAAGGATTCCGCTTGGTTTGCTGCCTTCAGAGTTTCTCAGGAAAGTTGTTTGTCCAGGGAAAAGAAATTTTTCGATTGTCTTTGCGCTGATTGTCTGATTCAAAGTGATGTTCGTTGTTTGTAGTTGATGAGAAAGTTGCGAGATTCGCCAGACAAAATAAATGAACGATGGCGTGTGACCACCAAATACGAAAAAAAGGTATTTGAAAAGTTTTCTTGCTATATGGCCGCCAAAATACAATTTACTGGATGTTTGCGATCTTTTTCCGATATTATTGAGCTAAGAGTCATATATATATATATNTATATATATATACATACATTCGATTCCACATTATAGTGTGTGATGGAAAATTCATTCATTCCTTACTTATCAAAATAAACTAATTACAGTCAGAAAATTGAAATAAAGGTCATGAATTGTCATATAAATGAGCTAAAATTACTTCAAAGCTATTTAAGAGATTGAAATATTACTATTACTGTGCTATTTAAACTTTAAAGCCCGATTTTGTTGCAAATATTACCGAAAACAACTAAATGAGCCCAGCGGCACTGCCACAGTGGCGCTGGGCGTTAGACGAGGACAGTACGACGGGTACAGCAATGTTAAGGCATACAAATACAAATTTCAGTTTACGTATTCATAATTGTTCACTTATTCTGCGCAATTCATATCGTGTTTATCTGTCCGTATAACGTATCAAAGATCAGTTTCATGTTTGCTTTGACATTTTTTAAAATATCATAACACAGTTGCGTTTCTTGCTTCAATTGTGTAAGAAATATCCTCTACATCAGGTTTAATCGATCTATACTTGAGAAAGAAAAACAACGAGCTTGTAGGGTTAATTCAAATAAAACGAATTAAAGTTAAAATGTTTATGTTGATGTTTCAATTCATGAAGACAAGGAATAACAGTTAAAGAATGCTTTGATGAACAACAAATTGCGGAAGACGTTCGCTTTGAAAATTACGCTAAAAAAACACGGTTTGTGTCTCCGCGAAAACCTTCTTATAAAGCTGAAGTAAATTAGTCAGAAGTTATTCACGTAAGAACATCTTGTGCAGTAAACATAACTACGTATGATGGCAAGAGTTCTTCTGATGTGAAATTGCTCAAGCTTAATTGGCATTTAAAAATAAATAGCTTCTCATAAGAAATAACCTGTCATAGAGTAAAGTGAAAAACTGATAAATGTTTTAAGATTTTTAGATTTAGATATTTACCCCGCAAGCCGCCAGCGGCGCATGGCAGGGGGTGTAGCAACACCAAAGACCTAATCTAATCCATCGTGTTTTCATCTCCAATGCTCTGTGGAAAGAACGACCAGAAGTAACAATCTGTTTTAGCGATTACTTACTTGTAACGCTTGGTAGTCGCCTCTCGGAGATCGCGCTCGCTGTTTACCGGAATTACTATGTCTTCCACTTCATCTAAACATTCTGAATCGATGAATTTGTCGAAAAGCTTTCGTCTATAATCCGATCTTCTCATTTGGAGCGAATTCCACCCGAGGGATTTTATCATAGCCGTAACGCTACTGCCGAACCTGAAGTTAGTTGAGCATTTGTGTATTTCTGAGAAATTTTACGAATTTTTAAATATTATTTTATTAAATTTTTCGTAATTTCGAATTTATATGAATGATTCACGACTAAAATAAGATTCTATGATTATTTTCCTTTCCTGTGACACTTGTCTCAATTGCGTAGGACCATTGTTTCTAATTTGATTCTGTAAAAGAAACAACCTCTGCATGTCATGAAAACGTATTTTACGTACATNTGCCGAACCTGAAGTTACCAGTGACGAAACGAGCTGCTCTACGTTGGACCATCTCTAAATCTGAATATCTGCATTTTATTTGCTTTTCCTATAATGTCACTAATATGTTCTTTGAACGATAAACTACTGCTGAGTGTAACTCCTAGGTATTTATTATGGCGCACAATCTCTTATTTGTTTTAATTTGAGCGTTGCATTATATGGTTCATAAAACCGCAAAAAAACCTGACAAAAAGGTTCGGTTTGTAATATAAGAGGATAAAATTCTCCTGAGCGGAAGTATGTCCAATGAAGAGTTTCTTTCATCTACGTATGTACTACTAGTACATACGTAGATGAAAATGCGTAGTAAATTAGTGCGCGTAGTAAATATTTCAACTGCGTAGGATCAAATTTGTAGGAGGAGATCGATTTTTAATTCAGACGCTTATCAAAGGTCAATAAATCATGGTTGGATCTCAGCAACGTGGATTTTGCTTCACGACTATGTACCACATTTCTGCTAAAAGTTTGATTTTTCTGTGACTCCTGGTCATTGTTCCACAAAGGTTTGAAGATGACCGAGTCATGGATTTGCGCGAATTTACCGTGTTTTGATTTGATTTACGTCGACTTACATAAAGCAAGAGATAGATATTGACGTTTAATGTAGATCATTTTAAAGACAAATAAATACTCTTTCGAACGATGTATAACATGTCCCTATATAATAGTAGATCATCAATGGGTAACGCTTCAAAGTCCAGGTCTATATTATTTTCAATACGACAGTAAATTCCCTGCTGCGCCTTTCGGCGTGTGGCAGGGGGTGCATGCACCTTTACTTCACTTCAATAATTGATTACTTTGGCGTATCGTTGGTGCAAAAAATGAACATTTGAAACGACAAGTCCTACAATCTATATCTTTGATTTTTCTTGCAGTATCAGAACGGCCTATGTAACATGGAGGACGCATAATATAGGCTACAACTTCTGAAAAAGTACTTTCGATGAACTTACCTAGTAAATTAAGCCCTGGTTGAAATTGTCAGTCTTCGAGAGATTTCCTTCCTGTAATACCTTAGTAACGATCATTGATATATTGTAACTTTTCGTCGGGGTCCCACGCACTACTCAAGGAGATGCCTTTCTAAAGCAAAGTAACATCATTCTTTGTTAAAATCCGCAGAAGATAATTAGATCAGGCAAAATAGGATACAATTTATTAACAAATAAGAGATCACCTAGGACACGCAGACACATGAAGATCTGATTCTATTCGTAGTAAAGGATTGTACTTGAGGATATGTTGCTTAAGCAATTGCCATATTTGAAAATATTTCATCATCTCATAAGTGGACTTATACTGGATTGCCATCTGGATGGAGGTGAAAACTTTAGAATACATTAGTTTTATACCTTTCGGTAGGTTCATGTGCCCTAATACTGCGTACTCAATGCCCTTTATTTTGCTTCCTGGTAACTTACCCTACCCTTTATATTATCTAACAACTTTTGTTTTTGTCTTCTCCTCTATTTCCTTCTCCTTCAGTCTTTCTGTCTTTTTCAATCTATCGTCAATCACATTCTTTAGCAATCCCTCTCCTCTGAATGTTTGAACCACCATTTCCTCTGTCGACCTTTAATTATTTCAATTAAAACCCTCTCTAGTACACACCTCTATGCTTGTTTTTCTAGAAAATCAACCCACCCTTTTTATTTCACGCCATGCCAACATCTCGAAGGCCCCCATTTTATCGTTTACTACACTCACTAGTATATTAACAATCTAATTAAATTACCTACAACAATCGAATATCGTGATGTTTAACATCCTTCAGTGTAATACAGTATTTAAAATTTCATTTAACTCTTAAGCCTATCTTCGAAATACCCCCAACGAATTTCGCTCGAAATCAATATTCACAGATACCATTTAAAATCAGGATAGAGCTCTACACTCTATTACACCGGTACATCTTACACTCAAGCAAAACTCAGATGAACCGGAAAAAGCGCAAATAACACCTAGTAGCGCTGGGTGTTAGACCTAAACGGTGCAGACATAAATATCGGTGCAATTCACCGGCGTGCGGTCTAATCGCTAAACGGACGTGCCAATCCACGCCAGCGATTTAAGTACTACTTTTGAATTGCAAATCAAAAACGCTCTCCATCCTCTCGCATCCGGATATCTCCAGCAATCAGCCTCTGTTTACAAATCCTGGATACATTAACAAATAAAAGCTCTTCCATTTGAGGCAATCTAGCCGAATTGTAACGGCAAAATAATTTTAAAGAGATGTAACGTAGCAGTTAGTCGTTTATCAGTAGTCGTTTACTAAAATATTTTTCGTAAAAATCTGATAATTATGCGCACATATTCGGTGTCCATTTTTAAAAGGCAATCGACCGAATGAATTCAAAACGGTAGATTGGTGAATTAAGATTAATCGTATCTCTTCCATTTCCATAAATTAAGATTTAACTTCATTTTTCGCGCTAAATCTACATTTTGATGTTAATTTCAATTTATTTCCAATGTTTCACAACCCGTCCAAAATACGTATGAAGTAGCTACTGCAAAATTCTGAAATTTACGTAAGGAATAATTGCTCCACTTATGAAAATCAACCCGAGTTTTATTTGTTAATAATAGTTTATGCGAGCTTAATAATAAGTTGCAGAGTACAGTAGGCTACCATTTTCAATAGCTGAGTATTGAAAATGGTATTCTTTATTCACTAAATGATAAGAATGCTGAAACATATTTGTATTATATTCGTATTACAATCACCTCATACAATTGTATGACTCTTTCTGGACTGGAATGCTAAAGTAGAAATTATTTTTGGGAATCAGAAAATAAAATTTTTTAATTAAAGCTTCCAATTAATTAAGTAACTTTGCATTTACATTTAAGACCTGCAAACCGTCAATGGCACGTTGCAGGGGGTGTAAAACACCTACATCCCTAACTAACCTGGAAAGCTATTAGCTTCTCTAATACTTCTCGGGAAAAACGACCAGAAATAAATATCCGTCCTGGCGACTATTTCCCTGTATTGCATTATTGTTTTCTGTCGACGATTGAGTACGTTACTAGCTGGGATGGGAAAATCAACTATCTCCTAGTGTCCGTAGTGACAAACTTATCAAAAAGCTTCCTACGGTATTCGAGTATTCCATCACTAAGCGAGTTCCATCCGAGGGATTCTATCATAACCGAAACACTGCCGTCAAATCGGAAATCTCCCTTGACGAACCTAGCTGCCCTACGTTGAACCATCTCAAGTTGGGATTTTAATCCTACTTCGTGAGGATCCCAAATCGCACAGCAATACTCCAGGAGAGGACGAATCAGGGGAAAGTACGCTATTTCTTTTACACTCGATGAGCAGCCCCTCAGAATTCTATTGGCTAAATTTTGCATTCTATTCGCCTTACCTACTATGCTTTGAATATGCTCTTTGAAGGAAAAACTACTACTGAGTGTAATACCTAGGTATTTATGATGCCTCACAAACTCCAACGGATATCCTGAAATATTATAGGGTGTGCGGGTACCCTTGGCGGAACGCGTAAAAATCATCGCTACGCACTTCTTTACGTTCAAGTCAAGCTGCCAGTCACTGCACCAACCTGAAATATCGTTCAAATCATTCTGCAAACAACCAGTATCGTCCGGAGTTACGATCTCTCTGTAAATCACAGTATCATCGGCGAATAGCCTAACCTATCACGATATCCGCGCAAGTGCTCCTCGTGAGGTTAAGGAATTCGGTCTGCTTATTACATATACTTCTGCAATTCACGACTATAATTTTTAAATCACCCACATTCCTCTTTAAAATAGGGCTTCTTCTCTCATCATACTTTAAATCAACAGACTCCCGTTTCCTAACGCAATTTCTGGCTCGTTTCAACTTTATTATTATTATTATTATACGAGTATATAAAAGCGTTACAATTGGACAACAGTCGGTGGCAACGACAATAAAATTCCACAATTACACAAAGACAACACAGTTCCACAATTGTACAAACATCCACAACTCATCAGCCGCCACAGCAAAACAACCATCAGTCACTACCCCACAAGCCACATTCAGCAACTCCTACACTTCATTAAAAATAAATACCAACAGTCATCACATTATAAACAGTAATCAACTATCCTTAATTTCCTCCCAAAATAACAACAACAATCATTACATTATAAATGTCATCCAAAAATCCCAACATTTCGTCTAAATATACAGTCATCAATCATTACGTTCTAAATAATACCTAACAATAATTACATTTCATCTAAAATAATTTTAGACATGTCGCCAGCGTCTTTCACGCCACATCTTCCTCACCTTTGCCTTGAAGGTATGCACTCGAGGAGGGAATGGCTCAAAGATATCCTCAGATAAGGTGTTCCACTGCTCAATAGCGCGATTATAAAACGAGTATTTACCTACGTTAGTCCTCTGAGGCAATTTTAAACCTATGATCCCTTCTGCCGTAGTACGATGGCTTTTTTATCCTATCACTGGTATCTGACCATGCCGGCTTTCCGCAATACGCATTAAACAGATTTCCTAGCCTACACAAATTCCTTCTCATTTCTAGCGTGTCCCACCCCAGTTCTTCCAGCATTTTTGAGACGCTTGCAGTCCTTCTAAAGTTCCTTTGAACATTTCGCGCTGCCGTCCTCTGTACCATTTCGACTTCATTTATTTGTCCAACCTGCTGCGGATCCCATACTGTTGCACCGTATTCTAAGATGGGCCTGACTAATGTTTTATACGCTATTTCTTTGGAGCTCGAGCTACTTTCTCCTAGTACCTTCATAATGAAGTGGTACCTTCATAATGAAGTGCAATGCTCTATATATACTTACTGTGCTGCTAATGTGCGGCCCCCATTGCAAATCTTTCGTAAAGGTTACTCCTAGATATTTGCAGTCGTTGCTTTCAATCAGAACCAGATTATGTAAAACATATTCCCAGTTTAAATCGTTCTATTTCTGCTGAATCGAATTAGTTTGGTTTTTCCTACATTAATAATCATCTTGTTGCAGTCAGCCCATCGAACGATTTCATCTGAATCCGTTTGTAAAAGACGGTAGTCATTTAAGTTTTCCGTTTCTTTATAGATTAGACAATCGTCTGCAAAGAGCCTAATTTTACATTTTATATTCGTTGTTAGGTCATTGATAAATATCAGAAATAACAAAGTTCCTAGGATACTTCCCTGCGGAACTCCTGACGTTATTTTCGCTTCCTTAGATGAGTTGTTACCGACTCTAAACAACTCTTTGTGTGCGTTGGTGTAGGAATTCCATAATCCATCTAACCACTCTTTCGTCCATTCCCATTCCTGATATTTTTCTTAACTATTATGCTCGCATATATCCACTTGCTCGTTAACGTGGGTGTCAATATCATATTTAAAACTCGAAACCTTATTTCTCAATAACCTACTGTAGCACTTTAACCTAAAAAACACCCATATCGCTAAACACCCTATCCTCAACCTTCTCCGCAGCTTCGGCCTTATAATGAAACTTTGAAATTTAATATCTGTGAAAGTGGTTTATAAACACTTTGCGTCCCAGTAATTACGTTAATTTCGCTAGGGAAAACCCATGACTGATGAATTTTTCCTCTACTTTTCTTCAAACATAATTTTCTGTTAGTCGTTGGAGGTAAGAAATATTGACGTATATTAGCATTCGCATGCTTTAAATTAGCAAATAATGGTAATGAGATATTTGCGGCTTGTTCTAAGTGAATACTAAACTCTTATTTACAATTACCCCGCAAGCCGTCGCATGGCGTATGGCAGAGGGTGTGAAAACGCCGAACTAATTAATAAGCTTCCAGAGAGATATTCCTAATGCTATTAGGAAGAAGAGACCAGTAATAGTTTTAATCTCGCTGAATTTTTTGTCGTCTGGTCTCGGAAATAGCTCTCCCTGAGTACGGGAATCGCTTCGTATAT
Source organism: Ladona fulva (assembly GCA_000376725.2). Taxonomy (NCBI): domain Eukaryota; kingdom Metazoa; phylum Arthropoda; class Insecta; order Odonata; family Libellulidae; genus Ladona; species Ladona fulva. The sequence continues at coordinate 128,143 of KZ309247.1, read as the reverse complement.
CGCGTATTTCGTCGTGCGAATCAGTATTAAATATTTCTGGAACAGCTTATGCTTATACTCGGTTTTTCTATCCTTAAGAGATTCCCAGCCGAGGGTTTAAGGGTCATTAAGCATTTCAAGAAAGTGGGAATAAGCAATAAAGTGAAGAAAGCTCATAGTCTATCTAAATTTTCGTTAAATTCTGTTTTGGTATATTCTCCTCTTCCACCGAACGAAATACCTTAAAATCGGCGACTTATGGACCGAAGGCGAAGATTTTTTCTGACATCAGGAACAACTTTACTATAGGAATTGTACGCAATATTGTCCTTTGACTTGAAGGTTTTGTCCTATAATCACTACGGAAGCATTTCCAGCAATGTTGCGCTTTTCTTTCATTCTTCCATAAATTGACGTTCTTTTATGAATATCGTTTGTTTGTTTCGCTTGTAAGCTGCTTACAATCGTTCACTTGAAAATCACGGTGCGTCTGATGGGTCGGGAAATACGGTGTAAAAATTATAAAAATTTGTATATATAAAAATATATATTATTATATACAAACCAAATGAATGCCTTTTCCATAACCCCTCACCGCTCATTTCCTTACCCTCCACTCTCTTCCATCGTTGATCCTGGTATTTCCCACCCCTACCTCACCTCCAACACCCAACACATTTTCCCCCTCACTGCTCCTGCAGTTACACAGTTTCCGATTCCTGATGATGTCTACCTGTAGACAAAACAAGTTGTAGATAAACATATATTCTATGGAAATTACTAAGTGTTTCTCCTACTTCTTTAGTATTATTTTTATAGTTGACTAGCGGTGATTGGCTTTGGGTAACTGCCTTCGGCACTTCTCCGCAAAATATGCAAACATGACTAAATAGTATATTTTTCTATGCAAATTAACATATTTAAGGCTAAATCGATAAAGTAAATATGATATATACGGTCAACTTGAGAACTGTTATTTGTGTGCAAAATATCTCTCTTTCTTTCGATTCAGGTAAAACAAGATAACGCCATCTCAGTTACGCTATCGATCCGGAATAAATCCGTATCAGCTTCAGTTTTCTAAATCCCTTCTCTTTCGTGACTGAATGGTAAAATATGCGCGACCTCATACAAATATATGAACGCACCCTCCGTGGGGTGCGTTCCAGCACCTGCGGCTGAAGCCTTTGTCCTTTCTCGGAGAAGAAGAGAAAAGCTCAAGGGATGGCCGGAAGCTGGGATATGTTAATTCAGCACCAAAAACTCAAAATTCGTATTAAATGAACTTTGTGTTCTTGAATGAAGAGCGTACTTCCCAGGTCTTGAACACTACATGGAAATCTACCTCAATAAAAATAGGACTAATGATATTACATCTATCACAAGTATGTGAGGTTTTCCTCTTTCTGATGCGGGATAATTACGGCGGGGGATGAGGAGTTTAAATGATGTTCATAAATTGAAAGGTAAAGTAATTTACTTTTATATTCAACTTGGCTTTTGATAATACACGACAACGTGAAGTCAACACCTGACAGAGAGTTATAAAAAAACTAGCGCTGACCTCTCAAAAGAGGGCCGAAGATTCCTTCCTCTAGGCCATTACCATTAGTCTAAGGGACTAGATCAGATCTGCAGTGACTAGTGAAGAGTGAAGGTACTAATCTGTTACCTATGTGTGTAGGTCCTATGGGTGCATTGCACTATGGCGGCGGCATCTTGGGGGCGACAAGAGAAGCGTAACTTTAGTTAAGTGTTCTACCTTTCGGTAGGTCCATATGCCTTAACAGTCCCTATTCATAGCCTTTTCTTTCGTTACCTGGTAACTCACCCCACCCTTTATGTATTCTAACATCTTTTGCCTCTGCCTTCCCCTGTCTTTTCCCTTGCATTCTACCCTCAATTAATTTTTCCTTCAATTCTTCTATTCAGTACTCTTAGAATAACCTTTGCCTGTCGAACTTGTAGTCTCCCTTAACGAAAGGAGCCGCTCTACGTTGTACGCGCTCTAGTTCCAAAATCAAACCCTTCTCGTGCGGATTCCACATCGCGCTGCAGAACTCAAGTAACGGGATAACTAGTGAAAAATAAGCTACCTCTTTGACACACGACTTACTGCCTCTAAGAACGCGGTTAAATAGCCTCAATGTCCTATCGGCTTACCCCACTATATCTCGTATATGCGTTTTAAATGATAAATTACTACTGAAAACGACCCCTAAATATTTGTATTGACTCACGAATTCTAACGTTGAGCCGCTAATGTGATAGGGAGTTAGGCTCACGCTTCTGGTCGGAGAGTGGGTCATGCTCATTGCTATACATTTCTCTATGTTTAAACTGAGCTGCCAATCTTTACACCATTTGGTAACAACGTCCAGGTCACTCTGTAATATCAATGAATCCTCCGCGTTTTGGATTTTTCTGTATACAAGTATGTCATCCGCAAAGAGCCGTACGTTACTCTTAACGTTGTCTACGATATCGTTAATATAAATAAGGACTTATATGGGCCCAATGACACTGCCCTGAGGTACCCCTGATGTCACTTCCAGTTCATCAGTAAAAGCCCCATCTAAGACTACGCGTTGGCTTCTGCATGTCAGGAATGACTTAACCCACTTAATGATTTCATCATCGATTCCATAAGACTCTAGATTCTGTACTAACTTCGCGTGCGGAACTGTATCGAATGCCTTTCTAAAATCCAAAAATATAGTATCTGTCCTATGGCCTTCGTCGGCTGCATGCATTATGTCCTGATTGAGAAGTGCTAACTGGATCTCACAGGAGCGACCCTTGCGAAACCCATGTTGACTTACCGTTATCGCAACATTTTCACTGAGAAAACGCATTATATAACTACAGATGATGTGCTCAAGAATTTTACTGAATACTGACGTTAACGATATCGGTCGGAAGTCGTCTGGTTGTGTTTTACGCCCTTTTTTCGGCACTGGAGTAATGTACGCTTTCTTTCATGAGACCGAAACCGTACATTCATCTAAAGATTTACTGAAAACCGCGAGAAGGAGAGGAGCAAGCTCATTTGCTAGCGTAGATATTACATATGCAGGCACGCCTTCTGGCCCGGGAGATTTCTTACTATCGACCTGTGATAAAAGGTTTCTAATTCCTGCCTCGTTCAATTCTAACTTACTCATTGTGGAACTAACGCGGGTGGGGAATGCGTTGACTCGACCGTCATCTAATGTGAAGCATTTTTTAAAATGCTGGTTAAGAATGTTCGCTTTATCACTGGCATCTGTTACTGTCTTTCCATTATTATCAACAAGGTGCAAAACGGTCGATTGTTTGCCTCTACTCTCACGAACGTATGACCAGAACTCTTTTGGATTCTTTTCCAGCGATTCGCGCAATGTAATAGATCTATATGCTTCGAATTCGCTACGAGCCTCATTCTTCGCTTTAATTTTGATGTCTAAATATTTCAGCCGCTGTTCTTCGTATTCAACACTGTTATTCGGAAATGACTTCATACGCGAATGAATAACTCTCTGTTTTCTTTGGAGAGAACGTAATTTCGGTTTAACCCATCGCGGTTCTTGGCGATCTCGTACCAATTTCGTCGGAACAAATCTAAAGGTACCTTCGCGAAGGATACGAAGAAACTCTGACCAGCTCGCGTCTACCGAGTGTTCCTGAATAAAACTAATAAATGCATAACTGTTCGCCTTAATAAATTCCTTAAACGCGTGGAAATCTGCTCTTTTAAAGACATATAACGTACGTGGGGGCTTCGTGACACGGAATGCATTTACCTTAAGCACTGCGGTTATTATTTTGTGATCTGATATTCCTTCATCTACGGATAATCTATGAACGAGATAAGGATGACTAGTGGCAAGTAGATCGAAAATATTGCCTTTACTGAGAGAAGTCATTCGCGTTGTTTTGTATTAATCTGTTCAAGGGCAAAGCCTGAAAATAAATCTATTAACTTCTGCGATGAATTTTTATCTCGACTGTTTTTAGTGACGGACATGTTCGTCCAGTTATAGTTAGGAAGAGTAAAATCCCCTCCTACGAAGACGGTTGCGTAGGGCTTACTCTTTCGTAGTTTAGTAAGTGACTCGTGCAGGACCTCGATGGATTCGTCATCACCGTCGGGAGGACGATAAAAAGAGCAGAAATAAGTTTTCTTACCATGCCTATCAGACACTGAGCACCAGATCATCTCAGAGTTTTCTCGGTTTTGCAGAACTTCTAATTGACTAACTAAGTTATTCCTAACAGCGATAAATACTCCACCTCCTAACCTATCACCTCTGTCTTTGCGACATACAGTGTAGTCAGGAGGAAAAATCACACACTTCTTCGCTGAGCCAACTCTCATTTCCTAATATTATATCGGCACATGTTTTTCTTGTTAGGTCAAAAAATTCCGCCTGTTTGTTACGAATACTTCTACAGTTCACTACGACTAAGTTTATTTCTTCGCAAATTTCACTTTTGATATTACGGCGTAAATTTGAACTAAAATTACTAGAGTTATCTCTGTGTAACGGCTTTACATTTATAACTGATTCTCTCGCTTCATTTTTAATTTTGTTAACTTGCTTGCCTGTCATTAACTGCGTGATTCCATTCCCATTTGAAGCGCTAACTTAAATCTACGAAAGGTTGCATTGATTCCCTATTGTCTAACCTAAAAAAGCCTTATTTTCCTCCAATATCCTACGAGCCACCAGCTCCGCAGTCCTGGCAGTATATTGAACGCCAGAACGGTCAAGAGGTATCCGACATGAACCGAGAACCGGCCTTAAATCAACGAAGCCCCGTTGTCCCTACAGAAGTTTCGCAGCCTTTGGTTCAAGCCGAGAATTCGACTCCAAACCTCAGAACCACGGTCCCTCCGCGGAACTATGCTGCAAATGGACAGCGACACTCGGACACCCGACTCAATCTCGACACGGGAAGCCTCGGCGATCAGACTCTTATAAGAATCTAAGATCTCCTCGGACCCGAATCTCGAGGCGTCGTTAGTGCCCGCGTGCACCACCACTCGCAGCACGGAGCAGTTCGATGACGATACCGACGTTCTCAGTTCCTCCGTCACCTGCGGCACCGTACCTCCTGGTAAACACCGGGAGAACACCCGCTCACACACTCCCTCCCGGCGGGCCCTTGGGCGTAAAGGTTCCATTATCCGCCGAACATTGGAGCTTCCTAGCACTAACATTCCCCGCCTCCCCCCCTGACCCTCTTCGGGCTCAGTCACCCCCGAGGAGACGGAGATGGCAGCAGGCGCAATGTCCTCCGGGTCGTCTTCCGACAACACCGAAAAACGATTGCTAACAGGGAGAGAATTGGCCGTGGCCTCCTCAACTCCCTGCTTCCGCAAAACCACCCCACGATCCCCCCGAATGGAGACTACCTTCCACTCATCGGGCTTCCTGGCCGTCGACACCCCCGCCCGCGATGAGACCTTCGGGGCACCGTCGATCGCTCGGCCGGCTTCCGCGCTCAGGCAAGCCCGAGCCGCCAACTTGGCGCAGCGAGCTTTCGGGGTGCTACCCTCAGATCCCACACGTGGGGAGGAAGACTCCAACCTTTCCACCCTAGTGGCAAGCAGGAAGTGCCAAATGTATTCATTGTGTGGTGCACAGGCAACATCTTGTAGGAAAACATCTAAGTACAAGTCTCCATTCATCATTAACTATAGTAATTCGAGCCGTAAACAAGTTCAAATCTAATGCAAAGACTGATAGAATGTTTCGGCAGCTTTTCCAGGACAATAATGAAGATTTTATTAAGTTACTTTTGCACACAGAAGTTTGGTGGCTTTCAAAGGGTACATCTTTGGCTAGATTTGCAGCATTATATGATAGTGGCAGCATACAATTTTTTGAAAGTAATAATGAGACCGATCTGTGTGAACAGTTAAAAATAGTAAAGAATGATGCCTTTTACTTGGCCGATATTTTCAAGAGATTTAACGATGTCAATTTGCAGCTTCAGGGAGCTAATAAAACTCTTAGATGTTGAAAAAGTATTGTGCTATTGGAATAACAAGTGTGTAAAATAGTGACATGACTGGGACTCGAACCCAGGTCTCCCACTTTCCGGGCAGATATTCTAACCGCTAAACTACCATATCACGTCTCTTCAACACTGTTAAGGGAATTCTTACTACTTGCCTTGCTCACAAAGCATTCCCTTAACAGTGTGGAAGAGACGTGACATGGTAGTTTAGTGGTTAGAATACCTGCCCGGAAAGTGGGAGACCTGGGTTCGATTCGAGCCATGTCACTATTTTTCACACTTGTTATTCCTTGGGATTCAGCCGCACAACTTCAATGTGCAAAGTTAACACCTTTACCTCAACTATCGTGCTATTATTTATCAACAAACTTGAACTACTTCGTCATAATCTATTGAAGAGAGAATTTCATCAGTTTCCTCGATTATCATCTATAAAAGATGATGTAACTCCAGAGGATATTGACAGATTCAGTAGCCACCTCAACGAACTTAAATTACACATGGAAAAACGATTTGAAGATATTTTTATATTGAAGGTATATGACTAGATGAAAAATCCTTTTACCGCAAACATTGAAGAGGATGATACAACTTGCCAAGAAGAATTGTTAGAAATATAATATGATGAAGAAAGTTAGGTTAGCCCGTGATAAAGGAATTGATGAGATAATGAGATTAAAAAGGGCAGGGCTGAGTTTAGGAAACATAGGCACCCACATAAATACGTATGATAAATTGAGCGAGTCCCGCACGAAAAAAAGTGATATTAACGGAAGCGTAAAGGTGGATGCAACTCCTGAAAAACTAAAGAGCGAGATGATAAGAGGATCAGATTTAATAAGCGAGACGAGAGATTTAAAAATTATAGTCGTGAATTGTAGAAGCATTCGAAATAAGCAAGCGGAGTTAATTAGTCTTGCAAGAGGCACCTGCGCAGATATAATATTAGGAACCGAGAGTTGGTTATGCGAAGATATCTCATCGAGCGAGATTTTTCCTCCGGACTATGTCGTGTATCGAAAG
>KZ309247.1:108225-118691 GCA_000376725.2 Ladona fulva | reverse complement strand
CTGAAGCGGCCGTGCTGGTGATTGCTGGGACGATACCAATCGACCTGCTAGCAAAAGAGCGCAAGCGTATCTATGACACGAGACCTAGAGCAGGGAAAGAACAGGTAGCGAGAAAGGAAAGAAAACGCACAATGGAAGAATGGCAACGCAGGTGAGACCAGGAGAAGAAGCGCAGATGGGCTCATCAATTGATAAAGTAGCTGACCCCATATGGATAGAGAGAGCGATAGGCGAAGTAAATTTTTACGTTACCCAATTCCTGAGTGGACATGGGTACTTCAGAGACTACCTATACAAAATGGGCAAGGTATCAACTCCCAACTGCACCCTTTGTGGGGCCCAAAAAGACGATACAGAACACACAGTGCTCCATTGCAGCAATTGGAGGGACCAACGGGCAGCACTAGAATATATCACCGGTCAACTTACGACCAAAAATATAATTGATAGAATGATCGAACATAGAGAAAAATGGAACGCAATAGCGCAGTTCATAGAGTCAGTCTTGGGTGATAAAATAGAGAATGGATGTCTGAAGAACTGAAGAGAAGAGTATAAGTGAAGAGGAAAGTTAACTAACTAGGAAATAAGGACCACGCCGAAGTAATGCGCAAGCGGTGCCAGCGTGACGTCCTAGACGAAGAAGGGGTGGAGTTTAGTGGGTATGCTCACAATATCCCGAGCGAGTCCCACACACGGGGAGGCTCCGTAGGCCACCTGTCAGGGTGCGTAAATGCATTCCCCACCCCCCCAAAAAAAATAATAATTAATTAAATCCCTCAAACCGCCGAGGCAGGTATACGTATTTATAAAAGTGAAATTTTCGGAGTTCAAGGATTACATTAACGAGAGAAGGGATGAGTATTGTTGCTTTGTGGGTATAAACAGAATCGATGATAGTTGGACTGAGTTCCTCCGCATTATCAAAGATGGTTTAGCTAAATACGTACCGACCAAAAGCATGAGTGAGCGTAAGGAGCCACGATGGACAAAGCCGAAGTTGCGAGCATTGCATAGGAAGCAGAGACTTATTCATTTCCGATTGAGGAAACTTAAAGCATGCGGAGCTAATTTTGAGTTAGAGCAACAAAAGTATAGAGAAATGCGAAAGCTAGTTAAGGAGGAAGCTAATAAAGAAATTCAGGAATATAGATCTAGAACCTTATTAGAATCACTAGGAGGTGATCAGAAAGAATTTTGGTCGTATGTGCGTGAGACTCGTGGCGGTCAGTCTTCCGTACCTAGCTTAACTAACGAAGAAGGAGTTATCATTAATACGTCGATAGAAAAAGCAAACTTACTTAACCAGCATTATCAAAAATGTTCACCGTAGATAATGGTCTAGTAAACGATTTTGCAACGCGCGTTGATTCGGAAATGAGCCCAATTGAGTTATCAGTTGAAGGAATTGAAAAGTTATTGCGAGAGATTGACAGAAAAAAGGAGCCAGGTCCCGAAGGTATTCCCCCATTTGTAATATAAACTTTAGCTAATGAGCTTGCTCCTCTTCTTCTCGTCTTCTATCGGAAATCATTAGATGAGGGCACAGTCCCAGTGTCATGGAAAAAAGCAAACGCAGCTCCGGTTCCTAAGAAAGGTCTTACCCATAAGCCAGATGACTATAGGCCAATTTCTCTCACCTCGATCTTCTGTAAAATTATGGAGCATATTATAGCGAGCTCAATAATGCGCTTTCTATCCCAGAAGGGAGCAATTAGTCATAGCCAGCACAGGTTCCGCAAAGGTAGGTCATGTGAAACTCAGTTAGCCCTTTTTATGAATGACGTAGCTAAGGCAGCAGATAAAGGTGGTAGAACAGACGCAGTATTACTAGATATAAAGAAGGCTTTTGACACAGAGTCTCACGTAATACTAATTCAAAGGTTAATTGCCTTCGAGATCGACAAGAAAGTGGTCGAGTGGATAATACCTTTTTTCGTAAACAGATCTCAACGAGTTGCATTGGATGGAATTTTATCCAATGAGGTATATATCACATCAGGAGTACCGCAAAGAAGTGTTTTAGGGCCGATATTGTTTCTAATATATATAAATGACTTAGTGGATAATGTAAGGAGGACAGTTAGATTATTTGCCGATGACACTCTTATATACAGAGAGATAACATCTAAAGAAGACAGCAGAAGAACCTACAGAAGAACCTAAACATTATATCAAGTTGGTGCAAAGATTGGCAGCTTGACTTGAATGCTAAGAAGCGCGTTGCTATGTCTTTTACGCGTTCCACCAACGTAATTAGTGTACAGTATCAAATTTCATCATACCCACTAGAGTTTGTGCGTCATAATAAATACCTAGGAGTTACACTCGGCAGTAGTTTATCGTTCAAAGAACATATTAGTGACATTATAGGAAAAGCAAATAAAATGCGGAGATTGACAAGTAGAACCCTGAGAGGATGTCCATCAAAAGTCAAAGAAATTGGTTATTTTTCCCTCATTAGGCCTAGTCTCGAATACTGCTGCGCGGTTTGGGATCCACATGAAGTAGGGTTAGTATCAGATATAGGGATGGTCCAACGTAGATCAGCTCGTTTCGTCACTGGAAACTTCAGGTTCGGCAGTAGCGTTACGGCTATGATAAAATCCCTCGGGTGGAATTCGCTCCAAGTGAGAAGATCGGATTATAGACGAAAGCTTTTCGACTAATTCATCGATTCAGAGTTTTTAGATGAAGTGGAAGACATAGTTATTCTGGTAAACAGCGAGCGCGATCTCCGAGAGGTGATTACCAATCGTTACAAGGAAGTAATCGCTAAAACAGATTGTTACTTCTGGTCGTTCTTTCCACAGAGCATTGGAGATGCAAACACGATGGATTAGATTAGGTCTTTGGTGTTGCAACACCCCCTGCCATGCGCCACTGGCGGCTTGCAGGATATAAATCTAAATTTAAAGTAAACATAAATTCGACAGTGGTGGATATGGCAAAATAAAAAAATGCCGGTCTTATGTTCAAATATGTGAGAATGGTATTCAGGTTATTGATACCTTTCCCTACCTCATATCTTGTGGAATCAGGATTTAGTGCTGTTAATCTTAATAGGACCAAAGAAAGAAACCGCCTGATTATTTCCGAAACCTTTGTTAGTTCCTCACAAAAATTGAACCGGATATTCAATATTCATTTTCCCTGCATCAGCCTCAGGGAGTCCACTAATAATTCAATTAACTAATGTAATTTCTATCTATGCAAATTATAAATAAAAAGATAGATTTAACTATAGTAAGTTGTTTTATAAAGATTTATTCTGCCAAACTAAGCGAAAATCCGGCATAAAGTACTTGGTAGGTAATTAGTATTATATGCTTTAACTTGCTGTAACTCTGCTTTATAAATTTTATAAAGTAAAGTTACTTCCCTACTTCATAAACCACCATTACTGTGGAACCGGTGGGCGATTAGAAAATTATACTACTAACAGAGATACAAAAGTGGGCGTTGAATATAAAAAGGTTGACTACCCCTGCCTTACACTGTCTCTCTAAAATCGCTGTAATCATACTCATACACATACTCACACATAAAATAACCAGTAAAATCATTTCGCTGTATTCTTTTCCAGCACAGATATCATGTTTTTACGGAAGATGAAAGGAATCGAGAAAAGTCTCATACGATCGGGATTTGAAACCTCGATACTCTGAGGAAAGCTCGCTCTAGCCATAAACACGAGATATTCTTCCTTCTTCTAAGAACTTTCAATAATGAAGCAATCGCTTCATTATTCAAACTCATATTTGGTGGTTAAGTTACTTTTATGCCGAAATCGGGCTTTTTTAACGATTTGACGATTCATAAGGCCAGTGAGTTGAACTAATTTTCAAGTAAAGTGTTGTTTATTGGTGATCAGTAATTTTATTAAAAAGTTTATTTAAATTTTATGAATGATTCTAGAATAAATTTTAAATTGATAAAAAATTAATTCGGTTCACCTTGCAACTAAGAATGAGTTTTCACTTATTTAAAATTCAGAAGCTCCTAAAATTTGATACAATGTAAACAAATAACTGTCGTTTACGCTGAATTCCAAAACTTAAATACTATTACGTCCTCACGGGTATGCACCTGGTCGTGGTGAGGAGACTTGCGCGCCACAGCGACTCTATGAGCTGCAGGTCAAATTAAGCACACCCACGTCGATAGGACGAGGCGTTAAAAGTTATTTCTCGGAGTACCTCGGACGGATTTAACTAAAATGGTCCACGCCCGGAAAAGGACAACGATTTGGGAAAAAAAAGAAATAATTAGAATAGGAGCGTGGAATATAAAATCATTTAACAATAAAGAATCATTAGAATTGCAAGAGACAAAATTCCAATAGAGGCGTGAACCACCAAGGAAAAGATGGAAAGATAACACGGATGAAATGGTGCTCAAGCAAACGGGCTTGAGCCTAAGAATAAAGAAGAAGAATACGTAATTATCTAAATAGTTTACTCTACTTGACAACATGTCAAATATTTCCATTACCTCAGTAATACCTCGGCTAACGAACGAATCTAATAACGAACATTTTTTCGCTGTTTTTGCGACTCGGCTACCGAATATGAATTGGATCAACGAGTGGCAAACATGAACGGTCTTCTCAGCATCTGATATTTTGCGTATGTGACAAAGAAATGAGCTAATCACAGGTCAATGGGAACACCCACCTACATAGTCGGGCTGTTTATGTCCAAAACGGAAAGACGCCTGATAAGATCACGTCTCGGCTAACGAATGCGGTTATGGATCAAATTGTCTTCCTTAGTCGAGATACTACCTCTACCTCTCTATCTTAACAGATTAAATCCTAATAGTTCATTGTTCGCTCACATTCTCTATCTTTCGCGTGATAAATTATAAATCTCTATAAAAGAGAAACTCGGAAATAAATTAGCGAGTAGAAGTATGTAACCCCCACATCGATTGAATCTTTCATTGACTGAAGATGCTAGTCAAATAAAAAGTGTCTTTAGCAATTTAATCTTTCCCGTGCGTGATTTCTACTGAAATGTAGGACGGGTTCGAAGAAAACTATAAAATAACATTTTAAGCTGCAGCAGCTGCCTCTTAAAATATGTATAAGCGAATGGTCGGAAATCCTCCGAGAGAACCATAAAGTATACGGTGAAAAGTTCGGAGGACTTTAAGTGGAATTCTAAATGTGGTGGTCTAAATGGAATTTGCCTTCACAAGATGATGCACCGAGAGCAGCGCTGCAAGTTCGAGGCGATATATTTCTCCTACAATAAAAAGTTTATTAAAGATTCTTGCTTTACTATTTTGTTCTACAGTAGCTCGGAAGAAGTTGCTTTTCTTCTTTATGACGCCGTAAAACTTGGCTGAGGATTCAACAGGAGATGAACGTTTAACAGTTCTGGCACTGAGATATCATCGTGCTTTCTGATGTAATTAATTCGCGTTTAAGTTATGTTACTAAGAATTTCCTTACTTTAAGGTTTCCCAATAGGTTGGGGTAACAGGGTTTACGTTGCTATTTTTAAACAGTGTTAGCTTTTAACGGTATCTTTAATTCGACCCTGGTTATTGCGGAGATGTGCCCATAAAAATGCACGTGGAATTCAGTTTTATGGATTGCTGGCCCTATTTATTTCAAAAGCTTTGATCTTCAGCCTTAGGAATGGTTCATCAAATAAAAATACACCCGTAAGACGAAACTACCTCGCTATCGTAACTGTGATAGTGGGATAACTCACCAGAGACTTCTAAACGCTCGTGAAATAACACCAAGTTTATCATAACGGAGTAATATAGAAATCAAATACATCTATAAACCTATGAGTAAAATAATCATCTTTTGTAATTTTTCTGAACTAAGAAAATGTATTTATTTTTCCATTTAAAAAATTCAATGGCAGACCAGTGCACAATTTCATCGGGTGAGAATCATTGTATTTTGATATTAACGAAGTGATTGGCATAACGGAAATGCCCATTAGCATTAAATCGAGAGCAAATGTAGTGAACTATTCAATTTTTCCGAGGACATCTCCTCCTCCGAGGCCTCCTCATCCAAAATATTTAATCCGTTGGCGGTTATCAAGTCTTCAAATTGCGCTACTTCTAATAATCATCTATCTGAAGACATTTTTATTATTTTCTATGTCTTTTATTAATTGGAGGTTGTATCGGAGAGAATTATTTGGAATTTTTTATCTTATTTTGTTCAAATAACTTTCGTCTTCGAATTAAGAAGGCTTTTGGGTTAAAATGTTTTCAAAGGAAATATTATTTCCAGTACATTTTAATTAAAAGGGATTAGTTTAATTTACTTTTTGCGCGTGATTTCCGAATATTTGGAATGCTCGAGGGCGGATTCAAACCAATGGCACACTTTGCCCTTTCTCTCATAAAAATTACTCCAATATTATGTTATTGGTGGGCCAACCCGTTAATATGTAGAGTGAATAAATATGTAGATAAGTGAAAGAAAAAGAGTTGGAGCACGGCTGTGAATGAATTAGAGGTTTAAAAACACTCCATGAACATATCAATATGTCGACAGGCGGAACTCGCATTAGGAGATATACGGGAAGCTCCGAATTTCTCGGAAGTCCCGATGCTCGTTTCAGAGACAAAGCCTCCATCCTCAGGGGGTCTCCGTAAAGGAAATTAAACATACTTCAGTCAGACTTACCCATTACAAAGCTTACGGAGTGTTTCTAAACCTCTAATATGTAGATAAGTGCATGTTGATACATTCATAATTTTCCCGTAACTTCAATAGACACTTGCGGAATGTAACTTTAGCCAATTTACTCACTCAATTGCTTGAGGCAGGACTATGTGGTAGGGATCCATAATTGTAGAAAAGAAACAAACTTTTCCACGTACCACTATAAATTTATATAGTGATATGCGTAAAAATTTACTTATGTGTCTTCAATCGCGTTAATTATTTTCAACAGGAAATCGGAAGTCTAGTTGCCAGAGTCTCAGACTATATGTGCGTCTAACTGTAAGTGGCATTGACGGTGGTGAACCATTTTCTCTATTCAGCAAACCAAACTCTCCTTAATGAAAACTCGCTCCTATACAAAAAAGAAGCATTTTACGAATACCAAGTAGGCCGAATTACGAATTTTCCAATTTTTTACATAGCTTATCACATGAATATGTGATATGATATTTATGAAATAATTTATTACAGCTTATTATTTCATTTGTATAGATTAAGATCTATTAAAATTAATCCCTATTTAATTTAGGTAAAAGATAGGTCCACCGGATCTGAATCGGCCTTTAAAGGGTCCAACTATTAGAATCTACAATATTGGCTATCATATGATATGTTTCCTTCAATTTCATTTAAATAATGTTTTCAGTATACTATCGTATATCATATTCTATAAGTTCTCTCAATTATAGTAGCCCGTTCGATCATTCCCTTACTGCTTACTCGGTCAGTCAATACTCTTGCATCGTTCTTCTGTAGTACTTTGTCATCAATGCCTCGTATCTTCTCCGCTTCTCTTATGGCTCATATTTCACAATCATACAAAAGAGCACTCCATTCATTTTTTGCGAACCCTTCCATTATTTGCTCTCAGCAATTGCCTCTTTCTTTCTTTCTCTTTCCATTACCTTCTATTCCACTTTCGCTACGCCCATTACTTGTAATCTTGCTATCGAAATAATATAATTTTTTCATCTGTTTTTAAAATATTTTTCCTCTTTTGACGATTGGGTATCGCTTTAATTTGGCATTATTTTATTTATTCTGAGGTTTTAATTTTTCATTTTCTCTTTCAGAAGACATTTCAGTTCTAGAACTGAATTTTCATTGCAATCTTCCTATTCCGCCTATATAATACGTGTATATTATCCAAAAACCGTAACAATGTTATTTTTTCTTCCTGCGTTCGTGTTCCTCTTTTTATCTTTTGCTTCGTTTATTGTCTTCTCATTAAAGAAGTTGAAGATCAGTGATTACCACTGTCTTTTTTCCTTCATTATTAAAAATTCAACGATGGTTTCATCACATTTGATATACACCATCTGCTCTTGATATAGAGTAAGGATCTATTAATTTACATCGCTACATATACACTCCATCTCTCCGTCACTGTTTCCTGTGTAAGTGCGTACATTTGCATCCCATTTCCAGCAGTTGGGGTGATGATCAAGTTTCGATAGCAAATCTCTTCTCCACCTCAAACACCGTTATAATTCGACCATTATTTATAGCTTTTCAGAAATCGCCTTAAATTATTTGAGCAAATGTTATTGCACTCCGCCAAAGCATGAAAATGTGCTTATTTTGGAATCACACTTTCAATCATATTTCGTATCAAAAGATCTTTCCTATTTGGCCTCGATGTGCAATACCTCGGAAAATCAAAGCTTAATTATGAAGGAAACATCTGTCTGAAAAGATTTTCATATATTTTGAAGTTGGTGGCGATTAGGTGCGATTGATATATAGATAGACCCTTTATTTCCAAGGTTGGACCCTTAAGGGTCTCTCCTCCACCCAAAATTGTATGTCATTATGATATATACAAGGTTAAAGTGAAAACAAAATGAAAGAGTAGAGTGTGGAAAAATCTTTGCAGCTGAAGGTTGACAAAGAAAAATTCCACTTTGCGGGGAAAACTCACAGAAAAGAGGGCGGAAAAACTCACGAAACACAGAAAAAAATATGAACGCAATTTATACAGTTCACTTAAGAACATAAAAAATTCAAATAAAAAGAAGAGGAAAGAATATACGAAGTAAAATGGAAAAAAACATTAATTAAATATAACGCCAGCACAATAAATGTTTGAAAAAAGCCAAATAAATACAAAATAGTATTACAAACAAGACTTAAGATTACAACAATGTAGCACTTGTAAGTCAGATTACATATCCCAAGGAAGAATGGACTTGGAAAAAAAATCTGATGGAACCGGGAATCGAACCCGGGTCTCCCAAATGCCTATCCCGTCAGATTTTTTTTCAAGTCCATTCTTCCTTGGGATTTTCCCTGGGTGCGCACCATCTTGTGCAAAATCACCCATACACGTCTTCTATGTCAGATTACATGATTAATTCAAATGCATTGATATGATCCCGTAATTAAAAAAGATGATCAGAGTCAGATGCATTCGTCTAATGATGAATAATTATATTATAAATCCTCGCCATATTCTTCCATATTTGAGGCCCTAAAGGAAATAAAGCGATAAGGACAAACGAACCAATTACAATTTGCAAAGCAAATATGTCGTGGAATGGATGTTTTCATAGCCAATATTCACGTGACAATCACTTCAACTTGACGAACATGGGTTGCTAATGACGTTCAAGAAAAAGAAAAAATCATTCTCTATCCTGAACTATTGATAATTCGATAGAGACAGAACTCGAGGGATCTTAGACATTGATGAGGATAGTGCCGAACGAGTCTCATCTTCTCTAATCACTTCTTTGTAAGAACCCAAAAGAGCCACTCTTTTAGAACACTCCATTCATTTCCAAGAGAGCGCTTTAGTGCATCTCGCGATACAACTGCAGCGCATTGGTACGCTTTTGGGCCGACTCTCAATGGAATTCTCTGGCCGCTGCGGTTCGGAAGCGAACACGTACTCTCATCGCTGAAAGACTTGGAAGGACGGTCCGCAGGAGGAAGAGGTCATTCGCGCGGTCAGAACATCGCCGTCCCCACTCTCACTGCGGTCGATAAGTCTGTTGGGTCAATGTAAGAGCGGCGCGACGACCGTTCTCTGGAAAGATGCCGAAAATGAGCGATAAAAGAGGAAGTGATGCAACCTCCGCACCAGATGACGACCGCGTGCCATTAATTATGAGGATTCCTCGGAGGTAAGGGGATTGAAGGCTCGGGGGAAACTTTATCGAGGCGCCCCAAGGTGTGCGAGGAAGAAATCGAAATGGAGTTCAACAGCCGTGCGAGCAGAATGAAGAGCACCGAGGGGAAAGGAAGATGTATTACGGCGCAATCAAATACGTTCCGAGGAACACGACGTCGGATGGATCCAAGGGGAGGAAATTCCAATTATCGGAGAAATTCGACTTTGGGTTAAAGTTGCGGAACGGAAATAAACTAAATGCATTCGTTCGTTACCCAGACAAGGAGATAATTGGAGAGGCTTTACATTAGCTCCCGTGCAGTTTTATGCAACGAGATTGCATCCACGCCCAGAAAAAATGGCCAAAAACGATGATTCATTCAAATATTATATATATATATATATACGAGTAAAAGTTGCTTGCATACTGCAAGCTTAATGAAAGATAGATTAATTAAGGCATTACACACTACCTGCAACAATCCGCCTTCCATACACCGAGTTCCATGCACCAACTACAAAACGTAAACGAATTATTCAAAATACGTCCATACGATTTGTCCTAGCATCGAACCTGGGTCTATTAGGACAGATATCCTTACGGAATACGATAGAAATCCCTATCTTCTATAGATGTAGCGAATTTCA
>KZ309247.1:64036-75130 GCA_000376725.2 Ladona fulva | reverse complement strand
ACATTTACTTACGCTCGTTGGTTTCAGCTAATAATTCTTCGATGTTGAAATATTAACTTGAAGAATTCCATAAATTCGACACAATTTTCGTGAAAGATAATTTTCAAAAACGTTTCAATTCTTGTGGAAAGCAAATATCACTTTTGTCGATGTTTCGCACATACTAATTAATTTTACATCCAAAACTCAAGAACTGAAAATATAATTAGGTACAAATATTTACGATACTATAAATAACGTTTTTTCCCAAAATTCTAAATTTCTTAATTTAAACATTCGGACAACAACATCGAAGGTAGTGAAAACTATTAAATATTTTAAGCAATATTAATTGACCTAAATTTCGATATCTTGGATTTAATGTCGATTCACTGAAAACATATAGAAGTAGTTTTGATTTTAAGTAGCCAACATTAATTTACATCCCGGTTGGTTAGAAACATTCCTAATATTGCCCAGAATCAAAGCGACATTCCTGATTTACACAGTTCTTGATTTTAACTTTAGAACATCAAAGCCACTGTAAAACATTATTTGTTTAAAAAAAGTTAATTTCAATCTTAGACTATTAAAGTGTATAATTATTTGACCAACACTGTGAAGTAATTTGGATTTGAAAGCATCACATTCACTTACGCTCTTTGAATTCAGCTAATAATTATTATTATTTTTATTATAACAGCGTAACTACAGTTAACTACAGTTTATTCCTGGTGGCAGCTTTCCATCTACAAAGATACCCATTGACATTCAAAATATTCTTCATTGCTGTAATATTGATATAAGGAATTTCGTATCATTCCATATATTCTTAAAAGTTTCTTCAAACTTAATTCGGAAGAATGTTTCCACTCAATGTGAATAACTGAACCTCATTTTCGTCGCATAACTTTTATATTCTTACTGCATTAAGTAACAGGAAATTTATCTGTAAATATTTATCTTGCTATAAATAACGTTTGGTTGCTACTGACGCTTAAATATCTGTAATAGAAAACAACGACATTCCCTCACCGCCCTCACCCCTTCTTTCCAAAGCTTGTTTATTCATCCGAGGCAACAATGACGGTTGCCGTAGCGAGTGCAGAAAAATCAGTAAATTTCAATTAAATTTCGAAATAAAAGCAAAATTATTAAAAAAGTGAACACTAAAAAGTGTAAACACGGCAAGAATAAGATTGGTTGCACATTTAACCTTCGAATGAACAAAGTTTGATGGAAGTTCGTTCAAATTTAGGCATTTTAATGAATGAAAAAAGAAAGCCTTGCACTCTCGAAAATGAAAAATCGCATGTAATCTTACGGAAACACATTTTTAGCTCCGGGGTTCGACTCCGGGTCTTTCCGGGAATGAAATAAAGTATTCCGGGGTTTCCAGTAATTAGAAATCCAACGCAGTTTACCGCCTGTCTCTAAATCTAACCGTTTCTGAAATAGGGAGGGGGACGGACGGACGGACACTTGGGAAATTATACATGTATAATATGATGATAATATGATTGTCTAAGCTAAGTAATAGACCCTAGAGAATTGTGTCAGAAGAAGTTATTTGTAGTAGTAGTATTGCTAAAAGTACTCCAACTGTTACATCTACATATGTACCCTGCTTCGGCGAGTGGCACAATGGCTCTACTTGTCGGGATGTAGCACAATTACTCTACTTGCCAAATCGATTACTTTTTCGTTCGTGTATGAAATTAATTTTTGAAACGACTCTCATCTATTTCTCTGACTTTTTCACAGTATCAGAACGGCTTATGTAACCATAATATGTAATCATCTTCTAATAACGTAGTTCTCTGAATATAAAGGTAATTTCGCACATTTGGGCAAACAACAGGAATCGAACCCGGGACCACTTTCACCAGGGGCGAATGTATTACCAACTTGGTTTTTCGAGGGCCCAATAAGGTGAATTTTTCCCGTGGAAACCTTTCTGGATTTTTATTTTAGAAATTTCTGAGGGCGTGAACAAGCTTGAAGAACTTTCAACAATGTATAGAATTCAAATTCTTCTACAGTATTTATTTGAACGGCCAGTTTCTGGTGGCGTCATCTTGCGAGTAAATCCACACGCTGTCTCGTCAACAGAGAAGTAAGATTAACACATTCAAAGGCATTCGCTGCTTTGGATAAGTGGAATCTCACTTCAAACAGTCTTATCATTAAATTAGAAGCATTCCCTTTTCTTTAACCTTTATTACCCATACCACGGCAATTATTTCTTGTTGTGTCTGTTAGTGTGGCATTTGAGTGGGAAACTTTAAAACTTTTACACTTGACATCGTGAAACAAGTAGATGAATTGGTTTGTAGAATCAACTTTTTCTATATCGAGAAGTTGGATATACATAAAACATACATATATATATAAAACCTCGTCAACACGAACTCGTAGGGACCGCAAAATCGAGAGTTCGTGTTAAAAAATTCGCGTTAGGGAAATCGCGACGAAAATTATGCAAACTCGTCTAGCCTGTTACAGATATATATTCATTGCTCAAATCGAATACAAATACAATCAAATGTACCATTTAACAATAAGCTATAAACAGCAAATATTAATTGGTATAATTACGGACAGAGCACCCGACCGGCAATTGGGAGACCCGGGTTCGATTCCCGGGCCTGTCAGACTTTTTTCAAGCCCATTCTTCCTTGAGATTTTTCTGGGTGCGCACCATCTTGCGCTAAGTCACCCTTACCCGATTCCTATATTGATATCATATTTATTTAATTTTCACTAGGCCTGAAAAAATCTAGACTATGGTTGCCGAAGCACAGGGCGCATATTACGAATACATTCAAATTATTTGCTCTCCAAACAACTTGAAAATTGTCTGAAACGTTAGCTGTGGCCGCATAGCGCTCGAGGATGCCAAGAGCGGATATGACTTCAGCACGTTTGGGTGGCTGCATAGGTTCATCTTCACTCTCATCTGAAGATTCCTCAACTGCATTGGCTTCTTCTTCAGGTAAACCACATATGGCAACTTGATCATCGGCTTCAACGATATTGCCGAATTTTAATCCATTCTGGAAATCAAAGACAATTAAGAATAAAATACTAAGAAAACTAATTCGCTTTCCATATCATGGCTAACTTCGATCGGCATAATTGTCTCCAACAAATCCCACTCTTCCGGCTCCTTCGTCGGTTAGATCCACCTCCGAGTGGGTCCATGCTCTCTCGAAGCAACTTTTAATGTGCTTCCCAGGAACAGATTCCCAAGCCGCTGCGATCGCTCTGACCGCATCTAAGACTGTCCATTTCATAGTATTTTTACTTTCCACAGCGCAGGTTACAGCTCGCACCAAACGGATGCGGTATTCTTTTTTCATGAGGGCAATAATACCCAATATTATATAATAATAGTAATAATGGTCTAGTGGCTGAAGACGGCTCGTCGTGTTTGCCGGGAAGAAGCAAACTTTCACATGGCTGAGCTGCAATTTGCCTAACATAAGTTATGCACTGCACAACTATCCATTGTCAGCAGGACCTGCCGATTCTGTACTTTCATACGGCGATTAAATTTCAAGAGCCACTGTCGGAATGAATTCCGTCTATGATAATGGAATGATTCCGTCTATCCACGCCTTCTTGTGGTGTGAATAGTCACAGGGTAGCTTAGATTGGTCAATGTGTTTAAAACAGCGTGGCTCTGGGATTTTCCTATCACCCAAACTCGAAGCTTCTCACTCCCATCTGAATTGCAGGTGAGAACAACTGTTAATCTCTGCTTGCTACGGTCGCCTCCATTACATTTTTTCCCTTTATATTTAAAGAGCGGTTTGGCAAGAGATTATAAAACATCCCTGTCTCATCCGTGTAGAAAATGTTCCGTGGGTCATACCTTTCCTGGAGGCGCCTGAAATGTAGAAGCCATTCATTTGCATCTGGTTTGTGCACTTTATTACCCTCCTCGCATATCACTTGAGTGGAGATCCCGTGACGTTTCTGGAAACGCCTCAACCAACCAGTAGAGCAGTTGAAGTCATTAATCCCAAGGTTTGAANTGCACCTGTAATCACTGGAAGAAATTTTTTTGCGTAATCATCGGTCACCCAAATTTTTTTAACTTTCTATTTTGTCTTCGGTCATTACTTAACCCAATGTGTTTCATAAAAGCGAAGACAAACCTCTGCGCAAAACTGAAATGATCATATTCTTTTTTACGAGGCACTCTTTCACGCTGAAGCGAATATGGTTCATTTTCCAATCTAAAAAAGGATTTCTTCTGCGGATGCCAATGAATGGCAAATATTTGAATTTTCAGTAGCCTTCGCAACTTTCATAACCTCTTTGAGTGATATAGCCACGAGGATATCTTAAAATACGCATTTCACCGTCGCAAAACAGAAACTTATTTGGGTACATCAGAAATTGAAATTGCCTAAATGAGAGACATAAGAAGTAGGGAAAACTGAGATTAATAAAATCCATAAAATGTTCCAGAAAGATGAAAAATTGAATAAAAAAACACTGAAGCTGAATAGAATTTGCCAACTTATTCGAAACTTTGATATTATCAAAAATAAAAAAATGGAAAAATGTTTCCAACGCCTTAAAATTTTAATTTTTACTGTCAGACAAGATGACTGCAAAAACGGAGGTTATTAATAGAAGCAAAATTGGGAATAAATGAAGATAAATCATTCAGTTCGATTTTATTTTATTATGTAATTTCGTCGAAATTTCATCTGCTAGTTGGAATTGTAACGGCCAAAATAGATTACTCAGGGCTCAGTATAGCGAACTAATTTGAGAGGCAGCGGTGTAATATAGGAAATCGTTGAAGTCCACTCTGCACAATGAACTCTGGATCAAAAACCTGAAATGAGAACATAAGGTATTTTATCTGCAATACTTCACTATCTTTAACTGTCGGATTTGGAGCTATCGTATTTAGTTTAATGGGTGTAAGCAGGATATCAGCATGGATGATTTCCAATTTAATCCATCTTTAATATTATATTTTCACCACCAATATCAATGAAAAGTATCCGTAAAACTTTTAATATTTTACATACGTAGCGGGGAGGGGAGCATAACGTATTTAACATACGATTGGCTGGCATTCCACGGCCTCGCAAGTGGTAACCAAGAAAATTCTTGCTTAAATTGATCGCTTAACATTAAACCGTAAAATTTTCTTTCCTGTTTTCTCTTCAACGACAAAAACAAACTGGTTCAATTCTGGTTTCTCATCTACCGCCAAAGTTGAACCGGTTCAAACCGTTTTTGTTTTTTGCTCCAACCACTCTAATAATATATACTTGTAGAAGTTTGTTGTGTATTTATAAATATTTATACTTCTATCATTGGTAACCAAAAGTAAAAATAGAACATAGAGATAGTTGGTTTTTAGGTTCCGATTTAGGAATTACAATGATTTTAGTTCAGGTTCGGTTTTCAATCCGGTAAAACCAGCGTTCTTTTTCGGTTCCGGTTCGATACCTTGCTTCACATTACAGTACCGTCGATTCTGTTCTAAAGGAATTCAAATTAAGGAGATGCAATACAATACGCTGAAATGTTGTAAAAAGATAAACGCCCTAACTAAAGAAACGGAAGCAATGCATTGAAGAGTATACAATGTCCGGAGCGCAGGTGCTGTACAGCAGCAAAGATTAATGGGATATAAAAATTTCCTCTGTCGCAGAATCATTGAATCAGTGAAGAGTTTTAAAAATTAAACGCTTATCTGTTGTTGCTCAGCTGATGCTCACCTGATCATCACTGATGATATCTTCGAGTATCCATTTTCTTTTCATCATTGATTAAGAAAGCCGAATAAGATATACATAGTCGAGTAATATTGCGAAGAAGTATTTCTTTCAATGCGGAATTTTTATGAAGAAATGAACTTCGAATCTTCGCAATGGTAAATGTTTCGTCAGTTTCCTTAGTAACGAGATAGTATTGTCGAACGAATTTTATCGGCCCGGGTCTGCGCATCCAAGGAAACCTTCATCTCACTATATATCAAAGGAATGTAAGAAATAGTTGGAGTTTTTTGTTGAGAAGATCCTGCGCGTGATTTAGAGTGGGAATGGGACCAATTTAGAAGACTTAACGAAAATTCGTTTCGATCCCTTTCAAGATGAGAGAAAAAACCAAATAGAGACTTTCGGGATCATAGCTGATGAAGCACCGATTTTAAACCAGTCTCTTTCAAATAAAAAAAACAAGTTAGTAAATGTATGTTAGATGTTCAGAATCAATTAACCTATACAAAACGGGAGCATAGTTGTTAATGAAATAGTGGTATAAAAATATTCCATAGGCTTGTCGGCACATGGAACTCGCGTTTGAAGGCCAAGGGAAAATTCCGGATTACTGATTTCTAGGAATCAGCCTATGCGCACTTCGGAAGCAATGTCTCCATCCTCAAGGGTGACCACAACTGGAAATTAAAATAGAAAGGAATAAATATATAAATAAAAACTTTAAAAGCAAAGAAGGTTCAACGTAAATTTTTAAAATTTAGTTGAATTTTTAATATATCACAATTTTTCCGCAGTTACAGCGTTGATGCAACGGCGATATACAAATTAGCCGGAAGTTTGGATATTAATTAAAGCGTTCTCTTGTTGTTTCCGATTTAGGAGTCTGAATTTAAAGCTGTATCATGCCTACTTGATGAGAAATTTCATAATATTACTATTCGTATTATAGTACTAAGATGGCACGGAAAATGCTACAGAATTTATATTTAGAAGAAAGATGAAAAAATCAATTGTGTCAACTGAAATCTGTAAAACTATTAAGAAACAGGCGGTTCTAATATTATATCTCGTGGCAGTTTCTTAAATAAATCTCATAGTTGTTTGGCTATGGGATTCTGCCGAAAAAAGTTGTATTCGAGAACTATAGAAAGTACAACCAAAGGCGAGATGTTTCATAAGAAACTGTTACGACAAAGCATTACCGAGCACCACTCACAATCAGATGCTCCAGAAAAGAGGATGGGAATTTATAGAGATTTAAACAAAGGTTTAATTCACTCAATAAATTCAGCGAAAGTAAGTTCTTAGAAGACGAAGCCGATGTCATGCGTTAACCCTGTTACGTAGACGGTCCTGATACTGAGAGATTAAATCAGAGACAAAGATACTTGAACTAGTGGTTTCAAGAATTCATTTTTTCCGCGAACGATACGTGAAAGTAACCGACTAGCGCAGTAGAGTCATGGTGCATGCACCCCCTGCCACACGTTGAAAGGCGGCTTACAGGGTACTTATGTAGATGTAGATAAATGAAGCGATATATATGTAGCGATAATATATGCAATGTAGATATATATAATGTAAATCCTCATCATGAGTTTTTGAATCCTCATAATGGTTAGATGTAAGAGTTAAGGGTTAGATGTAAGAAGAGACTTGTTAGTCTCAACCTCGCCCTGAATAAAGTCCTTTATTATTATTATTATGAGTCACTGAATAGATTTTGCGTACTAAAAGTTAAATCCGACCCAGCTTCGGGTATTTCAATCAATAAAAAGGTTACTAACACCATGGCAATTGAACACCAGAATTATGAAAGGCTCTTTAGATAGAGTGCACATGACATATAAAAGCACGTTCGCTTCCTTATTGAGTGGAAAACTTCTACGGAAGCAGAAGTACAGCGATCCATCATCGTCAAAATTAAATAACTCACACTGGTGTCACCGAAAATTCGAATACTAGAGACAGAAAGTAAATCCACTCTCGGAGTCGATCTCCGTTAAATTTCCCTTTAAAAGACACATTTGAACTTGGTAGACGTTTAAATTAAAATGAATGAATATATATTCATTCAGTTTAATTTAAACGTCTACCAAGTTCAAATGCGTCTTTTAAAGGGAATTCTCCATATATATAAAAATGGTTCTTTTTATGAATGATATGTTCGCACAGCTCATTCTTTTTTCCTTCGAATGCAAGATATTGAAATAACTTTTGAGTGTAAGAGAAAGAAAGAAACTGGAGCGAACCTTGCCAAAAATAGGTTCGTTCCATTCATCTATCATTAATATTTTTAGCCGGTTGGTTAAAATTCGTGCACCTGTAATCACTGGAAGAAATTTTTTTGCGTAATCATCGGTCACCCAAATTTTTTTAACTTTCTATTTTGTCTTCGGTCATTACTTAACCCAATGTGTTTCATAAAAGCGAAGACAAACCTCTGCGCAAAACTGAAATGATCATATTCTTTTTTACGAGGCACTCTTTCACGCTGAAGCGAATATGGTTCATTTTCCAATCTAAAAAAGGATTTCTTCTGCGGATGCCAATGAATGGCAAATATTTGAATTTTCAGTAGCCTTCGCAACTTTCATAACCTCTTTGAGTGATATAGCCACGAGGATATCTTAAAATACGCATTTCACCGTCGCAAAACAGAAACTTATTTGGGTACATCAGAAATTGAAATTGCCTAAATGAGAGACATAAGAAGTAGGGAAAACTGAGATTAATAAAATCCATAAAATGTTCCAGAAAGATGAAAAATTGAATAAAAAAACACTGAAGCTGAATAGAATTTGCCAACTTATTCGAAACTTTGATATTATCAAAAATAAAAAAATGGAAAAATGTTTCCAACGCCTTAAAATTTTAATTTTTACTGTCAGACAAGATGACTGCAAAAACGGAGGTTATTAATAGAAGCAAAATTGGGAATAAATGAAGATAAATCATTCAGTTCGATTTTATTTTATTATGTAATTTCGTCGAAATTTCATCTGCTAGTTGGAATTGTAACGGCCAAAATAGATTACTCAGGGCTCAGTATAGCGAACTAATTTGAGAGGCAGCGGTGTAATATAGGAAATCGTTGAAGTCCACTCTGCACAATGAACTCTGGATCAAAAACCTGAAATGAGAACATAAGGTATTTTATCTGCAATACTTCACTATCTTTAACTGTCGGATTTGGAGCTATCGTATTTAGTTTAATGGGTGTAAGCAGGATATCAGCATGGATGATTTCCAATTTAATCCATCTTTAATATTATATTTTCACCACCAATATCAATGAAAAGTATCCGTAAAACTTTTAATATTTTACATACGTAGCGGGGAGGGGAGCATAACGTATTTAACATACGATTGGCTGGCATTCCACGGCCTCGCAAGTGGTAACCAAGAAAATTCTTGCTTAAATTGATCGCTTAACATTAAACCGTAAAATTTTCTTTCCTGTTTTCTCTTCAACGACAAAAACAAACTGGTTCAATTCTGGTTTCTCATCTACCGCCAAAGTTGAACCGGTTCAAACCGTTTTTGTTTTTTGCTCCAACCACTCTAATAATATATACTTGTAGAAGTTTGTTGTGTATTTATAAATATTTATACTTCTATCATTGGTAACCAAAAGTAAAAATAGAACATAGAGATAGTTGGTTTTTAGGTTCCGATTTAGGAATTACAATGATTTTAGTTCAGGTTCGGTTTTCAATCCGGTAAAACCAGCGTTCTTTTTCGGTTCCGGTTCGATACCTTGCTTCACATTACAGTACCGTCGATTCTGTTCTAAAGGAATTCAAATTAAGGAGATGCAATACAATACGCTGAAATGTTGTAAAAAGATAAACGCCCTAACTAAAGAAACGGAAGCAATGCATTGAAGAGTATACAATGTCCGGAGCGCAGGTGCTGTACAGCAGCAAAGATTAATGGGATATAAAAATTTCCTCTGTCGCAGAATCATTGAATCAGTGAAGAGTTTTAAAAATTAAACGCTTATCTGTTGTTGCTCAGCTGATGCTCACCTGATCATCACTGATGATATCTTCGAGTATCCATTTTCTTTTCATCATTGATTAAGAAAGCCGAATAAGATATACATAGTCGAGTAATATTGCGAAGAAGTATTTCTTTCAATGCGGAATTTTTATGAAGAAATGAACTTCGAATCTTCGCAATGGTAAATGTTTCGTCAGTTTCCTTAGTAACGAGATAGTATTGTCGAACGAATTTTATCGGCCCGGGTCTGCGCATCCAAGGAAACCTTCATCTCACTATATATCAAAGGAATGTAAGAAATAGTTGGAGTTTTTTGTTGAGAAGATCCTGCGCGTGATTTAGAGTGGGAATGGGACCAATTTAGAAGACTTAACGAAAATTCGTTTCGATCCCTTTCAAGATGAGAGAAAAAACCAAATAGAGACTTTCGGGATCATAGCTGATGAAGCACCGATTTTAAACCAGTCTCTTTCAAATAAAAAAAACAAGTTAGTAAATGTATGTTAGATGTTCAGAATCAATTAACCTATACAAAACGGGAGCATAGTTGTTAATGAAATAGTGGTATAAAAATATTCCATAGGCTTGTCGGCACATGGAACTCGCGTTTGAAGGCCAAGGGAAAATTCCGGATTACTGATTTCTAGGAATCAGCCTATGCGCACTTCGGAAGCAATGTCTCCATCCTCAAGGGTGACCACAACTGGAAATTAAAATAGAAAGGAATAAATATATAAATAAAAACTTTAAAAGCAAAGAAGGTTCAACGTAAATTTTTAAAATTTAGTTGAATTTTTAATATATCACAATTTTTCCGCAGTTACAGCGTTGATGCAACGGCGATATACAAATTAGCCGGAAGTTTGGATATTAATTAAAGCGTTCTCTTGTTGTTTCCGATTTAGGAGTCTGAATTTAAAGCTGTATCATGCCTACTTGATGAGAAATTTCATAATATTACTATTCGTATTATAGTACTAAGATGGCACGGAAAATGCTACAGAATTTATATTTAGAAGAAAGATGAAAAAATCAATTGTGTCAACTGAAATCTGTAAAACTATTAAGAAACAGGCGGTTCTAATATTATATCTCGTGGCAGTTTCTTAAATAAATCTCATAGTTGTTTGGCTATGGGATTCTGCCGAAAAAAGTTGTATTCGAGAACTATAGAAAGTACAACCAAAGGCGAGATGTTTCATAAGAAACTGTTACGACAAAGCATTACCGAGCACCACTCACAATCAGATGCTCCAGAAAAGAGGATGGGAATTTATAGAGATTTAAACAAAGGTTTAATTCACTCAATAAATTCAGCGAAAGTAAGTTCTTAGAAGACGAAGCCGATGTCATGCGT
>KZ309247.1:21453-35696 GCA_000376725.2 Ladona fulva | reverse complement strand
CTGTTATTAAGACTCCATTCTCATCGACGAGGTGTAAGACGGTGGATTGTTTTCCTCTGGTTTCGCGAACGTAAGACCAGAACTCTTTAGGATTTTTCTCTAGTGAATCACGCAGTGTGATAGATCTATATGCTTCGAATTCTCTACGAGCCTCACTCTTTGCCTTACTTTTGATGTCTACATATTTACACCGCTGTTCTTCGTATTCATTACTATTGCGTGGAAAAGACTTCATGCGGGAATGAATAACTCTCTGTTTCCTCTGGAGAGACCGTAATTTAGGTTTAACCCATCGCGGTTCCTTGCGATCTCGTACCATTTTCGTTGGGATATATCTAGATGTACCTTCGCGGAGAATATTAAGAAACTCAGACCAACTGTCGTCCACCGAGTTATCCTGAATGAAACTAATAAAAGTACCACTTTTCGCCTTGATAAATTCCTTAAACCCTTGGAAATTCGCTCTCTTAAAAACATATAACATTCGTAAAGGCTTCGTGACTCGAAATGCATCTACCTTAAGCACCGCAGTTATTATTTTATGATCGGATATACCTTCATCTATGGCTAATCTGTGAACAAGGTGAGGATGGCTAGTGGAGATCGAGAATATTACCTTTACCGAGAGAAGTCATTCGAGTGGCTTCTGTATTAACCTGCTCAAGGGCGAAGACCGAGAATAAATGTATTAATTTTTGCGATACATTTTTATCTCATATATCGTAGATGAGGCCCTCAACTAGCGCCTATTGCTCCTAGCTGTAAATCCGCCCCCGCCAAAGCCTCTCTTTACGTTTCGCGTGCGAAGATGAAGTTATATATTTCCGCCCGCCTCCCATTCGCCCTTCCTTTGAGGGAAAAGGTGTATCGATAAGTGAAAATAAATGTTCAGACCTCGTAAAAATCAAAACGAGGGAGCGCTTTTACGCGGCGGGGAAGAAGCAGACCAACGTTTCAAACAGTCAACATTGAGGAGTGCGTGAGTGCCAGAGAAGGCCATGAATATTTTACGGGCAATGCGGAGAGGGAGTTTCTGGTACAACTGAGAGAAGAGAGGGGAGATAAAGTGAAGGGGAAGCGCGTGTACGCTCTTGTGTGGGCGCAAAACAGTTTGTCGACTTATGTTAACTCAGCGCCGTTTTCTTTTTTCCTCTCTCGATCAAACAACAGAAACCTTTTTATTAAATATTTATGGGGCGGAATTTGAAAATCCATCCGAGGAAGTGAATAACAACAGCAGAAAGATTATTTCTTCTCGATATAAGTGTGTGCGCGCGAGGAATTGTTTCGTTGAATCCGTTCGAAAAGAACAACATTGATGCTTTTGTTGAGTCCATTGGACTTCGCAGTTCCCAAAGTACAAATAGCTCGCAATTCCACACGTGTATGTTCAACAGTTCGATAAGCATTAAGTAAGATTTCTCGACTATAGATGCCGCAAGGAAGATATCCAACTGCTAACAGAAAGATTGCATGATGAAGTATGTAGAATGAAACGTTTTCGCTTGTACATAAATACATCAAAAAACTCGATATTCTGGGTCTCTGGCATTAGAAAATTTTCCGAGCGAATGGGGTATGAACGGGTATATGGGCATTTTTCCTAAGATTTTATCAAAAAACTAACATGGAAGGGGATCGCATTAACTTTAAAGTAAGTCTTCGCTTCACAGGTTAGTATGTACGCTTTTTAACCTTTCGGAGATAATATTTCCAAATTATGGTCAAAATATTTTTAAGTATTGTAACTCGCAAAATTAACTCAAATTGTAATTTCAAAATTTCAGAGAGGAATCATCAACTTCAAGAAATTACTCACTATGATTAGGTTAACGTTTAGCTTCGCTTGATACGCATTTTCCAGTTACGAGGTACATTTTTGTCAACTATTATTCTTATTCTATGAGTACTTTAAATTTGGATTTTTCTCAGCAATTCATTCCTTTTTAATTACTTTAAAATATTTAATTATCAAAATTCTCCCACTGATTGAAATAAATCATTTTTGAAACCTGGCGTTAAACGCTCTAACTTTAATCTAAACTTTAATCTAAACATTTCCTAAATTTCAGAATTTAATAGATTCGAGTAAGATAGTCTCGGAATAATTTTACTCGTGAATAAGCGGTTTAAATTCTTCAAAGAAGGGAGAGCGAAATCAGGCGACTGCTCGAGTGCTGGAAATTGCGAAGAAAATGTCGAGTGTGCGGTAACCGACAAAGCTCCATCCATCGGAACTCTCACAACCTCCACACCACACGCTTAAATCCTAGAAAAACAAAAGGCGACCTTTTAAAACACGGCTATCCCATAGTCGCATAGCCAATGTGTACTCAAGCTAAGTTTAATTACAAACCCTTTTTGTATTTCTAAATCAAATACTCTCGACCTTTCTTTTCCCTATTTACCCAAGATAACGCACCGAAAACGGACGCACCGTAAGAATGAAAAGAACTTTGTCATTTTGTTTTTCCTTTTGTTAATTGAGGGACTTTACATTCTTTCAGCAGAGCATATTTCCAATTAAACAATTTTCACTCGTATTAGTATCACTTGCAAGCCTTTAAAATCTTCCTTGCTTATTTTTTATCTCTAGAAGATAGAACATTTAAACAAATTTACTTAGTTCAGAGAAAGTACTTTCGTAAATGATGTAGCCGATATTACGCGTCCTCTCTGTTACATACGCCATTCTTACACCGAGAGAATAATCACAGGAATAGATCCTAAAACAAGTCGTTTCAAAAATTCATTTTTTCCGAAAACGATACGCGAAAATAATCGATTAGTGAAATAGAGGGATGGTACACCCCCTGCCATACGCCGAAAGGCGGCTTGCAGGGCACAAATATAGAAGAAAAATAAACCTCGCGAGAAAAGGGTGGATGCGATGGATGACAAAACGGCTATAAAACTCGGGGAAATCCCGGTCAAGATTCTCGCGTAACCATTCCCATTCCATCGTAATTCCTTTACTACAGTTCAGCAACCGTCTTTAGTTCATATCTTATAAAGTTTGAGTATTCTGGGAATATTCTAATTGTAGAGTTACCCCAGTTACATTTTAGAATTATGTTTGATATACTTCATTTTCTATTTTCCTCACTGTAGGAAAGAAATCATATTCATTATATTCGATTCTATTTGCTTTTCCTCATAAAAAATACCTTTATAAAACCTCTCCTTTGATTAACTCTACGGCAAAAATCAGAGAAGTGATCGTAAGATTTCAGTACGCATTTTGTGGAAAGGCAATGGATGGGACCTCGGTAATCGGTAGAATTAAAGACAATATTTTTGGTTCTCACGACGCCGAAAGAAAATAATTCCAGTGTCCTACATCGCAAACATTACTTAAATTCGATAGATTGTATTCGACGGGAAAAAATATTGGAATTCGATTTTTCTAATTGACTCGCATTTGAATACCGAAGTGCATTTTTTCTTTGCTCTCCTAATGGGTTCGCTACTGCAAAATCCGAAATTCGCGCATTCCCCAATTCGCTACGTCACTTTCGCAACGGCACGGACAAAGGAAAAAATAACTTTAGTCCCGATACATTGATTGATCGGATCCTTTATGTGAGGGTTCCTTGAACACTCCCTCCGATTTTGTGGTAATTACTGCGATATTGAATGTTAGAACATTTGAGAAACCAAAAGAAATGAGTTTTATAGGAACGCATTCCTCGGGTAACAAAGAAAATCACGCTGCCTGATATTAATAAACTGCGAAATTAGAAAATGTTGGTTTCGCACCGAATGGCAACACAGAGACAGTAAATTGCTAACATGGAAAACTCATAGCGATAAAAAATAAGCGCAAAACTCACAAATATGAAATGAGGAAGAGTAAAAAGGTCTGTTGGATCGATATATTACAGTTTTCGAAAATTAAACAAACATTTGCATTCAAAATGAAGGACTCCTATATTCATCAAAAACTGAGAGTTTTTGGGGGTTTTATTCTATTGATTAATCATCATCAACTTTTAAACCTCAATTCCGTTCAACATTTGCATTGTTCGGAAGTATTATCTTCATCAAACATACCGAAATTGTGAAGCATGTAAAAGGAGATATAGGCGACAAAATTAAAACATTCATACATCATTTAGTAATATTTGTATAATTAATAACATAGGATTACGAAAACACACTAAGGTCCTATTCCATTAATTTCTTTATGTTGAGAGTATTAATGCTCTGATAATTTCCACATATGTTGGACGGAGTAATAATCCTCCGAGGATAACTGAGTCTGGCAAAGAATGTAATCTATGGAAATATGTATGGATGAAGTGAAATATGTATGGATGAAGTGAAATATGTATGGAAATATGTATGGATGAAGTGAAATAAGGCCGAACTTCTCGGAAAATGTTAAGCGATATTCTCGTCAAACCTCGGATTGCATAATTTGTTCCGGAAACGTGCTCGTAATTCGAAGCACTCGTCTATCGAAGCGATTTATTCATAAGAAATAAGGCAAAGAAATAAGGGCTCCACAATTGGAAAATGAAACATTGTTTCCAAATGGAAAATGGAAACATTGTTTCCGAAGTACATGTAGAGATTTTCCCAGAAATCGGTAATCCGGAGCTTTCCGTTCGTCTTTAAACGTGAGTTTCATCTCCCGACATACGGTTTACAGAGTGTTTTTAAACCTCTAACCTAGCGTACTTGCATTCTAAGTTTATTTAACTTGAGCTGAGTATTCTGACTCCATTCTTTATGTATGGAATGAGTTTTTCGATTTGAATTCAAGAAGATATAATTCAGATATAAAATTCATAAAAGATTTAATTTATTAAAGATAAAAGTATAATACTGTATCTACCTTAAAAGTCATTATGTATGTACATAAATGTCATTTCAGTGAAAAACGACCCTTTGGTTGAGAAAATTCGAGAGAAAGCCTCACCTTTACCAACTCCAGACTCCAAATGAAATTATCGTAGTTGGCGATACTTTTTGCATCAAATCATTGTCTCAAATCGTCATAAACCCTTAATTCGAGAAATTTCATTTCCAAGCGCCACAAAGTCAATTTTGTTTCATGGACTGATTTACAGCGACCGCCGCAATGCAAAATAAATAATTCTCTCCCTCGCCGTCATTTCCCGCTGTACCAACGGTCAAATAGTCGAAATACTCCTTTTGGTACCAATTTCCCCCACGAGAAATCTTATTTCCAATTACTCAGTGTACTAGAAATGCTCCCTCGTCTAATCATTCTTCGGGGAAATCAATATCCTATCGAAAGGGGAAATATCGCGAGAAAAATTTTTCACCGGCAAGTCTTGGGAATTTATCGCGAAGTTCCCCAACAACTGCGCACGGCGATACCAATTGGATTCGTTATCCAATCATCGGAGATAAAACTGCCACTAGAAATTAATCGCTAATAAATTTATAAGGCGTTACGATAGTTCTAATCATCATTCCTAACCATCGGAGTTAATTAAATTGCACGAAACAAACTAACACGATACAAAGGTAACAAATTCCAACATTCTGACTTCCGCCTCATCTAAGCAGTCTTTTAGCGGTTTAAAAACACTCCTTAAGCCGTATGTCGGCAGAACGAACTCTGGAGAACAAACAGGAAGTTCCGGATTTCCTATTTCTAGTCTTCACCTACCCTATGAGCATTTCGGAAACAAAGCGTCCATGGTCTAGATTGTCCAATAAGGAACTGAACTCGCAAGATCCATTCGCTTACATACGACTTACCAGGTGTTTCAGAAACTCTAATTCATCAACAGCTATTTACCAATTTTCTTTCATTGCACTAACAAGGAGGGACCACCAAATATGCTCCGCCGATTTGAACGAAATTTATTTTTATGTAAGAGGAGGTGAAATGTAGCAAAAGTGAAACGGCGTTCGTGTAAATGGGCCTTAGTTTATTTGTTATAATAATTTCGTATTTTCAGCCATTTAAACCCATTGGCCGGTTGGAATTTTAAACCCTGCAACATAAGCTAGCGAAAGCTTTGCACTATGGATGAGGCTTACTTGGAAAGATGAGGAGTAAGATATTTTTCAATTCACTCCTCACTGATCCAGAGATGGATATGGACAGAAAGTCCATATAAGTGCAGCATAATGACACCAGGAATAACAATTTCCACACCCTTGATAGAGTCAGTATAAGCGGAACACAATGACTCTACGAGTAACACTTTTCATAGCATTCAAAAAGGAGAGGCCTTAATCTATACCATTATTCTGCATCGTTCACACATCAATAGCTTTCATATTATCACAGCCACAAACAAGACTGTAGTCGGCAAAAGTAAATGAAAGTTACATTTTCCTTTATTTTGTACCAAAAGACAAATGAAAAATACTCCATTCAATAGGATATGGCAACAGCAAGTAATAAGAAGTCTAAATGCCATTATTCGGCATATTTCATCCCATGTCATAATGGTTGTAAGCAAGTCTGAGACAAGAGTAAATAAAAGATTCAATTTCTCTCTCAAAAGACAGATGAAAATTAATCCGATCGACCACATATGGCAGGAGCACGAATTCTGTTAAATACGTATAATTCCCGAAATTATCTTGGGCCGAAGCGATTTAAGCTCTACGGACCTCACCCCGTCCGCGGGCCGTGTCTGTAGCAGTCCGAATATGTAGGAATAAAAATGTTCCTAAGAACTTTGGCAATTCGTTATATCCGTAAAAAATTAGGGGAAAAAGGTTTATGCTTGAATTTCCTGTTATAAGGTTCAAGGTTTAAAAGTAGACGGTTCAAATTTATTGAACCGTGATCCTAGAAGAGGTCTAAGATTATAAGTGACAGACAGTTTTTCTTCTAGGATATTGCTCTATACAATCCGAATCTATGCGTTCTGGTTCCTTCTGTCTGAAAATATTTTGCTTCCATGGAAACCCTAACATATTTCAGAACTACTTCACCGTATACTTTTAATCGCATTTTATTGCGCAGACATGTACGACACTCATTCTCACGAGTCCAAAGAATCCCTTCTCCTTTTGAGTCAGCTTAGCTGATAATTAAATTCCTCAACATTTCCGTCTTTAGAGGCCACGCTCGAGAAATCCTATGGAAGCATTTTCGAGGAAAGAAATTATTCCGAATATTATGAGTAACAATTCCCTCAATATTTGTGAAATCTTCACCAGTGAAATGTCACGTGATCGCGCGCAGGCTATCGAAAAAATATGTGACACCTAAAGTCAGGGCTAAGAAGTTCGGTGTCTGGAAATTTTCAGATTCGTTATTTCCGAGTTCTCGTTTTTTGCAGAACCGCTTTTCAAATTAGTGAATAGAGTGAACGCTCAATTGTGATGGGGAGAGGATGGACGAATAATCACAAAACACGGATAATCCAAACCTTCACTTTCTTATCTTATAATGTTCACAATTTACGTGAGTAAACAATCTATGAATATTTGAGCACATATTCCGTTATTTTTTATTGTTTTGTGGTATGAGTGATGCTGGATAGTGAAGTTAATTAAGGTTTCTCCTTTTTGAATATTACGAAAAGTGTTACTAGTAGAATCATTGTGCTTCACATAAATGGGCTTGTTCCGTTTATGGCATTCTGTCTCAGTGAGGAAAGCAATGGCAAACTACCTCACTCCTCATTTTGCCGCCTCAGCCCCCTCTTCAAAACCTCGAAGTGGAGGAGATGAGGTTCAAACCAGCCTTCGGGTTAAAGATTGTACAGAATGTCACTGAAGTCGTATTCCCACTGCTCTATTTAAAAGATCTTACCTAAGTAAGTCCTGCTTGTATTAGAAAGAAAAAATACATGTGCTTTTGTGTTTGAATTTTTCAAAAAATCCTCAGAAAATGTTTTACAGAAAGTAAAAAATCATGCACTGATAAAAACGGGTAAGACACCCATGGATAATCGGAAGCGCACTCTAAATAGAAATAATCCCATGTTGTTGGTGTTCTTCTTTAACATTTGCTTCAAAGATTCGCTTTCAAATGCGCTGTTGATTTCGAAAAACGCCTTCTTCGCGTGTCAGTGGTCCTTCGATGCGATTCAAAAACGAGTCCTACGAAGAATGATAAGGTCTATCGATAAGTGGGGAGTTAACTCGCGGAAATTGTTCTTGCAGAGATAAAATTTAATTAGGAAGTGGTAAATTTGGGAAATGGGGAGAAAATCTTAATTAAAGAAACTTAAAAGAGGCGGAAAAAGACGATCTGTAAGACTGCGGGGGCGAATCAGCTGATTAAGGAAGTCATAGCGGGAAATAAATGTGAAGGAGGAAAAAATGTTCCCATGTGAATATAATTATAACGCCGAAAAGAAATTCTACCGTGTGATAAATCAATTTGACTTTCAAAAAAGTTTTGAACCAGCCGTCGCTTACAGATCATGAGCATTAATTAGATGGCCGAGGACAGAATGGGGAAATTAATATGACGGAGATTTTCGTTTCCGACAATTGTTTTTGGAAAGACCAGCCATGGCTGCAGGAAATAGTTCTTTATAATAGATGACTATAATAGGAGAGCATCGTGAATGAACATTCTTACATTTTCAATCGATTTGGTTTTCATATATTTGCTAATTGATGCTAATTCAGTTGTGATTTGTTAGTGAATTAGCTTTAGCTCATTTTCTTACTGCTCAAGTAATTTCCACTTACACCGTCTCCTTATTCTCTTCCTTTTCTTTTAGCTTGTGCTTTCAGTTGTGGATATTTTATTTTTAAGATGTTTCTTAGGTTATTTACACTCATAAACCCATCTTAAGTAATATTCTCTATTTATATTTACAAATTCATTTGTTTTTCTTTGTAATGACTGGTTAGATGGAAGAAAAGGCTCTAGTCTCAATCTTGCCTTAATAAACTCCGTAGACCGTATCGTATAAAATGACTATGATCTTGAGGAATGGATAGCGAATTCCCTATTTTTCATGTGGAACCATGTTCAACTTGTTTCGATCTTCTAGCTCATATTGCTTCTTCTATTGCTTATAATTTGCCTTAATTGAAAGGCTGCTCTCGATGTTTTGGATCCGCCGAATCTCATAACCGAAGTCACTTTTAAAACTTCCCGAGTTACATATTGTATAAATGTTTAGTTATTTAAGGTGAGAAATAGAGGAGAATAGGGTGTAGAAAGGAAAGGTGGGAAGAAAGAGATGAATGATATGTGAAATAAGTAAATTTTTGAGAGGAGCGATAAGAGGAAGATCCCTACAAGCGACAGTTTCCGTTAAATTTTCATTTCGTTGCCGAAAACCCTGCGGGAGAAAAGTTAAAGAGGCGGAGGTAAAAGTGAAGGCGAAAAAGGGAAATTTGTAGGAGAGGGTTAACGGGGAAGATTTAATAGGAGGGAACGGGGGAAGATGAGGCAGTTACGGTTCTTTTGTTGCTGAAATCCGGAGTACAAAAGAAAATCCGATTCCGATTGGATAGCGTAATTCATCGGACAAAAGGAGAGATATTTTTAAAATAATCATCAAAATATTTCTGCCGCGTTTACTTTCCGAGCGCCCTTTCTATGAGGGGTTTGACGAATGAGGGAGGCGGGGGCGAGATAAGGGGTGAGAACGGGAGAGGGAGGTTCCCTGAAAGAGCCAGCCACTTTTGCCCAGGAGGCAAGATGGCGAAGGAGCAGTAAGGGGATAGTCGTAAAGATGAGAGACGGAGAAAAATGGAAGAGAAGAATTAAGAAAGGGATGAAGATATGGGGGAGAGAGAAGGGGAGGGGGGAGAGATGATGATCTGGGGTCCGTTCCCGAGCGTCGACTGTAATAGACTAAACCGTCCATCCAGGCGCTCGCCTTATATACCCGGCTGGCTGAATTGCTGGCCAGGTAGTGCTGAGAGAGGTGACACCGACACTGAAAAAAAAATGATTTTTCCGGAGTGAAAAGGGTAGAGGTAACTTTGCACGTGAAAGCGCACAACTAGGAAAACCCCCAGGACTCGAACCTCTGCTTTCCGGGTGGGCGCTCTAACCAATTGACCTATCGAGCCATACCATCTTTTCAAGCCGTTGTGGGAGACTTAGCATGCAAGAGTTTCGTCCGACTGTGCGTCCACGGCCAACGTCCTCGTTGAGGAGATACAAAGTGGTGGAGAACCCGCCTTAAGGATAACATACAAGGAAGAGATGTGACTTTGCACCAGAAGGATTAAACCTAGGAAAAATCCCAAGGAAAAAGGGATAGTTAAAGTATCTTCCTGAAAAGCGGAAGAATTCGAGTGCTGGTCCTGTTGGACTTTTTTCAAGCCCGTTTTCCTTGGGAAACGGATACATTCCTGAAAACAAACTGAAACCGAAAACCGTTATTTGCAGTTTTATCCGTTCCGATTCTCATCTTCCGGCAACCCCATTTAACTCGAGTAAACTTTCCTGTAACGGTGACTTGAAACAGCAAAAAATATCATTAACTTATTTGATTTTACATAATAATAATCATCTCCACAATTTCTCGAGTTTTGAAGTTTTGATGCACTGTGGTTGACAGAGGTTCCAAAAATCGGAATCGTTCGGAATGATTGCAATACTTCAATTTCGCAGCGTAAAAACCGGTTCGACGGTTCCGGATCCGCGGGAATCGGTTGAATCCGAAACTGAGCTGAAATGCGACATTATCACTGAGACAGCAAATACCGGTACGAAAAAATCACCGTCCGATTTCGTAGCGAAACTGACGGTGAAGCATGTAATCGTCGTCTTTCAGTTTTAGGCATTCTGGATTCACCACCGTAATCCCGCCCTCACTATACTTCTTTACCCTAAATATTTATGATCCGAAACCTTTTTGGGAATCTTTCACAGAGGCATGCGTTCAACATGCCCTCTCCATCTTTCTTTATAGTTATCTCCGTCACTGGCTGCACTTTCAACCTAATATTAATTTTAATTTCCGATATTTCTATCTGCTTGTGGTCCCTTTTCCTAGGTGCCCAAGCTTCCGATCCATGAGGTAAAGTGGGGAAAGCCATGTTTTTGTAAAACATTACCTGATTTTCCCTCGCAGTTTCTCCTTTCAAGGTCCTCCTCATGGTCCCACACATTCTTTGGTAATTTGGGAATGATGTAATATGTGGAAACGAATTTCCGGAGAGGGTACTTACTGTCAATTTATATCCGTGATTCCGATGACCCTTCTCTTACGCGATGCTTTCGATAATCGAGTAAATGAAATTCAACAACACTTGCGTTTTATGCCGCAAATGTAGTCCTAGTGACATTTCTAACTCCATAGCTTTTTTTTACATTTGAAAAGGACATATTCAAGAACATAGTATGTGTTGGTCATTTATAGCTGATTAGCTCATTTTACTTTGATTTCATGATTGGCAAGAAAGTCCTTTGGAGATAAAACTGATGGAAAAATTATTATTTATCTTCCCTGCCGTGATCCGATTAAAACGAACTCTGGCAAGAGAGTGTCCAACGCATTTGATAAGGTTAGTTGAGTTAAACGATAGTATCCGTCCATCGCCAAAGCGAAACTTCATCGCATTATTTTCACAGAGTTTCTTACGACGCTAAAAGCGTACGATCCCATATTTATATCTCCATAACGGTGTCGATCGACCCACAGCCTGCATCACGCTTGTTAAGTGAAGAGAGAAAGAAGTCGAATGCGAGTGAAAGAGGTGCTAATGAACGTAGAGTGGAAGGAGAGAGAATCCTCGAGAAGAAAAGTGAAACAGAGTAGTTGATGAGAAAAGTGAAAATGGGAGGCGACTGAAAGGAATTTTTCGAAAATTGGGAGAAAAAGTTGTGAAGGAGGAATAAAAATCGGTAGGACGGAAGGAATAAAGTATGTTAGGGGAAGAAAAAGAGGGAGGGAAAAAATGACGGATGATGAAAATAGGAGCGGGAAGCGGATGAAGAAGAAGTGGGGAGAAGGGTTTAATAGCGGAAGGAAAGAGACAAAGATGAAGCTCGGGAGAGAGGAATGCGGTGAGGGGGTGACGGTATGTCGAGCGCAGAAAAAAAGAAATTCTTGACTCTGTCGAGTGCCAAACCTGAGGAGAGAGTGTTGGAAGGGTGAGGGGAAAAGGGTTTGGAGTGGACCTGAGAGAAAGGTCGGAGAGGGAATGGAGTTCTTTGGAAATGAGAGCGGACAATGGCTTGAGACAGAATCCTGAGAAAGAAAAGGGGATTTCCATAATTGCAGGAAGTTAACGATGAGGGGATTTTCAGCGAAAACCTCGAGAAAGCGATGCTTTGCTCTGCAGATGAGAAAGTGAGAAATCGAGATGCAGTCATGACTCCGCGACCTAAGAAAGGGAGACTGGTTGTCGTCAAGGAAACAGGAGAGCATTGGATTGACGGAGGACGACAATGAGGTACATTGAGGTCCTATGGAGATAGTCTCTTAATAATGGCTGCGTAATTGAACTTTTTATCACTCTATGCAACTCCAACGTGATAGTAATTAAATAAGCCGATGAATCGTGAACAGTGTGAATTGTTATGAAGCTTCGTACAACGGGTCTACAGAATCTCACAGTATAATACCAAAGAACCAATGAGCTTTTTACTATAAAATAAAGACTTTTATTGAGCGAAATTCAACTAGGGAGTTCCATCATCCATTAAACCCTTGTCAGAGATTTGTACATATACAATATATAACGTTATAAGACTTTAAACGAGGACATATACAGATTTTTAACAATCTCAGAGGAAAAAGAAATAAAGTAAGGAAACATTTATATGATCTTCCTTATTTTTCTTAGTAATTCTACTAAGTTTCCTAAGTCTACTCCTAAATTCTACTAAGTTTTCTAAGTAAAATATGGTGGTAACTTTATTCGTATTGT
Source organism: Ladona fulva (assembly GCA_000376725.2). Taxonomy (NCBI): domain Eukaryota; kingdom Metazoa; phylum Arthropoda; class Insecta; order Odonata; family Libellulidae; genus Ladona; species Ladona fulva. The sequence goes on along the minus strand of KZ309247.1, from coordinate 22,898 downwards.
TTATATATTTATTCAACCCATTTGGCTAAGTTAGGCCAATGGGCCTCTGTTACACCTAACCTCTGAATTTTTAATCTAAAACTCAGAAATACCCTAAAACAACTTATAATTCAAATAAAATATGCAATTCTAGTAAAATATTTAAAAAATAAGATAAAATAAACCGAAAAATAATAAATAAAAATAAAACGTAAATTGGTAATTATAAATATGGTAATATAAATATGAAAAATATAAGTTATGGGGAAAAAACTCCACGGCTGAAAGCTTACGGAGAAAAACCGACAATGAGGGAAAACGCCCACACAAGAACGGGGATGGAAAAAAACCGCGAAAATACAGAGATAAAAATAAATAAAAACTTTCAGGATTCAATATGTCAGTTCAAAAATATGGAATACACTGATGTTCAATTCCAAAAAAGTATTTATATATTGATCGTTTGAAAAAGGAGTGTGATTTCTCAGGAAGATTATTGTATGGAATTTTATTCCATTATCTGGCACCATATATATAGATTGATTTTTACTCATGACAGTTCTATGGCACTGTATTGTTAATTTGTTGTTGAAGATTATAGGAAGAGCTTAAATAGAAAATAGGATGACAGATAGCAAAGAGAATTTCCCTAAAGATTTCATGGACAAGAGAGTGGGTATGAAGCTTGCGCCTTGAGACGAGCCTTAACCATGATATTCGCTGTAGTAAGTGAGAGATATAATCAGACCTTTATAATTTGAAGACGAATTTTACCGCTTGATTGTGAGCACGTTCCAACGTTACAGTTACAGATTTTGGTAAGTTGTTAATTATTAAATCGCCGTAATCGAAGAGAGACCTATCCTTGACTTCAATAAAGCTTCCGAAAGGGTCGTTCACTACAAATTAATTTACAAATTAAAATTAGCAGGAATTATTAAGGAAGTAATTGACTGGATCAAGGATTTCCTATACGAGAGAGAACAGCAAGTGGTAATTGACGGTGTTAGTTCGGATAAAGTCAGAGTCACCTCAGGCGTACTTCAAGGCACCGTAATCGGACCTCTACTCTTCCTGATTTATCTCAATGACCTGAGCGACAATATTGATAGCAATGTGAGGATATTTGCGGTTGACTCGGTAATATATAGAGAAATATCAAGTGACGAAGATTGGGCTTCACTCTCAAACGATTTTGCTCAATTACAAAGGTGGTGTGAAAAATGGCAACTAGATCTTATTGTAAACAATTACTCTGTAGTAAATTTCTTCGAAAGGAAACAATTGCGTCAGAACCGCCCGTACAAAATTAGTGGAACGAGTTTAAATGTAGCCGACTCAGTAGAATATCTTGGAATCACTCTAACCAATAACTTAAACTGGAGCACACACATTCGAAAAATATGCGGTAAAGCAACTAAAAAGCTCGGTTTTATAAAGCGTATTGTAGGTAGATGCGATGAAAA